>SJYV01052647.1:173726-195945 GCA_006410875.1 Neotragus pygmaeus | reverse complement strand
TGCCCCCCCCGCCCCCCCCCACACACACTCTGTGAGGTTGTAGGGGTGGCAGAGGGGACAATGACCAAAGGGGATGGAGACACTTTCTGCTCTTCTTTCTTCTCAGCCACACAGTCTCCAGGCCTTTGCATCTGGGTCAGATATGTCAGTCCCTTCTAAGGGTGGGAGTGCTGCAGGTGGGACCAGAGGCACCTTGGGGGCACCCAGCAGGCAGGGGGCTTCCCTGGGAGAATGACTCTTATTCTACCTGGGCTCCTGGAACCTTCCATACACCCTGGCCTTGAACTGAGGGGCTGGCTGGAGCTCTGGCCGCTGATCAGGTAGGCTGAGAGTGTGAGAGTGTCCGGGTGGAGGGGGAGAGGTCTGAGGTGTCACATTTGAGTCCTGCAAGTCACAGGGATGAACCTGGAGAGAATGCCCGAACAAGCTGAGAGCTGGTCCCCTCAGATCAGTCTCCCTGTGTTGTCTGTCACCTACTGAGCTGGAGAGCTTCTGAGCCTTACAGCCACAGTAGTTCTCAAACTGAGAGATTCACTGAGGGCGGGGCCCAGGGGTATACATTTCTAACAAGCTCCCAAGCAGTTAAGATGCATGTGGTCCTCTGACTAAACCTGGAAAACCACTGTCCTGGACCTCCCAGCCAGGCAGCCATGAGAAACCCCTTCTGGAGCCTTCTAGCAGATCCAGAGCCTGGTTTGTGTGTAAATGTTTTCCATGACTGGATTTAAGTGCATTCCACTCTCTGTTGGGGTGCTGTCATCAGCTGAGCTTCTTCCCTGTTTAAAATAAATGATGGAGTCTCAAGTGATAGCTCTGCCTCGATCCATCCCCAGCCGTTTCCCCCAAAGAGTAGGCTGCCCCATCACCCGCTTACCGTGGAGCCGCTTACCACTGAGCTGTTCTGAGCCTTACCCCTGGGCAGACCTCCTTCCAGCTGTCCTTCCCGAAGCCCTCTGGGGTCTGCACCGCCTGCCTGCCTGTGGGCCCCTAAAACTGGGTATTCCCTAGGATTCCTCCTTGGTCCTTTTCTATTTGATGCCTTTCCTCAGTTGAAGAGGCAAAAGTGAGGGGGAGGGATTTCCCTGGTTGTTCAGTGGCTAAGACTCTGTGCTCCCAGTAAAAGGGGTCTGGGTTCAATCCCTGGTTGGGGAACTAGGTCCCACATGCTGTGACTGAAAGATCCTATATGCCGTAAGGAAGATCTCTCTTGCTGCAAAAGTGAGAGAGGAACCTCATCTCTATTCAGGAGAGTCCCCTCAATGCTACCCAGCTTCTGAGGTGCATCAGCCCGACGTTTTCAGGGGCAAGCTTGATATCTCCCCTCGGCTAACCCCATGGAGCTCTTTGATACAGGCTCTGACTTGAGGGGAGTCTGGCCACACCTGTTACCCTGAGGGGGGTCCACCCACCATGGGTTCCTCGATGCTCCTTCCAAGCTGTACCCCTGACAGGAAAGAGTGCTCATCCCAGGAGCCAGGCTTCCTGCTGGAAACTTCTGACTTCTTTCTGTTTTCCCTGTTAAAAGTCATAGGGCCCTCTCACCTTCCAGACCCCTGAGTGCACACACACCCCCACCCACCACACGGGTGTCTGCCCTGGTGTCCCAGGCTGGCGGTCTCTATATTAATACCTATTCTTTTATTACCAGCCCTCACCACACATCTCTTGAGTCCCTTCATCTGGCCACTGCAGTTAGGGGCCTTTGAACTACCCAGTGGCCCCCTCTGTTTCTGAGAACTTGACTCAGCCCAGAGGCGTCAGCTGAACTGGACTACTTGGAGTCTGCCTGGCTTTTCCCCATCTGTGTCAGGGGCCACGTGGCACTGAGTCAGTGCCCCTGCCTTGAGTCGGGGTCTTTGTTCAGATCCTGGCTTTGCCCTTCCCGGCCTTTAGCCTGGACAGATTCCTTAAGCCCCCGAAATTCCCATTTCCTTGTCTATAATGGCAAAGCAGGTATTAATAACAACAGTCTTATCTCACAAAACACTTGTGAGGATTGATGATATGTGACCTTGTCTCTAGAATTCTTTGGCACATTTAATTTAATTTAAACACTGCTTGGCGCATTTAGTCCTCAAAACCATGCTGTCAGAGACTTCGTTGCTAGTCCAGTGGTTAACAGTCCACCTGCCAATGCAGGGGACTCAGGTTCGATCCTTGGTCTGGGAAGATCCCACGTGCCGCAGGGCAACTAAGCCCGTGTGCCACAACTGGGGCCCAAGCGC
Source organism: Neotragus pygmaeus (assembly GCA_006410875.1). Taxonomy (NCBI): domain Eukaryota; kingdom Metazoa; phylum Chordata; class Mammalia; order Artiodactyla; family Bovidae; genus Neotragus; species Neotragus pygmaeus. The sequence goes on along the minus strand of SJYV01052647.1, from coordinate 193,720 downwards.
ACCTGGAACCCGTGCTCCACAACGAGAGAAGCCGCTGCAGCGAGACACCCGCACATGGCAGCTGGAGAGTAGCCAGGCCTGTGCTGCAGCAAAGCCCCATGCAGCCAAAAAAAAAAAAAAAAAACTTAGAAAAAGTGCTGTCAGAAAGTCACTGTCAGGCCAATTTGTAGATGGCGAGGGAGGCTTAGAGAAGCCAAGAAGTTGGGCATGCAGCTGTAAAGCAGCAGAGGTGGGCTTCAGTGGAAACCAGTTCACCCCAGAGCCTGAGCTTCTAACCACCAGTCCCGACTCTGGGTTCTCTTCACCTTCTGTTCATTCATTCACCCATTCAGCAGTTATTTATGGTGTGCCTACTATCCAGGGCTGTGGCATGAAGGAACAGGTGAAACCCGACTCTGTGAAGATGCAGAGAGGAAGGTCTCAGTTCCTACAGGAACTCCTGGGGGCAATTGCCCGGGCTCCTCTTCATACTCACTTCCTTGGAGGCACAGACCAGGATCCCCATCTCTCCTCTCCACTGCTCCTCAAACCTGAAGGTCTCCAGGTGCTGGACTGGATTAGGGTTTGACCCTTGTGAAGGAGGAGGTGGATCACAGCAGGACCTGTTGTAGGGCTTGGAAACATTGGAATCCTCAGGGAGTGGGACAGTGCAGTCACGAAAGGCATGGGGGTGCAGCTCGGTACCCCAGTGGGGTACCACTTCACCCAGCAGATGGCGGTCACAAAAAAGGAGGGGCAACAACAAGTGTTGAGGAAGAGAGGGAGGAATTGGAACGTTCTCCCGCTGCTAGTGGGCCTGTTGGGCATATCAGGTGGTGCGGCCACTGGCAATTCCTCAGGATAGAGTCATCATTTGAGCTGGAGACTTCACTCCCAGGTGTGCACCCAAGAGCAAACACATGTCCACGAAAAACCTGTACGCAGACGTGCACAGCAGTGTTATTCACAAGAGTCAAAAGGTAGAAACAGCCCGAAGGTCCATCAATGGATGAATGGATAAGCAAACTGGAGTAGTACTCAGCCAGGAGAAAGACTGAAGTACTGACACAGGCTACCTTGTGGATGAATGACATCACTTCTTTCAGCAAAAGAAGCCAGACACAAAAGACCACATACTGTATGATTCCTTTGCTCTGAAATGTTCAGAATAGGCCAATCTATAGATACTAAATCGGTAAGCGGTTGCCAGAGGCTTGGGGCAGGGGCTGGGGTGGGGTGGGTAGCTGGTAAGCAGTGCAGGGTTTCTTTGAGGGTGATGAAAATATTCTAAAATTGATTGTGTTGAGGGTTGCACCACATTGAAATACTGAAAAATCACTGAATTGTATAAATTAAAACGGTAAGTTATATACTATGTGACTTATATTGCAATAAAGGTTTTATTTAAAAAAAAAACTACTAGCCAGGAGCCTTCGCTGGGGGTACAGTGGTTAACACTCTGCGTTTCCAGTGCCAGGGACTTAAGTGTGCTCCCTGGTTGGGAAACAGATCTCACATGCCACACAACATGGTCAAAAAAAAAAAAGAATTAGCCAGACTTCCCTGCATCAGTGCTGACAGAAGGCACGAACACAAGAACTCAAAAACTTTCTGAGGAATCGAGAGAGATTCTTTGGGGTTGCTTTGCTGTAGTTCTCGGGACACAGAAAAGTGACTGTAGATAAGGTTTCTGTTCATCCTTCAGGCCTCAGCTTACACGTGACTCCCGAGAGAGACCCTCCCTTTGTCACTTGTCCTCTGTCTCAGCCTCTTCTTTCTTTCCTTAAGAGTTCTTCCTGCACTTGGAATTGTCTGTGTGTGGAGCTGATTCTGACTCTTTCTGGGTCTGGTTCCGGGCAGTCAGGGGCTTGCCTCTCTTGCTTGCCCCATAGTAGGTGCTCAGTAAATTCCTGCATTGTGAATGAACAGCAAGTACTGATAACAGCCGGGGGCGCCGGGCTGGGGTCCACACTCCCTGCAGGGGAGAGAGCCAGCAGGGCGGGTTCGGGGTGCCTCCCAGCCCCAGTGGCTTTCTTTTTCTCCGTTCTAGTTCCAGGAGAATGTCTCTGGAAAGGAAGCCCAAAGCCCGGTTTGGCTGGAAGAGGCGGGCAGGGAGGGGAGCAGGGGCTGGGCGGGCCTGGGGAGGAAGTCTGCAGCCCCAGGCTGCCGAGGGCGCGGCGTCTGTGTTCGCACCTTTGGAATGTGGCTGATTCACTCTGGGGGGAGGCAGGCAGCCACTGGCTGCCGCCGGCCGCCGACTCTGGTCCGACATCTGGAGGCTGGATTCTAGGAGGAGAGATGGAGTCTTGCAGGCAGATGTCAGCTTTGAAGGTCAAAGCGAGCAAGGGAGCCAAGGAGGAAGAGGCTGCCAGGGTCCCACGCTTCCCCACCCAGGATTCTGGGAGAGAGGTGAGGCCCTGTCCCCAGCCTTATCCCAGCCCTTCAGCCCCCAGAGCTCCTAAGGGGGCAGGACAGCCTGGGGCTCTCCTTCAAAGACCAGTTGCTTAAGAGCTCATGTCTAGCTGGCCCCATGCTGTCACTAGCCGTGGGACGCGGGCTTGCATCTCCTGGCCCAGTGTCCAGTGTGGCTTCACTCAGGCCATCGCTCCCCAAGGCCTGAGAACTCCCAGCTTGACTCTCCCTGGGGCTCCAGAGAGACCCTCGGCTTGCCCCTCGTTGGCTCATCTGGGACCCAGCTCATGTTGGACACTTGGAAGGGACAGGTCCGGGTCAGGAGCTCACCCCAGTGCATGGCTGACACCCCTAGAGCCACACAGAGAAGGTGGGATTTGGGGGAGCCAGTGCCAGGGGATGGGCAGAAGCCACACTCTGAGCTGCCCCCACAGCACTGGCATCTGGCACTTCTGCCAGGCAATGCACTTGGCCTTATGACCCTTACCTACTGGAGTGTCCCACTGGCTAGATTCCCTAAGCTCTCACAAACTCATTTTCTTCATCTATGAAATCTCATGGGAATCTTTTTGGGACTGACAGAGACTATGCCTGCAGATCCTCTGGCACCTGCCTGGCCCGGAGAAGACACAGAGCTAAGTGACTTTGGTACCTTTCTCTGTCCTGAATCTAGGTGCTCTGTGGTCCACCCTGTGGGCTGAAAGGATGGTGTGTGCGTGTGTGTGTGTGTGTGTGTGTGTGTGTGTGTGTGTGNTGGAGCTGATTCTGACTCTTTCTGGGTCTGGTTCCGGGCAGTCAGGGGCTTGCCTCTCTTGCTTGCCCCATAGTAGGTGCTCAGTAAATTCCTGCATTGTGAATGAACAGCAAGTACTGATAACAGCCGGGGGCGCCGGGCTGGGGTCCACACTCCCTGCAGGGGAGAGAGCCAGCAGGGCGGGTTCGGGGTGCCTCCCAGCCCCAGTGGCTTTCTTTTTCTCTGTTCTAGTTCCAGGAGAATGTCTCTGGAAAGGAAGCCCAAAGCCCGGTTTGGCTGGAAGAGGCGGGCAGGGAGGGGAGCAGGGGCTGGGCGGGCCTGGGGAGGAAGTCTGCAGCCCCAGGCTGCCGAGGGCGCGGCGTCTGTGTTCGCACCTTTGGAATGTGGCTGATTCACTCTGGGGGGAGGCAGGCAGCCACTGGCTGCCGCCGGCCGCCGACTCTGGTCCGACATCTGGAGGCTGGATTCTAGGAGGAGAGATGGAGTCTTGCAGGCAGATGTCAGCTTTGAAGGTCAAAGCGAGCAAGGGAGCCAAGGAGGAAGAGGCTGCCAGGGTCCCACGCTTCCCCACCCAGGATTCTGGGAGAGAGGTGAGGCCCTGTCCCCAGCCTTATCCCAGCCCTTCAGCCCCCAGAGCTCCTAAGGGGGCAGGACAGCCTGGGGCTCTCCTTCAAAGACCAGTTGCTTAAGAGCTCATGTCTAGCTGGCCCCATGCTGTCACTAGCCGTGGGACGCGGGCTTGCATCTCCTGGCCCAGTGTCCAGTGTGGCTTCACTCAGGCCATCGCTCCCCAAGGCCTGAGAACTCCCAGCTTGACTCTCCCTGGGGCTCCAGAGAGACCCTCGGCTTGCCCCTCGTTGGCTCATCTGGGACCCAGCTCATGTTGGACACTTGGAAGGGACAGGTCCGGGTCAGGAGCTCACCCCAGTGCATGGCTGACACCCCTAGAGCCACACAGAGAAGGTGGGATTTGGGGGAGCCAGTGCCAGGGGATGGGCAGAAGCCACACTCTGAGCTGCCCCCACAGCACTGGCATCTGGCACTTCTGCCAGGCAATGCACTTGGCCTTATGACCCTTACCTACTGGAGTGTCCCACTGGCTAGATTCCCTAAGCTCTCACAAACTCATTTTCTTCATCTATGAAATCTCATGGGAATCTTTTTGGGACTGACAGAGACTATGCCTGCAGATCCTCTGGCACCTGCCTGGCCCGGAGAAGACACAGAAGTGACTTTGGTACCTTTCTCTGTCCTGAATCTAGGTGCTCTGTGGTCCACCCTGTGGGCTGAAAGGATGGTGTGTGCGTGTGTGTGTGTGTGTGTGTGTGTGTGTGTGTGTGTGTGAGTGAGCATGCAGGCTCCTTTCTGTTCTCCAAGGAATTTTGTACTGTCTGGCTTCTCCCTGGGTTAGGGACTACAGCAGGCAGAGAGAGGGTGGAGGCAGGAAGGACAGGAAAGGGCTGGGGGAAAAAGTGGGTGGGCGTCACCTGCGGGCCTGCAGGCTCAGGCCTGCCCCTGGGAGTCACCTCTCTGTGCCCTCAGCTCCACCGGGGCTGGAGGAGGGGCCCAGGCTCACTCCTGGGAGTGACGGTCCGGTCCGTCCCTCCCTGCGCAGCATAAGCCTGCCTGGTCATTTGACCCGGGTAGGGGGGGCGGTGTGTGTGTGTGTGTGTGTGAAGAGCGGGACCCAGGCTCACCCGTCTCCTATCCTGTCTCTCCTGGATCCCGGGGACCTGTGGGGAGGGTGGCTCAGAAAGAGAACCCAGGCCCGGGGCTCCTCAGAAGAGGAAACCCGGTGCCCAGAGTGGTCGGAACCCCTTGGAGCCTTCAAGAGAAACTTGGAGGTTCTGGGAAGGCGGAGGGCCAGCCTCCTGTAAGCTTTTTGCAGCTATTTGTGAAGTGCAGCCCCTCCCAGAATCTGCTGGGGCACAGTACATGCTCCACTGAGTATGTCTCCACCCCACCCCACCCTGGGTTCAGCACCCTCCACTCCTGCCAGCCCTGCCTCCCAACATCCCTCTGGGATACAACACATCTGGGCATCTGCTCATCCCCACCAAACCACCCACATCCTCCCACTTAAGGACTTGAGTCCAAATGCTGCCTCCTCAGATCCCTGCCAGCCTCCTGCACTCACGATTATTCTCCTCTGGACACGGTGGGCTTGGTACTCCTGTGTGGAGCTTATCACCACATCAGACCCCTCGGTGATGGGGGGGCTCCTGCATCCATCCCTTGTCCATGTCCTACATGCCCTGAGCCTGACTCTAGGATAGGCGACCCAGACTGCTGGGACCAGGCTGCCTGGCCCTCTTCTCTAAGATTTTTCAATGTGTTCATCTGTCTCTTTCATTAGATGACGGACTCTCTGAAGTTGAAGGACATATAACGAGAGCTACATTTTCTGAGCTCTTACTAAGTGCTTTTTAAAAACTGAGGTATATTTCACATACCTTAAAAGTCACCCCTTTAAGATGGACAATCCAGGACTTCCCTGGTGGCACGGTGGATAAAGAGTCCACCTGCTGATGCAGGGGACGCAGATTCCACATGCCATGGAGCAACTGGGCCCCTGGACCGCAACTAATGAAGCCCTTGTTCCCTAAGAGCCAGCAAGTTGCAACTACCAAGCCCGTGTGCACCTAGAGCCTGTGCTCCACAATTAGAGAAGCCACTGCGATGAGAAGCCTGCACGCTGCAATTAGAGAGTAGCCCACCCCCTGCAACGACGGAAAAGCCTGCACAGCGACAAAACCCAGCACAGCCAAAAATAAATAAATAAAGCCGTTTGTACACATAAAAAAATTTACAATCCAATGTATTTTAATGTATTCACAGAGTTGTGCATCCATCTTCAACATCTAATTCCAGAACATTCTTATCATCCCCCCCCCAAAGGAAGCCCAGCAGATTCATCAACTGTAAGATATGTACCATTCGTGTGGGGATTGATCGTGGGGGAGGCTGTGCACGTGTCGGGGCAGGGGGTAGGTGGAAAGTCTCTGAATCTTTGCTCAATACTGCTGTGAACTTAAAACTAGTTTTTTGTTTTTTTTTTAATCGATTTTGGGGATTTTCTGGTGGTCCAGTGATTGGGGCTCTGTGCTTTCATTGCACAGAGCCTGGGGTCAGTCTCTGGTTTAGGAACTAAAATCCTGCTAGCTGCATGGCACAACCCGCCCCTACATTGATTTAAAACAAAACAGAACCCTGAATGCATTAGCAGTCACTCCCCATTCCTCTCCTTCCTCACCCCCAACCACTGACAATCATTAGTCTGCTTTCTGACTATAGATTTGCCTGTTTCGGACATTTCATATAAGCAGAGTCCTATAATATGTAGGACTATTTGTATCTAGCTTCTTTCACTGAGCACCATGTTTTCCAGGTTCATCCACCTCATTCCTTTTTTCTGGGTGAATAATATTCCACTGTCTGAATGGATCAGCACTGATTTATCCATCTATCCATCAGAGGACATTCAAGTTGTTTCCACTTTTCGTGAATAATGCTGCTAGGAACACGCATGTACAAGTTTTTGTAAAGATGAAGTTTTTCCAGTCTAAGTGTTTTTTTTTTGACAAACACCTCATTTAATCCTTAAAGCAGCCCTCTGTTTCAGTGCTGACACGATCCCCCTCCTGCAGGTGAGGAAGCCGAGGCTCAGAGAGGTGAGCCAAGGTCATGTCACAGCTGAAAGCTATGGAGCAAAGACCCTCCTGCCTCTTGGTCAACAGACCCTGGTGTTTCTGCCTGTATTTAGCAGAGCTTTGCCCACTGTTACTGCACAGTAGATGTTGCTGACTCTTCAAACAAGGGCCATGCACACCTGAAGTCCCAGAAGTCCTCTGTGGTCTGTCAAGCTGAGTGGGTCACCTGCTCGGTGATGACCCAGTGGCTCCAAGGGATGTGCTTTAAGGGGTTATAAGAGGTCCTTGTGGCCATAGCATTGTCATCCATGGATCCAGGTTGGACCAGACCCTGCCCTGCTCCCTCCAGATGCCACCATCTCGTGGTGGTTTGCACCACCTCGTGGAGTACAAGCACCAAACATTTCATTCACCTGCAGCCTCTTTGCTGGGGTTCCTGGGCTGCCTTACATCTCTTGCTTTCTTGGATTTGGCGTGCAGCCCTGGGTCACCTTCTGGTGGACTTTGTTCCTTTCTCCTTGCGGGGGAGCGTGGCATGGCATATCTGCTGTCAGATATCCCAGGTTTGAGTCAGCTTTGCTACTCTGGCTATGTGGCTTTAGGCATGCTCCTGAGCTTCTCTGAGCTTCTGTCTGCTCCTCTGTGATGGGGGTCACAATAATAGACCCACCGAAACTCCGTGGGACTGACTAAGGGCAGGGAGATGAGCAGCTCACGCTGTGCCCAGCACCTCACACATGCTTGGGAAGAACTTGAGGTCAGTCCTCAGGGCAGAAGCAGGCTGGCAGTGGGCCGGGGAGGGAGCGGGGAGCTTCATGTGTCTCCCATGACTCAGTCCTGTCCAAGGAGCGGGGAGTCAAGGCCAGGCCTCTGAGGTCGGGCGCCTAGGGACCTCCAGTCCTCCTCCTCCCCACTCTGCCCTCGGCCTGCTCCCCACCCAGCGCTTCCGGCAGTGCTGAGCAGGGCCTCACGCATTCTCCGCTGGCCGCCTGGGCACGCCCTCCATCCTTACCCAGATCCACATACCCCGTGGCCCANGGTGCTGGTGGCTTCCCCCCCGCGCTTCCTCCTCCCCCTCCCGCGGCGGCTTCCTTCCTCTCCCTCCTTCATCGCTCTTTCTGGCCCCCCCCACACTCCAAAGGGGCCTGGGGGGCCTGTGTCGCGCGTGGGGCCCCGGGGCCAGGGGCTACAATGCAGCCACGCCGCGGCTCCGAGCGCGGGGAGGGGGGTGCGGGGAGCCGGGTGGTTGTGTTTGCTGGGACCGGGGCTGCAGCGGGGTCGGAGGGCGTGCTGGAGAGGGGATGCGGGAGTGGGCGGGACCCGGGGTGGGCCAGCGCGGCCCGCCGGGAGCGCAGCGGACCCGGGCACGTTGGCGGCCGCCTGCTAGCTTGCCGCCCGCGCCCGGGCGCTGTTTACTAGCGAGGCCTGGACGTGACTCTGCAGCCCTCTTGGAGTAGGCGGACCTCCGCGCGCCGCCTCGCGGGAGCTGTAGTTCTCTGCGCCGCGTCGGTGCGGAATTGTGGGAGTTGTAGGCGCGCCCAGGCCATGCTTTACCCGCACAAAGCTCGGCCCCCGCGGGCGGGATGGGCGAGGCAGGCCGGGTAGGGGGTGTTTGGGGGAGTGGGCACCGTAGGCCGCCCCTAGCCTCGCCGGATCTCTGCCCGCCGCACGTGGGCCTCGGCTGCAAACTTTTGCGTCTCACGCCCCTCCCCCCAGTCATAAACCGAAAGCATCCAGTTGCCCAGCAGGCTGGGTGCTTGGGTGGGTGGTCCAAGATCCGTAGCCCTCCTCAGGAGCTGCTTCTTAAATTTGGCCCGGGTTGCTCCTGGATCTATCCTTTGCCGAAGAGAATGGGTTAAGGGAATCGCCCTGGACACTTGTTAAAATGCACACGCCCGCAATTCTGATCGCTAGAAGGGCCTGTGTATCAGTATACTGAACACTCTGCGGGACTGCGATACTGCGTGGGTTTGTTCTCTGCGGGTCCAAGTTTGGGACCTGTGGCTCCTTTCCTCCTGTGCCGCTTTCGGGGAGAAATGGCTCCCCAGGGCTGGGGCCACGTGCTCTGCCGCCCCGGGCAGTCAAGGCGGGGATTGAAGGAGGAGGAGTCGCAGGCGGTGTGGCCAAGGCTGGTGGACACCATGGGCTGCAGAAACCAGGCTAGGTGGAGGTTGCTGCACACGTGTACATCATTCCTGCCCCCCTCTGCCCCCACAGGGCTCCTGCCTTAACTACTCTCAAGTTCAAGGTGGTGGGCAGTCAGCAGTCCTGAGTGTTGGCCCTTCCCCAAGGTCCGTCCACCTGGAGGGCTTAGCTGTAATAAGTGAAAACAAAAAGAAAACAATTCTGGAGCTTGTAATATGTTGTAGGGTCTCGTTTTGCAAGACCTCTCTCATCGAATTGTTAGCAGTCTTCCTCTCCTAATTAAGTGGCTTTATGATTTCTGTATGGGTGGAGGACCCAGGTTTGGGAAGGAACAGGTAGGGCAAGTGGTGGGGCTGGGACTTGAACTCTGATCCCTGCTGTTACCCTGAACTGCTGGTTACTCCGGGAAGGGAAGGGCTGGGCAGTGAGGAGGTGGGTTGAGCTGCCCCAGATGCTGGAGCGGACATCCTAGGCCTGACCTCAGGCAGGCGTGGCAACACAGGACCCTCTGGCCACAAAGCCTGAGCCTTGACTAAGTCCTCTCTGGGCCCCCTAGGACTCCTGTTTGACCTGTTTCTGTTCCAAGACCCCCTTCGGAGGAATCCAGCAGTTCCTTAGGGGCCAAGTGCCCCAGGCTTGGGCATGGGGACTGCTCGGCTTGCCCAGCTGTGAGGCAGTTGTCAGCCCATGTGCTGGGTGTGGAGTTGGGGCCTCTGGGTTTATTCATTTTCAGACGGAGCTGCTGGATGAGGTAGGATTGAATGTGGGTTGGGCAGGACCTTCTGGCCGGATATACTGGCTTCTCAGGCTGGTGGACTTTGCTCCATCCCTCGTTGACTAGCAGGGCTCCCTGCTTCTCTTCTGCTGGAGCGAACTGTACTGGACCGTGGGCGGGGGTGGGGGTGGGATGGAATGGGCGTACCTGACAGCGGCGCCCTCACACGCTGTTTGGCTTCGGACCCGTTGCCTAACTGCTCTCAGGGTCTGTAGAATAAAGCACCTGTGAAGCTTGGCTATGCATGTGGAAAGTGCCTGGTAGCTGTGAAGTGGCGCTCGGATTCTCAGGGTCAGGAGCATGGTGGTCTTAAAGAGTTTAGCTGCCCGCTGCCAGGGAGAAAGAGGCCAGCTCCCCTCAGAGGTAGCTACAGAACAATTAGGGGCTTTGGAGTGTGTGCTGGGTCCCTGGTCTGGTACTTACGAGACACTTACTTTGTGCTGGGGCTTCCCAGGTGGCGCTAGTGGTAAAGACTCCACCTGCTAGTGCAGGAGACATAAGAGACACGGGTTTGATTCCCCTCCTGGGAAGATCCCCGGGAGGAGGGCATGGCAACCCATTCTAGTATTCTTGCCTGGAGAATCCCATGAACAGAGGAGCCAGGTGGGCTACAGTCCATGGGGTCCCAAAGAGTCGGACATGGCTAAGTGACTAAGCACACGCACACCATGTGCTGGGATTGAAGACACCACAATGAACTAGAACTTGCCCCTCTCCTAGGATATGGAAGTCTCATGGTGCTACAGAGTCTTGTCAGTTTCCTTAGATGCATGAATTCTGGAATCTGGGGTACAGACCCTAGAAAAGCAAAGCATCTTGTTATCCTCCATCTCTCTCTCTTTTATTTATTTACTTTTCTGTTTACTTGTCTGCGCTGGGTCTTAGTTGTGGCATGTGGGATCTTCGATCTTCATTGCACCATGAGGGATCTTTAGTTGTGGCATGAGAACACTGAGTTGCAGCATATGGAATCTAGTTCCCTGACCAGGGATCAAACCCAGGCCCGCCTGCACTGGGAGCTCGGAGTCTTAGCCGCTGGACCACCAGGGAAGTCCTCCTCCTCCATCTCTTTTAAACTTCACTCTGGCCCTGTGAAGTGAGGTAGTATGTCCCCACTTTTTGAATGGGGAAACTGAGGCTTCAGGAGGCAAAGTGCCTAAGCTTGGGATTCCACAGCTAGTAAGTGGCAGGACTGGAGTTTCCACTAGAACCCAAGGCAGGCCTCCCTCTCAGAGGCTGGAGAAACTGGGGGGAGGGGTGTTTCTGATGGGGACAATCCGGACATGGTTTGTTCTGGGACCGTAGGCAGGGTGTATGGATAGAAGCAATGGGCATGGGCCAGGGCCTCAGGCTGTTTCAGTAGCTGCTGCAGGAGAAGGATGGGGGCCTTGGGCATCCTTAGTGAGAGGGTCATCTTCCTCCTGTCCTCCTTTTTGGGGTATAGGAAAAACTCCAAGTGGGCTTTCCCACCTCTGACTGCGTAGACATTGAGTGGTAGGTTTGTGAATGACTTTGGGGCAGTGTGAAATGAGAGCTCTCAATGGCTAATTTGAGGCTGGAGCTGGGTGGGTATTGGGGGGCAGGTGTGGGGAATGGGGGATACCCATTTGCACTTGGGCTGGGTAGAAGGGACGGGTATAGGTTGGGATCTAGACTTGAAGAGCCTGCTGCCTGCCCTCCAGCCTCTGGTTGGGATGCCAGGGTTATTCTGGGGGGAGGGAGGGAGAGGTTGTCATGGGGGTACCCTGAGAGTGGGAGTGACAGCTCTGGTCTTGGCACTGGAGGCTCTGCCACCAGCTGCCCAACCCCAGGAGACCAGCTGGCTGAGGGCTGTCAGGGAGGGAGAGGAGAGAGAGACAGTGTCTGTGGACCAGGCCTCACCGCTGACCTGGGGGTTCTGAAGTTGATGTGAAAGAGTGGAAGGACCTTACAATTACTGTAAATCGGGTATACTTCTGCAAAACTCAAAAAGAAATGTAAAAAAACTTCCAGGCGTATGCAGAAAAACCCACTTTATCTAGTACAGTAGCAGCTGGAAATGCTAATTAGCCATCCTTTATAGGAACCCCTGGCAGGCCAGCACTCGGAACCTCTGGTTAGTCATGATTCCACTCATCAGAACTTTGGGTTAGTCTGCATTCTATTAAAGAAACTTCCAGGGCTATTTAGGTGAGTTGGTCTTGGTGGCAGCCCAAATCCCTATGAGGAACTGTGGCTTTGGGGTGAAGTCTGTTTTCTGAACTTTTAAGTCTGCACGAGCTTAACCAGCAGCTAGTTAGTTCCTGAACCAGGAGGCTGGGCTGAGGGACTTGGTGCTGAAGGGGACAGCATGGACCATTCAGAAGAGCCAGGCCCCTTTCCCTCTGGGGACGTCTGGGCTGGGGCTTTCAGGCCTGGGGTCCTGTGGTCTCCTTTGGTGTCTCCCCACCTCGTGGGCATCCTGGGGAGAAGGGAGGGGCCAGAGCTTGGCTCCCCAGGGCTGAGGTTTCCTGAGCAGATGAGTGGGCTGGCGGGGTAGCGGGTGAGTTGTTGAGTTCTGGCTTCAGCCTGGAGAGTTGGTGAGTCTCGGCTGGGAGGCAGGGGGGCTACAGGGCTGTGTGTGAGCCCTCAGTAGAGGGTGCTGCCCACAGGCAGGGGAGGAGAGCATGCATTTTGGTTCCTGCAGGTGCCTATGGTACCCTGGTAAGGCTGCCGGACCTTGGGCATGCCAGTTCCCCTCCCAGAACCCCGGATTCCTCATTGCACCTCAGCCACTAGGTGTCCTTGGGGGTCAGGGAAAAATACAAAAAGTTCTGTGAATGGCAGTAAGAGCTGACCCGTTGACAGTGCACATCTGTGCATAGCCTCTCTACGCGGTGACTGTCACCTGTCTGTCAGGGCATCTGACCTGTGGCGCTGGGATCTGGGTTCAAGTCCCAGCCTCAGCACGCACCAAAGCTGTTCCCTTCCCAAGCCTCAGTGTCCTCATCCCATCAGGCCACTTGACTCAGAGGAAGGTTGAGATGGTTCAATGAGATAATTCCAGCAAAGTGAGTCTTTAGCACATTATGTTAAGAACTTAAGACTTTAAAAATTTTTTTGGCCATACCAAGTGGCTTGCAGGATCTTAGTTCCCCAACCAGGGGTGGGTTAAACCTGGGCCCCCAGCAGTGAAAGCACCAGTCTCAAGACTTTTAGAAAACAGTAACTCTGTGGCTAGGCTCTACAGGTGGGCCTTCTGGAAGGGCCAGCACTCAGAGTGGCCCAGGGGTGCAGGTGGGGCTCCTTTTTGACCCTTTAATGCTCTGGTCAGCTCTGGCCTCCGTCTCTGGTGATGCTTGGGCATCACCAGGAGGGAACCCAGGGAATGGGTGAGTGGGGGCGTCTTTCCCTGTATCTCTCCGGATGGGGGAATAGGAAACTCCCAGATGGATGTGAGTCACCTGGTGTGTTGGCTTCCTGGGAATGTCTCCCCATCTCTCCCCATCCACCTGCCGCAGAGGGTCTGGAGGGCTGGCAGGCCTGGGAGCCCAGACTCAGTTCTGATCTCCCTTCTCCCCCCACCGGCAAAGGGCAGGCAAGCCGCTGCGCATTCGGTCTCTGACCTTCATTTTTTCTTTTTCTCCATCACCCCCACTGTGTGGGTGCATGCTAAGTCACTTCAGTCGTGTCCTACTCTTTGCGACTCTATGGACTATATAGTCCGCCAGGCTCCTCTGTCCATGGAATTCTCCAGGCAAGAATCCTGCAGTGGGTTGCCATTTCCTCCTGCAGGGGATCTTCCCCACCCAGGGATCGAACCCACGTCTCTTATGTCTCCTGCATTGGCAGGTGGTTTCTTTACCACTAGTGCCACCTGGGAAGCTTCCCACTGTCGGGTCAGGGAAACAGAGAAGTGAGGTGCCCCCGGCCCGGAAGTCGGGGATCCAGGTGCCCGGCTGTCTGACCAGGAAACCACGTCCCTCCCATTCTGAGCCCTCAGTCCCATTTGTAAACGGGGGGTCATGGGCTCCTGTGAGGGAACTGTATACTGGCGGGGCGGGGGGTGGGAGGCTCCCAGGGAGATGCTGGGGCTGCTGGTGGAGGACAGGGCTGGTCTGTGGACCTCTAGCACCAGCTGATGTGAAGCTTGCTCCCAGCTCACCCCAGCTGACAACCCTCATGTGGGGAGAGGAGGTGGAGACCCAGGAAGGGGCAAGGGCAAGTTCAGGGGGCCACTCAGGGGAATGAGGAGGGACAGGTGGGGTGGGTGGGGGGCCAGGAAGACCTTGGCTGTCTCCAGCTGTGGGAGACGCGCTCCCCTCCTTGGTTTCCCAGCAAACTCCTTTTTTCCTGGGGGTGGTCAGAGGGGGCCGGGCACCTGCCTCTGAGCACAGGCTGCTCCGCCATCAACGGAATAAAGCTACTCAGAACCATCTCCCCTCGTTCCCCCGGATCCGGGGGTGTGAGCTGTCTTGGCCTGGGTCTGGACCAAGTCACCCCAGGAGGGCCCCTCAGGAGGCAGCCAGGGCTGTGGCTTTGGGTGGGGCCAGTGGCCTCTTCTGGGAGCCTGGCATCTGGAAGCCATCAGGCCAGGGGTGGGGGAGTTGCAGGAGAGGGCCGGGGAGGAGAGCCTGCCTCTTTCAGGCCACACACAGGCCCACCCCTCGGGAGCAGTGGCGTTGGGCCCAGAGCCCTGCTGCTGGCTCTGTCTCCCACCAACGCCTCTCAGGCTGCAGCCTCATCCCCTTCCACTGGCTGCCTCTCCTGCGAGATGCGATCACATAATATGCAATAACATCGCCTGCTGTGTGCTGGGAGCCTTGCTTCTCTGGCCCAGGGTGGGCCTGCCTTTCAGGGTGGATGGGCTTGGGGACAAACTGTCTGTAGAGGGGGCTGGCTGGGTCCTCTTCCTGGAGCGACTGGTACCTGGCTTGTCTTGGCAGTCTTAGCACAGTGTCTTGGGCTGGGCTGGGGGCGTATGTAGGAGGGTATGTGGCTGTGGAGATGGGAAGAGAAGAGGGACATCTTCCTCCATTCTCAAGCCTGTGACCCTGAAAGAGGGGGCACTGGGGGCACAGTGAGGAGCTCAGAGGTGTCCCAAGAGCAGGTGTCTCTGATTATCACCTGAGGCCACTCACNTGAAGGGGACGACAAAGGGTGAGATCGTTGGATGGCATCACTGACTCAACAGACATGAGTTTGAGTAAATTCTGGGAGTTGGTGATGGACAGGAAGGGCCAGTGTGCTGCAATCCATGGGGTCTCAAAGAGTCGGACATGACTGAGCGACTGAACTGAACTAAACTGTGTGCATCTTGCTCTGGCCATACCTCTGTAGGGAAGGCCATGGATCTGGGCACTTGGGAGCCAGGCCTAGGGTTCAGAAAGGGCACGGTGTCCACTGGGCACAGCAGACACTGGCCTGGGAGGAGGAAGAAGTGGAGATAATGTGGGAACCAGATAGTAGAGGACTTTCAAGTCGCACTACAAAGCTTGGACTGTATTTTTTGTGAAGGGAAGGAGTCTAGGAGAGACGTGACCAATGCAAAATTCAACCAAACCTTTCTTATAAACTTTTGTATTGAAGTACTATATTATGTACACTTAAAGGGCTCATGATGAAGCGTTTAGCTCAGTGAATTTTCACAGACTGAATGTACACCCATATAGCCATCATCTTACCAAGGCTTCAAGTTGTTTGTTTCTTAAAAAAATGTTGGAAGTAGTTACAGGAATGTACAGGAGGCCACCTGCAGCCTTCACCCTGCCTCCCCCAGTGCTAACATCTTGCCTACCTAATGTACCCCATGGAAACCAGGTGAGTGTTTTTGGTGCAGGCCACAGGACTTATTCAGAGTTTACAGTTTTGCATGGGTTCAATTCTGTACCTGTGTCTACAGTTGCTCTGTACCATTTTGCAACAGCGATTTTGAGAACTGGAGTTGCTCTGCATCCTCACCAGTACTTTATATTAATATATATTGTCAGATCACTCTATTTTTCAGGGTTTTTTCCCAACCAGTTTGGTAGGTGTAGAGTAGAATCTCACCGCAGTTCTATTTATATATTTTTGGCCACACCTTGGGGCATGTGGCATCTTAGCTTCTTGACCAGGGATCGAACCCCTGCCCCTTGCAGGGGAAGCATGGATTCTTAATCACTAGACCATCAGGGAAGTCCCTAGTTTTGCTTATTTTATATTGTCATACAAATCGTACAATATATATATACTCTTTTTGTCTGGCTTATCGATATAATTCTCTGAGATTCATATTTGATTTTGTGTATATTAGCAGTTTGTTCTTATTTGATTTTGTGTATATTAGCAGTTTGTTCTTTTTTATTTCTAAGAATACTGCATTGTATGAATATACCACAATTTGTTTAGCCAGTCATTTAACAATGGACACTTAGGGTGTTTCCAACTTATGACCATTGTGAATATATTCTAGTAGAGACTGTCCCCCAAATAGATTGTGCCAGCCTATAGATTCTGTCACCAGAGTGACAGTGAAGGGGCATCGTAAGCCTGTGCCATGGACCCTCTTTTGTGGTGGTTTCTTTGGGAGGGGACTAGGCATTCTTGGTTCCTAGTGGCCTCCCCCACCCTATTTTAAGGTCTTCGTTAGGGATTAAATCTTATGGGAAATGTATGTCTGCTCTGATCTCAAGGATCGTGACATTGCACCATGTCCTCTTTTTGAAGATCCTCAGAAGAAATTCCTGTCGAGTCTCAGCAGCAGAAATAATTTCACTTCTCCAGAACAGTTGGTTTGTTCTTATTTTAAGGATACTGAATTGGCAAGTGATCAAGTTACACACACGTGAGGGTTTACGTATGCACTGCCGCTTGCTTTTGTATCAGCCTTACACATGGCTCCATTTCGTGTGCCTGTCTTTGTGTGGTTTTCATCTCCTGTTACTTCCCATTCTTGTTTTCTTGGTGTACTTTATGGATATTTGGGACCCATTTTTATGCTTTTCTGGCACAGGGTGGGTTATGATAAATGCTGCTTGTGCCCTGATTTGGGGGTGTCTGGCAACAGAACATTAGCCCCCCTTCCTAGTTCTGTGAGATGTTGAAGGGCTATCTAGCAGAAAGAGGGAGGGGACTCCCTGTGACCTTGGCCTCCTTAGTGGTTGGTTAACTGGCCTCAGACCAGTACATAAAGCCCATGCAAATCCTCCAGCCACCTCTTGGGGCTGGTCGGCCAAGTTGTCCTTAGCCCCAGATTTGTCTCTGGCTCTCCCCTGCCTGCCCCTGCCCCTTCTGGACCCATTCTGCAATCCCTTCTTCATCCAGCTGCCTCTCTGTGCTCTCCTGCAGACTGCTGTCCTTGTCGCCTTTGTCTTTCCCCCTCCATCTGGAGTTCCGCAAGCCCTCCCTTGCCCTACAAGTCCTGGGCTGGGGCGTGGGGTCGGTGCCATCCCCTGCCTTGGTTCCCTCTCTCCTCTTGCCCTGCTGAGTTGCAGGTTTCGGTGTTGATTGACGCGAGCGTGTGCTGGCTGAGGAGGGGGGTAGGACTGGGGGCTGGGGGGCAGGATGGGCCCTGAATCCGGCAGCCCAGCCGTAGGAAGGAATGAGCTCCCCGAACCGGCTGTCCCCCCCACCACACCCCTGGTGTTGAAAAGGAGCTAGGAGTGACAGCTGCAGGGTTTCCTGAATTAGGGGGCCCAGGTCACAAGTTCCCGCGGGTGCGGCCTGTCTCCATGGCAGCCTCAGGATCAAGTTCAAGAGGAAACCGCACAGTGATTGGAGAAGCCTGCGTGCGAGTGCTGCACACATTCCAGAGATTAGTCGTCCCTCTCACGTCACCTCTCGCCTATCTGAGGCAGATAGAGAGGATGCTCTGAAAACGGGGAAAGAGAATTGACGACAGCCTGTTCCCTTGTAGGGAGAAGGAATTGTCTGGGTTGGACGGGCACCGGCGATTAGTGGGGTCTGCTTGTTTGAGATCAGGGGAGGGGCGGTCTCCATTCTCCAGGGGACCTCATGGTGCGTGTCCCTGGCTTCCCGCGAGAAGGTGGGATGGCGGTGGGGAGGAGGTCTGGAGGACGTGGCTGGCCGTGGGCCTCACCTGGCATGCAGAACAGCAGAGGCAGTACTCTGTGGTAGTACTCTGTCACTGGAGGTATTCAAGCAGGGATCTCTGTGAGGGTTATTGAAGGGAGGATGGTGGGAATTTGGGTCATTCCAAGGAAGACAGTCGCTAACTCCTGAGATAAATGAGAAGATCCTCTTGATGAGGGCTACTTTAGAAGAAATGAAATCTACTGACACCTTGATCTTGGACTTCCAGCCCCCAGAACTGTGAGAAATTAAACTGTCGTTTAAGCCCCCAGTCTGTGGTATTTTGTTATGGCAATCCTAGCAAAGTAACATGCTGTCTTTTTGTGACTTTTGTTTCACTTTGCATAGCATTTTCAAGGTTTAGCCACATGTAGCATACCTTAGTATTTCTTTCTTTTTTTTTTTAATGACTGAATAATATCCCATTATATGGCTGGACCACATTCAGTTTATTCATTCATCTGCTGAGGGTTACTTGGGCTTTTTTCACCTTTTGGCTGTGGTGAGTCGTTTGCTGGGTGTACAAGGACCTGTTTGACCACAAACAGGGCATCTTTAAAACAGACACAGTCAACCCTTTAAGCGGAGCTGGGCTCACCCTCCCTGTCTTCCTGGCTTGGGTTCCTGTAGTTTCTCTGACCCTCTGTCTGTTCCCCACATCCCTGCCCTGCCCTCCACCCCCTTCAATGATGCGCTAACTCCTTTCCCCCTGCCATGGATGCTGTTCACGTGGTTGTTGGGAGAAGCACCAGGTTTATGAGGCAGGCAGATCCGGACTCAAGCCCAGCAGCTCTGTTCCTAGTTGGCGACCCTGAACAAGTCCCTTCAGCGCAGAGCCTCGGGCTTCTCTGTGAGGTAGTGACGTTTGCCTCCCATCCCTCGAAGCCCCAGGTGGAGCAGGCGCCTCCTTGGTTCAGATGTCCTTTTCACTCCCTTGACCGAATGAGGCCCCTCCCTCACAAGGAGGGCCCCCCCACCCAACTCCCCAGCCATGAACACAGGTTGGAAGACTTAATGTTGGTGTGTCAGTCAGGGTCTCTTGAGAAACAGCCAATGGGATCTGTGTTTACAGAGGGGGCCAGAAAGCCAGAAATCCAAGGGGGAGGCAGCAGCTGGAAGTCGGGTGCGTGGACATTGCAGTCTGAAGGCAGAACTCCCTCCCTATCGTGGGACCTCAGTCTTGCTGCTTAAAGCCATCAACTGATTGGGTTAGACCCACCCACATTAGAGAGGGTGATCTGCTTGACTCAGGTTGGGGTTTAATTATTTTTAAATTATTTATATATTTTTGGCTGTGTTGGGTGTTCATTGCTGTGTGTGGGCTTTCTCTACTTGCAGTGAGTGGGGGAAACTCTCTAGTTGCAGTGAGCAGGCTTCTCATTGAGGTGGCTTCTCTAGTTGCGGAACACAGGCTCTAGGGCACGCGGGCTCAGTAGTTGTGGGGCATGGGCTTAGTTGCCCCTTGGCATGTGGAATGTTCCCCAGACTGGGGATCGAATCCATGTCCCCTGCCTTGACAGGCGGATTCTTAACCATTGGACCACCATGGAAGTCCAAGACTGCAGACTTAAATGTTAAGCACATCTGAAAAACACTTGCACAGCAATATCTACACTGTTGTTTGACCAGCAACTGGGTGTCATGACCTAGTCAGGTTGACACACAAAATAACCCGTTGCAACTGATACCTCATCAGTTCTCTTCAAACTGATCTACAGATTCATCATAATTCAATTAAACTCCAAGAAGACTTTTGAAAAACAATTGATAGACTGATCCCCAATTCATGTAGAACAGTTAAAATGACTTTAAAAAAGAATATCAAAGTTGGAGGATTCATACTACCTATTTTCAAGATTTATTAGGAAGCCACGGTGATCAAGATAGGTATTCAGTTCAGTTCAGTTCAGTCGCTCAGTCGTGTCCTACTCCCTGTGACGCCATGAATCACAGCACGCCAGGCCTCCCTGTCCATCACCAACTCCCGGAGTTCACTCAAACTCATGTCCATTGAGTCGCTGATGTCATCCAGCCATCTCATCCTCTGTTGTCCCCTTCTCCTGCCCCCAATCCCTCCCAGCATCAGGGTCTTTTCCAATGAGTCAGCTCTTCGCATGAGGTGGCCAAAGTATTGGAGTTTCAGCTTCAGCATCATTCCTTCCAATGAACACCCAGGACTGATCTCCTTTAGGATGGACTGGTTGGATCTCCTTGCAGTTCAAGGGACTCTCAAGAGTCTTCTCCAGCA
>SJYV01052647.1:145673-164634 GCA_006410875.1 Neotragus pygmaeus | reverse complement strand
TTTGTTCTTTGTGTTTGAGCTTTGTTAATTTGATTAATAGGTATCTTGGGGTGTTTCACCTTGGGTTTATCCTGTTTGGGACTCTGGGTTTCTTGGACTTGGGTGATTATTTCCTTCCCCATTTTAGGGAAGTTTTCAAATATTATCTCCTCAAGTATTTTCTCATGGTCTTTTTTTTTTGTCTTCTTCTTCTGAGACTCCTATAATTCGAATGTTGGAGCATTTCATATTGTCCTGGAGGTCTCTGATATTGTCCTCATTTCTTTTAATTCGTTTTTCTTTTTTTCCTCTCTGATTCATTTATTTTTACCATTCTATCTTCTATTTCACTAATCCTATCTTCTGCCTCTGTTATTCTACTATTTGTTGCCTCCAGAGTGTTTCTGATCTCATTTATTGCATTATTCTTTATATATTGATTCTTTTTTATTCCTTCTATGTCCTTGTTAACCTTTCTTGCATCTTCTCAATCCTTGTCTCCAGGCTATTTATCTGTGATTCCATTTTGATTTCAAGATTTTGGGTCATTTTCACTGCATTATTTGGAATCCTTTATCAGGTAGATTCCTTCTCTTCTTCTTTTGTTTGGTTTGGTGAGCATTTCTCCTGTTCCTTTACCTGCTGGGTATTCCTCTGTCTCTTCATCTTGGTTATTTTGCTGCATTTGGAGTGGCCTTTCTGTATTCTGGCAGTTTGTGGAAGTGAAGTGAAGTTGCTCAATCGTGTCTGACTCTTTATGACCCCATGGACTGTAGCCTACCAAGCTTCTCCATCCATGGGATTCTCCAGGCAAGAATACTGGAGTGGGTTACCATTTCCTTCTCCAGGTGATCTTTCTGACCCAGGGATCGAACCCGGGTCTCCCGCATTGGTGGCAGACGCTTTAACCTCTGAGCCACCAGGACAGTCAGTTTGTGGAGTTCTCTTTATTATGGAGTTTCCTCGCTGTGGGTGGAGTTGTATTAGTGGCTTGTCAAGGTTTCTTTGTTAGGGAAGCTTGTGTCAGAATTCTGGTGGGTGGAGGTGGATTTCTTCTCTCTGGAGTGAATGAAGTGTCCAGTAATGAATTGTGAGATGTCAGTGGTTCTGGAGTAACTTTGAGCTGCCTGTATATTGAAGCTCAGGGATGTGTTCCTATGTTGCTGGAGAATTTGCATGGTATGTCTTGCTCTAGAACTTGTTGGCCCTTGGGTGGTGCTTGGTTTCAGTGTAGGTATGGAGGCGTTTGATGAGCTCCTATCGATTAATGTTCCTTGGAGTCTGGAATTCTCTGATGTTCTCAGGATTTGCTTCTCAGCCTCCTGCTTCTGATTTTCAGTCTTAATTTTACAGCAGCCTCAAGACTTCTCCATCTATACAGCACCGATGATAAAACATCTAGGTTAAAGATGAAAAGTTTCTCCACGGTGAGGGACACCCAGAGAGGTTCACTGAGTTACACTCAGAGGTTCACTGAGAAGAGAAGAGGGAGGGAGGAGTTAGAGGCTCCTGGAATGAGATGAGGGGGGAGAAAAAGAGGAGCAAGCTAGCCGCCACGAACCACTTCCTTACGNCGGTGAGGGACACCCAGAGAGGTTCACTGAGTTACACTCAGAGGTTCACTGAGAAGAGAAGAGGGAGGGAGGAGTTAGAGGCTCCTGGAATGAGATGAGGGGGGAGAAAAAGAGGAGCAAGCTAGCCGCCACGAACCACTTCCTTACGTGCGCTCCACAGTCTGGACTGCTCAGTTATGTTCGTGGAGTTATACAGAGAAGAGGAGAGGGAGGAAGGAGACAGAGGTGGCCAGGAGATAAAAGAGGGAAATGAAAAGGAGAGAGACAGGTCCAGCCAGTAACCAGTTCCCTACATGTTCTCCAACGTCTGGAACATGCAGAGACTCACAGAGTTGGGTAGAGAAGAAAAGGGGGAGGGAGGAGACAGAGAAAACCTGGTGGAGAAAAAGGAGAGTCCAAAGGGGGATAGAGTAGTCAAGCCAGTAATCTTTCTCCCAAGTAAAATGGGTACTGAAGATTGGGTTTTAAAGGTACAAAATTGATAACAAATACCAAAAAGCAAAGATTAAANAGCGTAGGGTTCAGAAGAGAATGCTGAGGAAAAGCAGGGATGAGCACATTCATGCAGCAGGGAAGGTGGGGCTCAGGTGAAACCCAGGAGAGTCACAGGGAGGAAGGGTGAGGTGGGGTTTGTGGCGAGTTTGGGAGGCAGGGTTGGGGAGAGTATGAGCGGTGCTGGGCTGAGGAGGGGGCTTTGCTCTGTGGGTGGCAGGTAACCACAGGGTAGGGGGGTGGTTTGGAAAAGTGCGTCTGGCAGTTGTTTGTAGGGAGGAGTAGACCGAGCTGGGATGATGTGTACTCTGGCAAGGGAGAGGGATGGACCGGAGGGCAGGCCCCACAGATGCTGGGGAATAATCTGGACTCCTTGGCCCAGCGAGCTGGGTGGGAAGAAGCCCCCGAGGGTTTCGTGTAGGCCACAGCATGCAGCACCTTGCCAGAAAAATAAGACCAGGATCGTAAAAGAACTGATTTTAAAAGGTCATCTGAAATCATCATGAATTCTGGGTCCTGGAGGAACGTCTGGATGCAGATGGTTAGCTTAGGAGGAAGGTCAGGTCTGGGGATCCAGAAATGAGGCTCGTTTGGGTAAAGATGAGGGCGAGGCTGTGAGATCCCCGAGGATGCTGCTGCAGAGAGAGAAAAAGAAGAGAGTCCAGGACCAGTCCCCAGGGAGTGGGAAGAGGAAGAAGATAAATGGATTTCAGGAAGATGGGACAAGATCCAGGCAGAGGCGTGACCTGGCAGTGGAGGATAGGGTGCTTCCTGCAGAGGCTGTGAGTCCTGCGGAGAGGCCAGGGGAGGGGAGGTGTTGGCTTGGACACCAGGAGGCTGCGGACTGGTCACTCAGTGAGGACACGGAGGCACATTCACCGGGATAGGCTTTCAACATTAAGTCTACGAGAGCTAGAGGACAGTGAGAGGAGGTGGGATGGCTGAGTCTGCAGAGGAGGCGGTGTGTTCCTGGGGCAATGGGGAGGATGCAGAGGAGCAGGAAGGGCTGATGATCGTGGGGCATGGGGTGGGCGTCAGAGTCTGAGAACGAGGTGGACAGGTCCAAGGGGGTTTGAGGTGGGATCTCAGAGGGAGCCCCCGTGCACTCAAGGTTCACTCAGCAGTGCCTGTGCCCACCAGGGAGCTCAACGAGGAAGTGAGGATCCTGGTCTACAACGGGATTGCTACAGAGCAGGGAGGAGGCCATGGAGGGGAAGAACCAGCCAGAGCTGACTAAGAACCCCTTGAGGTAGAAAAGGAGGCCGGTTGTCCTGAGATGCGTGGGATCAAACAGCAGGGCCCAGACCAGAACCTGGTCTCCAGTCCAGCTGCGATGAGGGCAGGAGGTGGCCAGTGAATCAGCATTTTCATCACAGCAAACGTTGGTCTCTCCCTGTTGGTGAACCAGCCCTCTCGAGCCTTCAGATCCTGCAGAGAAGGGGGCAAAACGCGACCCCAAGCTCTGTCCCAAGGTGTTCATTCTGCAGACATGCACCCACCCGCTCCCGGGAAGAGNGTCTGGTGCTGAGACTCCGTTGCCAGTATGAAATTTCTCTCTCCCTGCCTGCCACTCCCTCCAATTACCTGCTCTGTCTTTGAGGGGAGGATGTTTATATTCAGGAATCCAGATTGGCAGCTACTCCTAGGACCCTTTGATCACAAAATAATAGGCCAGTTAAGTGCCTCGAAGTGACTTAACAGTAATAGTAAGTGCCTCCACCCATGGGTGCTTCTCTGGTTCTGAATCCTGGTTCTGAATTCCTCTCGTCCGGAACTTTGAACTTTCTGATTTGTGGGAAGGCCTTACATTTTGCCACCATTCACCTATCCTCTCCTCCCATCCACCCATCCATGCATGCATGCATCCATCCATTCATCTGTCCATCCATCCATCCATCCATCCAATGGCTGTTCTAGATGCCCGGACATACAATCTCTGATAGGCAGTTAGATAAGCAAGTTATCTAGTCTTTTAGACTTTTATAGGTACAGTGGAGAGAGACTAGGATGGAAAGAAGGGACAGAGGGTTGGGAGGCAGCCTCAGCAGGGTGGTCAGGGAGACCTCACAGAGAAGGTGACAGGGAGCCAAGACTCGGGAGGATGGGAGAGAGCCAGGCAGTGAGGGGAGCATTCCCCAGCTGAAAGCACAGTATAGGGAGGCAAGGGGGGCCCTGGCGCTCCCAGAAGCAAAGAAATAGAAATTGGTGTTGGGGAACAGGGCTGGGAGAGTGTGTGCAGAGGAGGGCATGAGGCTCAGGGAGGGGCTGTTCCATAATCCAGGTGAGAGAGGACAGTGCCTGCCTACCTGGTTCCTGGGCTGGCAGCGCTGCTGGAAGGGTGGGGCAGGGGGTCAAGGCTGGTGGGAGGGAAACAGTTAGACTCAGAGATTTTGAAGGTAGACCACAGGTTCAACTAAAGTTTTGAAGAAAGAAAAGAATTGTAGATGCTTTATTTTTAAAACAGCTTTCTTGAGATAAAATAATTCATGTGTAAAAAATTTGCCCAATTAAGTGCACAAATCAATAGTTTTTAGTCTATTCACAGAAATGGGCAACAATCAGCGTCATTTTAGAAGGGTTGTTGGCTGGGAGCAGAACAAGGGGCAGGCCTGGTCCACACTTTGCACCCAGTAGGTTCCTGGGAAGATCAATATAGGTTGACTGCCAAGGTCAAGGCCCAAGGACAGTGGTTGTCAGATTCTAGCATGTGTGAGAATCACCTGGGTGCTCGTTAAGAAAGCAGACTCTGGACTTCACTGCTAGTCCAGAGGTCGAGACTTCCCTCTTCCTATGCAAGGTGTGTTGGTTTGATCCCTGGTCAGGGAACTAGATCCCGCAAGCCACAACTAAGGATTCACATGCTTCAACAAAAGATCCCTTATGCTGCAGTTAACATCTGGTGTAGTCAAAAAAAAGAAAAGAAAAAAAGGCTGTCACATTGGCTGACCGGCGCTGTGGGGACACAGAGCAGAACCTCCTCAGTACCACGTCCAGGCATGCGTCCCAGGGGTTGGACTTCAAAGCTGAAGTCTGAAGCAGGAGCTGGAATTAGCCAGGCAGCACTGGGGAGCAGGGAGAGAGGAACCGACTGGTGTTGGGGAGGCTGACCTGAAATCCTGTAGCCAGATTTGCGGGAACCGGAAAGCATTCCGGGCGCGTGGTAGCCTGGCTGTCGACAGACCCATCACAAGTTGGGTTGTGTCTCCCAAAAAGATATGCCCAAGTCCTAACCTCAGCATCTCAGAGGGTGGCCACTTTTGGAAATAGGCTTGTTGGAGATGTAGTTAGCTCGTGTGACTGGTGTCCTGAGAGGAGGAGGAGAGACAAAGAATAGAGGCACAGGGAACAGGCCACAATTGACGCGGGTGAGACTGGGCAAGACTGGAGATGCCCATTGATGAGCCAAGGGCTGTTGAGAGCCATCCAAGCTGGAGGACAGGAAGGCACCACTCCTAGAACCTTGGGGAAATGGGGCCCCTTGATATTGGACTTCTGGCCCCAGAACCATGAAGAAATACGTTTCTGTTGCTTTAAGCTACCAGGTTGCAGGACTTTGTTACAGTAGCTTCAGGAAAGGAATACAAGACCAAGTTCAGGTTTTGTGCAGGGACTTGGGAGTCTTGTCCAGCAGGGGTGGGTGGCTCCCTGGGCAGGTGGCCTGCTGGATCCTCAAGTGCAGTCTGGTGGAGTCTGGCTGGCAGCAATGACCAGGAAGGGTCACCCTGGGGATAGTGTGTGCGGAATGTCCACTCACTCTTGCCCCGCCCTCTGTCCTGCCCTTGACCTTAACCTTCCCCTCCCCAGGGGAGACCCGAGAACTAAGGAGTCAGTGACTGGCCCTGGCCCTCTGCATGGCCACCAGGTACCAGAGGAGGAAGAGGTTCCTGCACGATCAGAGCCCCGTCTGGGGTTTTAGTGTTTGAAGAGACGAGGAGGAGTACCCGGGTTCTCGATGACAATGGGTTCACGCGAGAAGGAAGCTGCTCTCAGGTATAACTGCCTTCATGATTCCTCCCCGGAGTGGGGAGGTCCTGAGAGGGAGCCAGACCCTGGCTCCCTGGGAAAGTGTGGCCCACGTGTCTGAGGCTACAAATGGGAAACAAGTCTGCTTCCAGAGGAGATGTGGATTTCCAGAACGTTCCACCAGAGAGCAGCCTGGGTGTTCCAGATATCTTTGTCTATGGAGTCCAAGGTCTGGAACTGTGACTGAGGGTAACGGATGGTTGCCTGCTCTGGTGACCATCCATTACCAGATGATCAATACTCGAGGCTTTGGGGGTTGGTGAAGTTCACAGAGCAACGGGTGGGCGGTGGCCTTCTGCCCTTCCTCTATGACCCCAGGCCTTCTCCAAGTATCTGTCCAGATTCATGCTCAGGGGCCCAGCCTGATATCAGTGCCCTCCCCTGGCCCTTTCTGGGAGGCTGCACTTTATAGGGGAACGGATGGGTGATCCCAGGAACACCAGGCCCCAGGGATGGGGTAAGACTTGGGTGTAAGGAGTTGGAAAGATCACGTTGACAAGGACACCATTACCATTTGGAGCTTTCCTGAAAGGCCAGAGCTAGAAGCCTAGGAGCCATCCCTTTACATCTGGCTTTGCCCCAAGGGACTTGGCAACATATGAGCAGGTTCTTTTCGGTCTGTGGGCCTCGGTCTCCTCATCTGTGAAATGAAAGAGCTGGGTTAGTGAATTCCTGTTTCCTTTTAGTTCAACAAGGCTGTAATAGGAAAACCACCCTAAGGCTGAACAACGAGATGAGCTCAGGGGCCATGAACCTAAGGGCAGTCTTGAATTTGGGGAAGCCCTTTGGGAGAAGGCAGAGGATCTGGCATCGTGTCTGTGGGCAGCGGTTATTCTGGAAGGGTCCACAAGGTGGAGTATCCCCTGTGTTGCTGCTGCCTCAGCTTCTCCCATTGGCTTGACCTTCCTCTTCAGTCTCCTCTGGACCTAGGGCTGGGGGGGCCCCTGGGGGTGGGGTCTGCTAATGAAGACGCCTCACTCCCAAGAGCAGGCGGGAGAGGGCCTGGGGCTGCTGAGGGGGCAGGGCTGCTGGCGGGCATGGTTGGGCAGAATGATGTGCGAGGTAGCCCCCCACCTCACCCCCGAGCTCTGATTGCTGCTGCTGCTGCTGCTGCTGCTAAGTCGCTTCAGTCGTGTCCGACTCTGTGTGACCCCACAGACGGCAGCCCATTGGGCTCCGTCATCCCTTGGATTCTCCAGGCAAGAACACTGGAGTGGGTTGCCATTTCCTTCTCCAATGCATGAAAGTGAAAAGTGAAAGTGAAGTCGCTCAGTCGTGTCTGACTCAGCGACCCCATGGACTGCAGCCTACCAGGCTCCTCCATCCATGGGAGTTTCCAGGCAAGAGTACTGGAGTGGGATGCCATTGCCTTCTCTGAGCTCTGATTGCAGGACAAGCCAAGTGCTGCTGAGCAGGAGCTGGAGCTGTCTCGAGGCCCGAGTTGCTCCTGAAGGGCTTGATGCTCCCTGTGCTCAGTGGTCAAAGGGATGGTGGCAAGGCTCCTCAGCCCCCTGAGTGGCCTGTCTCCCACTGTGCTGCCATTTCCCAGAGCGGGGAAAGGCCTTTGCCCATCCTCATGCTGACGCGACCCCTCACGCACCTTTGCTTCGGGGTGCAACGCAGGGCTACCTCGGAGTGACCGGAGGGGCCCAGGAAGCAGAGGACAGAGTGGGAGCTGTGCATGGTTGTGGAAGTTTCTGAGTGAGTCGGGGCTGCGTGGAGGTGGGAGTCAGTGACCGCAGGAGTTGGCCTCGGGCTTGGCAGGACAAAGTCCGGGTACAGTTGTGCCAGCAGCTCAACTTCATTCCTATCCCAGGGCAGCGGGAACCGCAGAGAGTAGAGATACCCATAGCTCCTCTCTGAGCTGCTTCCGGCTGGAAAAGGGGGAGAAGGACCCGGGCAGAAAGACCTTACCTGGCCCATGGATGGACTGCTTAAAAATGAAGTTGAGAGGAGTAGGGTGCAAGTGAGCCAGGGTGGCTCCCGTCCGAAGCCAGTTCTGTTTTGCCCCATCCAGTGACCTTGAGATTCAACCTGGCATCTTTGCTCTTCTAGGAAATTATTACTATTATACTTGACATTTGTAGAATGCTTTTTTTTTTGGTTCTGTACCAACTTTCGGGCTTTTAATTCCCAGAACCTGGGCCCACGGCAGTGAAAGTGCCAAGTTCTAACCGCTGGGCTGCTGAAGAATTCCCCGTAGAGTGTTTTAATAAAACACTGCGAAGAGGTTGGCAGAGCAGGTATTGTTCCCTGCTGCATTTTATGGGGGGGAAGGAGCTGGGTGCAAGTCAGTGAGGGGCAGCCTATATACTAACCACATGGGTGGTGAGGAAGATGTCAAGGAGCAGAGCCCAGGTCTCCTGGCTTCTGAGTCCAGAAGGATCAGTCTGGCTCTGGGTCTTGCGGCAAAGGAAAGCCCAGAGATGAGGGCCTGGCCCAGGAAGGTGTCAGATCAAGTTTCTTGGCTCAAGAACCAAGCTGACTTCCCCCTACTTCCCTGGCCTGGGGAGGAGGTGGGTCTGCATCCTTGCTCCCCAACCTGACGATGGCTCTGAGCTGAACACAAAGCATCCATCTGACAGGGGCCTCCGGGAGACACTCTCCTCTGGCTCCAGGTGGGTCGCCCCTTGTCCGGTGCCCCAGAGTTAGACCATCAGTCCTCCCAGAGGTGGTCCTCATGCTTCCAGGAAGGTTGTTTCTTTGGGTGGGGAGGTGGTGGTGGGGGAGGCTACCTGCATACCTCAGCCCGTCTCAGAATCCAGCCTGTGTCCCTACCCCCTGCCTTTCCCCTCCCACCCAGCTAGGCCCCTCTGAGCGGAGGAAGCATTGCCAACGACTCCTGCGAGGATCTGTGCTCCCTCAAGGCAGGGAAAGCCGTGTGCTCCACAGAGTGTCCAGTCGCCCCCCCAGGGCTTAAGGCTTAATGCCCTACTTCTTCCAAAGGTACTTGCCTTTTGAGAGTGAGTGCTTACCGTTATCCGTGAATCCTCTGGGCATCAGTGTATACACCACAGCTGTGGAATCCTGGGCGAATTTCCCAGTGTACCTCCTGAACTAAGAATTCCTGGGAATTAGGGGTGGGAAATGGGGATAGAGTTATTCTGTCAGTCTCTGAACTTTATGGGTTAAGAACAATTGTGTTGAAGTCTTGAGCATGGTTTTCAAAGCGAGGAAGAAGAGGGCAGGCTGAGAAGTCGCTGTCCTTCTGAGGTTGACTCACCCCCTCTCATTCCGAGGTTGGGGGGCAGCGACCAGGCACGGGGACAGCACATGAGACCTGGAGTTGGTACAGAGCTGGGTCCCAGAACCAGCCTGCTGCTGACTAGCCTAGGTAGCCCTGTGGTCTTGGGATAATCATTTATCAGAGTTCTAGGATCCTGACCAGTGAAATCAAACCAGTTGGTCTGTGAGGAGGTCCCCTCTGACCCCCAATCCCATGGTTCCCACTGGCCGCTGCCCTTGTCATCCTGCTCCATGCCCTGGGTGAATCATTTTGGGGTTAGAGTCCAGCCTGGGACAAGCTGTCTTGGTGGGATTAGCCTTGACTTTAGGAGCTTGGCCAGGAAGCCAAAGAACCTTCTGAGAACGGCTGCCTGCCAGGGCCCCTTGAGGGGACTGTCCACAGAATGGCAAGGGAGAGGGTCTTAGGGTCCCCAGTGGGAGGCTGGCACTTCCCTTCTAAGCTCCTTTCTAGCATCAGCATCTGTACCATCTGAAGTCTCATTTGTAAAGCGAAGGAACAAGTGGCCTTGAGTGGTGAATAAAATAAGGTTGAGAAAAAATGTGATGCCAGAGGGGCTGCTGCCATCTGCTCAGTCCAGGAGCGCGCAGGGACGCAGAGGGGTCAGCCTGCCGCCCCGGCCACGTGAACGCAAACTCTGAAGTGCTCTCTGCCGTACCTGAGGCACTGCCAGTGAGACGTACAAGTGTCTGGGCAGAGGAGAGCCTGGTGAAAGATGGGGGACTCCCTGGGCACCCTGACCAGTATTCCTGGCTCCCAGGGGCAGACGTGTCTGGAGGTAGAAGTGGAAAGGGATTGTGCCCCCGGGGACTTTTTTTTTTTTAACTGCATGTGCATCCTCGTGTATGAGTAATGGTATATCTTATCTGTGATGATCTCTCTTCTCCGGAGGTCTAGTCCCAACCTCAGGACAGATTCTCTGACACTGGGGGGTGTCCCGGAGCAGGGCTTCTCACATGCAGGTGTTTGTTAGAATCACCCTGTGAAACACCCAGATTCACACTGACCCAACCCTGGACACAAGACATCTTTGTCGGGAAAGGCCTGCAGAGCTTGGATACCACTTGCCACAGGCAAGAGATCTCGGGTGTTGTTTCTTGGTGAGAATGCTAGCCCATCCCTGGATGGCCTGTCAAGCCCACACTGGACTTTCCTGTGTCTGCTTCCTCCGTTCCAGAGAAGTGAATAATCAGTTAATAATCCTTGCTCTCCCTGCTTCAGAGGACCACTGAGGGTGGTGGAGAAGAACACAGAGTTATTTGAGGGGAAGCGTGAAATTCAGCATGAAAGTCAGATGGCCTCTAGCTCCCTGCCGGGCGCATGTTGATCAGCAAAGTGAAAAGATGCTGTTGGGGAGGCTTCTTGGGCTGTTGGAAGAAATGAGCAAGAGGAGGAATTCTCAGGGAAAAGGCAGCGGAGGCAGAATAGTAGGGCAGACAGACCCAGGGAGAGCTGGCTGGGCAGGAAGTAGCAAGAGGGTGGCTGAACCCTAGCTCCTTCATCTCCCCTCACCCCCTAGACCCTTCTATGGAACCCTAGCATCTCATGGGACATGGTCTTTGGGAGCAGAAAGAACTCTAGACTGAGGGCCATGACCTTGGGCTCTGTCCCAACCCTACCCCTCACCTTGAGCAAGTCTCTAAAGCTCCCTGGCCAGAGCTTCCTCCTCTGTAATGGACTCACCAAGGCCCCAATAATTACTGTGGGCAACTCCACAGTAGTCTGAGTCCTTGTGAAAGCATTTGGGAACAGTTAGGAGCTGGAAAAAATATCTGGTGTTTGGCAGTGGAGGGTGGAGAGAGGAACTGAGCCTGGGGCCCCCACTGAGACTATGGACGGGGGTGGGGGGTGGGGGAGCAGCTGAGAAGCTGACCCCCTGCAGAGAAAGGCTGATGACAGAGAGGGTGTCAGGAGAGAAAACGGAGCCAGTTTATGCTGTGCTCTGCCCTGGGGCACCTGTCAGGCTCAGGGGCCTTCCTTGATCTCCAGGGTTGAGCCGGGGGCTTGCTATTTGCCTACACTGATGTTAGCACCCAGGCTTGCCTGGGGCCTGGGCGGCTGCCTTGGCAGCAGCACATACAGTGCAGTACTGCATGTCCTGGGAGAGACTGACACTCATTTTACCAGGCTCTCAATCTGGTCAGGGTGTCCTGGGTCCTCTGTGCCCCCCACCCCTCCTCCGGGGCCGCTGGGGGGCTTCTGCAAGAAGTTAAGGAAGTCAGGGTGGGTGGTAAGACCACCCTGGTTTGATGTCACAGAATTGAACTAAGTTTAACCAGAGGCTCTTTAAGCCTCTGAGCTGCTTCCAGGAGGAGAGATTGGACCCAATGGCACAGCTGCTTCCTGGGCTTTGAGCTCTGGAGACCCAATGGCACAGCTTGTTTCATTGAGAGACTTTCTCTCAGAGAAGTTATTTTTAGCCTGGGAAGGAAGATCATGGGGCATGAAGTCATCACCCTCGCTCTTTGTCACTGGAAGGGCAGGAGAAGCTTGGCCTTAAGTCATAAAAACCAGGGAAGAGTATGAATATAAATAAGTAAACACACACGCACACACCTGAGTTCCTGTCTAGGACCCAGGTGTGGAAATACACAGCAGTGCAAAGGTCATGTGTACCCCCAGAGTCTGGGGTCCTTATCTCCCTTCAGATGATGCAGCCCTCCCACCATCACTGGGCCAGTTCTGAGACTAGCAGAAATGCTGCAGGTAGTCAGACCCAAAGTCCGTTCAGCCTGGTATCATCACCACCATCAACACTATCACATCACCATCACTATCACTGTCACCATTATTTTGGCCACTTGATGAGAAGAGCAGACTCACTGGAAAAGAACCTGATGCTGGGAAAAATTGAGGGCAGGAGGAGAAGGGGATGACAGAGGATGAGATGGTTGGATGCCATCACCAACTCAATGGACNCCATCACTATCACTGTCACCATTATTTTGGCCACTTGATGAGAAGAGCAGACTCACTGGAAAAGAACCTGATGCTGGGAAAAATTGAGGGCAGGAGGAGAAGGGGATGACAGAGGATGAGATGGTTGGATGCCATCACCAACTCAATGGACATGAATTTAAGCAAACTCAGGGAGACAGTGAAGGACAGGGAAGCCTGGCATGCTGCAGTCCATGGGGTCTCAAAGAGTCAGGCACAACTTAGCAAGTGAATGACAACAGTCACCATTATCATCCTCAGTACCACCATCATCATCACCATCATCACCATCACTTTGACATTCACCATCACCATTATTATCATCACCACCAGCATCACCATTACTAGCAACATTGCCATCATCACCATCTTCATTATCATCACCACCAGCATCAACAGCATTAACAGCAGAGGGTGACAGGGCCTGTTGAAAGGGACTGGACTCCCCAGAGGAGAAGCCCTGGTCACTGCTATTCCAAGGTCATTTGCCAAGCCCTGGTGACCCATCTAATTTGGAAGCCTCCAGTGGGTACATGAGTGGAGAGAGGCCAGGAGCAGAAGCCTTGGGGTCAGGGTTATTTGGCTGGGTAGCATTTCCCTTCTCCAGAGGATCTTTCCACCAGGGATCAAACTCAGCTCTCCCACATTGCAGGCAGATTCTTTACCAGCTGAGCCACAGGGGAAGCCCAAGAATACTGGAGTGGGTAGCCTATCCGTTCTCTAGCCACTCTTCCCAACCCAGAAACTGAACCAGCGTCTCCTGCATTGCAGGCAGACTCTTTACCAACTGAGTTATCAGGAAAGCCCCTAAATAGAATCACCCCCCGACTAATTTTTTGGAGGGGGTTACAGTCCTGATGCTGGGGCTACACGCTGGACTAATTAATTCAATGAGAACCTTCAAGAAGGGGGAGAGGAGTGGGATCAAGAACCAGGTGTTTCCACATACAGACAGTGGTGAGAACCACTGGTTTAGAGGCAGTCATAGGATCGGGTTGGCTAGTGCTTCTCGAACTGTAATGTGCAGCCAGTGAGTGGTTCAAATGCAGATCCTGAGTCAGTGGTTCTGGCTTGGGGCCTGAGAGTTGGTATCTCTACTGATTCTCCCAGGTGATGCTGATGCTGCAGGTGCCTGGACCACAGGCTGAGGAGTGTTGGGAGGGGTGCGAGGTGGGGTAGGGGGCAGGGGAGAACCCCGCTGCAGGATCAGACAATCTCCTCTGCAGTTCCGAAGTTAAATGGCCTCAGCCGGTTGCTAGCTGTGTGATGTTGGGGGCAAGACATTCAGGGCCCGATTCCAGTCCTCTCATCTGTAAAATGGGGGTAAGACTTGTTTCACAGAAGCAAGCAAATAGAGTAAGATCAAGTTCATGTTTTATACATCCAGTGCTCAAGCACTGCCTGGCACACTGGATAATTGTCCAAATGTATCTCATATGATATCTATATATCTATCTTGCTGCTCAAAGGCCTATCAACTTCTTGCTACTAAGTCGCTTCAGTCATGTCTGACTGTCTGCAACCCCATAGACGCGGCCCACCAGGCTCCCCCATCCCTGGGATTCTCCAGGCAAGAACACTGGAGTGGGTTGCCATTTCCTTCTCCAGTGCATGAAAGTGAAAAGTGAAAGTGAAGTCGCTCAGTCGTGTCTGACTCTTCGAGACCCCATGGACTGCAGCCCACCAGGCTCCTCTGTCCATGGGATCTTCCAGGCAAGAGTGCTGGAGTGGGTTGCCATTGCTTTCTCCAAGGCAATCTCTTGGATTAAACCAAATTCCTTGTTTAGATTTTTATTTCCCCAGAGGTTGGGGGCAGGGGAGATAGAGATTCAGGCAGAGGAATGAGGACTTACAGGTATTCAGGTGGTAATGAAAGAAAATTTTAATGAGTTAGCTCCCCAACTAAGGGACCAGGAATTCTGAATGTACCCAAATCTCCCCATGGACCTCTTCACAGCACTTTCTTGGCGCGGTGGGGTGGGTCAGGCAGGGTCCCAGCCTGCAATCCAGGAGCCAGAGCAGGTGCATCCAGGGAGGGCAGAGGTACCAGTCGGAAGGGGCTCCCATGTGCTCCCCTCAACATAGCATGGCGTGGAAGGCCTGAACAAGGAGTAGGCAGTTCTGGGAGTTCTTGCCCATTAGCCACCTGGTGTTTTGGGCAAATCAAACACTCTCTCTAGACCTTCAGCTCTGAAATCTGGCTGATAGTAATAAGGGAGGTGAATGGGGTCACAAACATGAGTGGGGGGAGTGTTACATCAACATACGGGCTCCTTTATAACGAAAGGCACCCAAACTTCCCATCCTTCTGAATTTGATAGCAGATTATGTCTGTGGGGATTAATGAGAAAATATTTGTGCCTGGCCCTTAAGAGGCTTCCCCACCTTTCAGGGAACAAGGGGGTGGGTACTCCCAAGAAGTGGCTTTTCTTTGTGGGAGGCAGAGCTGGGCCAGCACTGAGGCAGGATGCTCCTTCCTCATAAAGAGTCCTGTGAAACCAGGGAGACCCAGGAGCATCTCAGCGACCCCAAGGCAGGGCCCCCACTTTGCCCTCATCCCCATATGCCTACGAAGACCCGCTCTGCAGGGCTCCTCCTTAAACACATCCCCACCTGGGCGGGGAAGGCTGAGAAGGACTAGACCCCACCCTCCCTTCTGACCCCACTGTCCAAATGCATCACACTCATCCCTTGACAGAGGCTCCTGGCACATTCTGGGCCCTTACCTGCCCTCTGCTTTGCCCTCCCAGTGCCCCTGGCTTTCCCCTTTAAGCCCTTGGCCCTTAGAAGGGGAAGGCCATTGGGAAGCCCAGGCCTGCCCCTGTGGGTTTCTCCTCCTGCCACACGTCCCCTCTAATCTAAGGTAAAGAGGCCAGCAGATGCTTGCCCTTAAGAGGACAGAGTTGGATGTGTGACTTAATAAGGTTGAGAGCCATAAGTAATCCCCGGAGTGCTGTGCCCCGTAACCCAAGAGGACCTGGCCCGCACGCACCTGTTTTCACTCCTTTGCCGATAGCAATATAAAAAGCACGCTGCTTAATGACTCTAGGAACTGACCAGGGGTGGCAGTTCCCATCGGCCCTGTCTTGGAAAGATTTGCCGGGCGAGCCAGGCTGCACGTGCCCGCCCGCACGGTTGAGGAAGGACTGGAAGGGGGGCGCCCAGCTTCCATCCCCCCGGGATGCCGGGGCGGGGCTGGGGCTGGTCAGCTGCTAGCTCAGGGCCCAGGCTCTGCCGGCCACTTGGGGCGGTTCCGAGGACGAGGGAGGGAGGAGCCCCATCGTCCCCGCAGGTCCGCACAGCTCTGCCTCTGGGAGACAGGCTGAGTTTTTAGAGTTGTGAGAAGCAAAGCGCGTGCCAACCCTTTGACACTGACCCCTCGTGTTCTGATCATCTAGAACTGCAAGTTTCCGCTTCGGGTGGCACGGAAGATGTTGGCAATTTGTTGGAGAATCATTTCTCTGCCGGAGACGCAAGTCTAGAGGAGAAAGAAAGGGCGCTTCGGGTAGAGGCGGCCCCTGGAGAGACGCACCCGCTCCTTCACCCCCAAGAAGGCGGGGAGGATGGGAATTCGGAGAAGACAGCCGCCGACGGCCTGGGCTCCGATCCCGATCCCGAAGCCAGCCTCTCCAACGCCTCGGCCTCCGAGTCTGCTGCCCCCGGGGAACCTGCGGGGCCCGGGGCGGAAGATGCGGGCCCGCTGGGAGCAGCGAGCGCCCTTCCCCCAGGAGGGGAGGGGGAACTCAGCTCCGGAGAGGGCCCAGGACAGGAGGCGGAGGGACCGGCTGGGAGCGGCGAGGTGCCCGAAGAAGCTGCGGAGGCGCTAGGGGAAGCAGCGGCGGGGTCCCCAGGGCCTGAGGACGCAGTGGACTCTCCCAGCCAGGAGGTCGAGACAGGAGGGGAGGGCAGCCCAGGGCCCGGTCAGGAGCCAGAAGTGCCTGATGGAGCTGCGGGTGTGGACGCAGAAGCCGCGCAGAGGACGGAGGACCAGGCGGAACCCAACTCCATCTCGGCCGCGGCCGCGGAAGACGCTGCCGCGCGCGAAGAGGAGGGGGGCTCCCGGGAGCATCGCCCCGAGGAGGGGATGCCCGCGGAGCACCCGGACGAGGCCTCCTCTGAAGAAGAGGCGGGTGAAGAATCCGAAGAGGAGAGCGGCGACGAAGAGGACAGCGGCGACGGGGCTAGTTCGGAAGAAGCCGGGGGCGCCTCGGAGGAGGAGGAAGCCGAGGAAGAAGCTGGGGAAGGAGCCCACGCGGCAGCGGGAAGCGCGAGCCTCGGGGAGGAGGGGTCCCCGGAGGAATCTCCCGAGGGTGCTGACGCGCAGGGGCGCAAGGACGAGGNGCTGCTTCGGGCATTCTGGTGGCTGCGGTCTTCCCGGAGGTTTTGTATGTAGGGGCAGACAGGGACCTGCAGGGCGGGCGGGAGAGCCTCTAGCCAACCGCGGGAGTCGTAGGGCAGAGGCCCCATGAGGGTTCCTGTCCCTCTGGGTGCCTCCAGGCTGTTCCTTACCTCACTTATCCCCACTTCAGAGAGACCCACTGAGAGCCTGCACCCTGGAGGGCCCAGAGGAACCTGGTTACATCTGAGTTAGGCCATCAGAAACTTATCCGCTAGAGTCCCTCCTTTAACACAGACCAGTGCCTAAACAGACCAGTGCCTAAACAGACCAGTGCCTAAACAGACCAGTGCCTAAACCCAAAGGACAAGGGACACGGGCAGAAAGTGAGGCCGGGAGGCAGGCTGGTGGGTGTGAGGGGCATTGGGGGGCCACGCTGGTCAGCTAGCTCCTGGGGCCTCCCTTTGAAGACTAGGTCATGTCAGGATCCTGAAACACTGGGCTGGCTGAGACACTAACGTCCAGCAGATGTCTGTCCCGCAGGTGAGTGGCTGGAGCAGCCACTCAGGGCCAGGGGACAGGGTTGGGGGATGGAAGTGGGCAGGACCTAAGCTATTGGGCAGCATTAGCGGTGTGTCCAGCACTGGCCATGGCCTCAACCACTGAGTACACTGACCTGGACCCAGAACTGGCTTGTAGGATGGAGGCACTGGAGTCAATCTTCAGTTTCCAATGCAGGTTTCCTTCCAAGAACTTCATTTCCACACTGCTCGGGAACTTGCAATGGGGGACCCTTCCCCTGGCCTCCCAGATCTGGGTCTGATCGCAGAAAGGATCACTCTGTTGAGACACATTGATTATTCTCTGCTCCCATCCCTCCTGGAACTGGTCTGCCCTTGTTCTCACAGGCCAGGTCCATCCTCCTTCCATCACCTAAAATTCTTTGTGCAATTAGCCAAGGATTAAAAAAAAAAAACAAACAAACAAACAAAAAAAAAACGGCTGTGATGTTAAGAGGCCTGGGACTGTGAGCACCCCTCTCTGGGAGCCTCAGGTGGTCACGGGCCCTTCTGGCTGGGTTAGAAGCAACAGTGTACGTAACCTCACTCCCTCCCTACCTCCCTACTCCCCCTCTGCTCCCTAAGACTGCCTGTAGCAGCTCTTCCTGATGAAATGCTCACTTGACCAAGCCAGTGGTCCACCTAGAACCTGAAAGGCAGTCTTCTATAAACCACTCCTTCTCCTGCGCTGGATCTCAGCTCACAGGCAACCTTCAGGAAATTTTCCAACTTCCTCACCTAAGATGTCATAGGCACACGTCTTAGGCCCTCCCAGTTTCTGGACTCTTTCCTCCTGAAACCACATCGATGTCTGTAATTGTATTGCTTTCCAAGTTACTTCTCCCCCTCTCCCCGCAGACTGTGGAAAACTCCACATGGGCAGAGCTGGGTTGGTTTGGGGCACCACGGCATTCACAGTGCAATGCTCTGTGCTTGGCGCATGTATAGTAGGTTCTCAGTCAACATTTGCTGAACCCCTAGAATGTATCGTGGAGCTTCACAGATGTTGAGTTTGGATTTTCAAAGTCCCTCCTAGAGACTGAGCTCTGTGCAGTTGAACCTGGACCGGCTACGGTCAGCACTTGCTTGCGATCCTGCCCACCCTGCCCACTCTCCAGCCTGCCTGACTTGGAGGGAGCCCCAGAGCCAATGGCTCCTCGCTCTGCCCTAACCCCCCATCTCTGCTTCTTTCTCCAGAAGAGGCGGAGGATGTGAGTGAGGAAGCTCCGCTGAGGGACCGCTCCCACATCGAGAAAACTCTGATGCTGAATGAGGACAAGCCAGCTGATGACTTCTCTGGTAACCAGAGGCCGGAGCTGGGTGGGGCCGGGTAGTGCTGCGAGAACTCTGGGGTCAGTGGCCAGGCATAGCCCTGAGTCTGTAGCTGAGGCCAGCAGACACCCCAGGGGAGGAGGAGTGCCCTGGAGTTGAAGGGAGGGGATCACTTCTCTTTGTGGAGGAGGCTCTGTGAGCAGCATCCTAGCTGGAGGGCTCTGGGTTGGCGGGAAGGAGGAAAGGCGATCTGAACAGAGGGACTGGGTAGGGAAGCACATGGCAGAGCTGTGAGCTGGGGACGGTTGTTGTTGTTCAATTGCTCAGTTGTGTCCCACTCTTGGGGACCCCATGGACTGCAGCACTCCAGGGTCCCCTGTCCCTCACTATCTCCAGGAGTTTGCTCAAGTTCGTGTTGATTTGAGTCGGTGATGCCATCCAACCACCTCACCCTCTGTCATCCCCTTCTCCTCCTGCCCTCAATCTTTCCCAGCATCAGGATCATTTTGACGGTGCCAGCATCCGAGTCATGGAGAATCCCAGG
>SJYV01052647.1:25004-131768 GCA_006410875.1 Neotragus pygmaeus | reverse complement strand
GGTGGAGGGTGGGGGGTGGGGCTTGGGCATGGGGAGTGATATTATTAGAACATATTTCTTGTGGCTCCTGGATTCCTCTGGGTCACTAATTTTAGGAGCTAAAAGGACTTCAGAGATTCTGTAATAAGCACCTAAGTGGTCCTTAGCTTCCACCTGAAACATGTGCCACCACAGGGGTCTCCCAATAGGGTGATGGTTTAGATTCCTCTGTCTTAGATGCCAACTGTGAGATGCCCCCCTACCCTGCTGCATCCCCGAGGAGTGGGGCATCAACTGACCAGGATTTCCTGCTTGGACCCCTGAGCCATTAGAACTTGGGAAGGGGGCCTTGCTGGCTAAAGCAGGGTTGGTGGCTGGCTATTGAAAGATAAAGGAATTTATTTTAATTCCCTGAGTTTTCTTGGCAATTGCTTTGAGGGTGGGGGAGATCCTCTGGGTATCTGGTAATCTGGTGGCCTGAGAACAAGGACACAGAACATCCTTAAAAGGAGTGAGACAATTCCTGGGGAAGGATGCGATGGTGTAGGCCTGGCAACCTCACCTGCCCTCTGACTTAGGCAGCTCTCCTTTGTATGCATCCCTGTACTGGGCTTAAGTTATAGAACGCCCTGTGTGTGTTTGTATATGTGTGTTAGGGGGTGGGGTTGTACGACAAAAGAGCTGTTCTTTTTACAGATGTGGAAGCTAAGGCCTTGGAAAGGAGAGCCTGACTCAGGGTCACAGAGCCAGCGAGGAGGAGACATGAGACTCAAATCCAGGTCTCTTGATCCCCAGGCCTGTTCCTGTGTTCTCCTGCACCTTGGATGTCAGGGGTCCCCGAAAACAGATGGCACATATCAGCTGGGTAATTTGACACAAGGTATAGGGAAACAGCTATGGAGTGTGAAATATTCTGAGGCTAGTCACAGTGGGATTGTAACCACCTCTGTGCCCAGAGGTAAGGAGGCTGTGTGGAAGGTAATTTTCCTAGAGCTAATACTTTGCGTCAAGGGACTCAGGAAAGGAGCTGGGGAAATAAAAGCCTGTCTTCAATTTCTACCTCCCTCAATCTCACTCCCCATGGACCAAACCCAGTGAGAAGTCAAGCGGCAAGAGAGTCTTGACTAGTCCATTCTAGGGCACTGCACAGGGTGGAAAAGGGTGTGGAGGGTATCTGGGAGGTGGGAGGGGCAAAAGAAAGATAGCCAGCATAACATGCAATCTTGCTTCTACCAGTATAACAATAGTTTACATTTCTGGAGCACTTATTCTATGCCAAGTATGTTCACTATCTCATTGCATCATCCTGTGAACCCATTTTCTCCATTTGACAGATAAGGAAACTGACTAGTGAATCAGCAAGAGGAATGGAGGTACGGACAACTGAGCTGACATTTGCCTCTCTGGGATCTTGTGTATGATAGTTCCTCTGTGGATGTTTGTGGGGTGAAAGAATGAAAGAGGAGCACATAAGAGGCCAGATTCTTTGAAGAATTGCCCTGAAGATCCATAGCTGTGCCTCTTCTCTGCAGGACAGGGGGATTGGTTGTCAGTGTCTCTCCCGCCACTTTGTGATAAGCCAGGTTATTCAGGTTAAAAGAGTAAGTATATAGATCTGAAAAAACAAAAAAACCTTGGACATTTTGCCTTTCCTGTAGAGGATAGTGTTGGAGTTAAAAGCATTTCTCTTTCTGCAGCCATCGTTCCCTGTCCCCTGATTTCTGGTTCCCCCCACAGTCTGGGCAGGAGCCCAGGTGCTGCCTCTCATCCCTGCTCAACTCCTACGCTCCACCCACAAGCTCGATTCTGCTAATTGCATCGCTGTGCCACTCCTGGAACACAGTGTTGTTGGGGGACAAACCAAAGACCAATGTGATGGGGAGTATTTTTCCAGCATCCCTAAAGTGGCCTGCCATGAAGCAGAACCTCAACTCAGAAGCTTTGGATTCTTTCCTCGAGGAACCTCTTCCTTCACCACCACCCCCCCACCCCTCACTTCAGAATCCTCTTTTATTGGCCTCTTCCTTCCTCAAGGATCCCCCAAAGTCTTTCATTTGTTGTTCATTGTCCCAGCACCTCAGACGTGGAGATGGAACCTGACATTCAGTGATCACGTGTCCTGTGCCCCATGCTGCCAGATGCTCCTAGCCACAATCTCATTTCATTTCTTAGTGATCCACTCAGTAGAAAGTATCAGGGAGGGACCTTGCAGAAAAGCAAGATTCTGGTTAGGTAATGTGTTCAAGATCACACAGCTCTTTTTTTTTAAGGTTTTTTTTATTGTGGTAAAAGTCACATAAAACACTGTTTTAACCATATTTAACTGTACGATTCAATGACATAACTATGTTCACATTGTTGTGCAGCTCTTACCATCAGCCCTCTCCCAAAGTTTTCACCTTCCTAAACTGAAACTCTGTCCCCATTAAACACTAACTCTCCATCCCTCACTGTCACTCCTGGGCATGGCATCTACCAGTGTACTTTCTGACTCTGAATTTGACTTTGTATCTCGTACAAGTGAAATAAGCAGTAGTTGTCTGCATCTACTGTATGCTGGAATACATTTTAAAGGTTAACTTAGTATGTTCTACAAGCATGTTATACCTTCTTCTTCTTTTTTTTT
Source organism: Neotragus pygmaeus (assembly GCA_006410875.1). Classification (NCBI taxonomy): domain Eukaryota; kingdom Metazoa; phylum Chordata; class Mammalia; order Artiodactyla; family Bovidae; genus Neotragus; species Neotragus pygmaeus. The sequence continues at coordinate 129,163 of SJYV01052647.1, read as the reverse complement.
TTTTTTACTCCATGTGCTATTCAATAGGTTCTCATTAGTTATACAAAAGACCCTGATGCTGGGAAAGATTGAGGACAAAAGGAGAAGTGGGTGACAGAGGATGAGATGATTGGATGGCATCCACTGACTCAAAGGACATGAATTTGAGCAAACTCCAGGAGATAGTGAAGGACAGGGAAGCCCGGCATGCTGCAGTCCCTGAGGTTGCAAAGAGACACAACTTAGGGACTGAACAACAATACATAGGAGGGGGTTTCCCAGGTGGCACTAGTGGTTAAGAACTCACCTGCCAATGCAGGAACATAGTTGCTGGTTCGATCTTTAAGTGGGGAGGTTGCCCTGGAGGAGGGCACAGCAACCTGCTCCAGTATCCTTGCTTGGAGAATCCCCATGGACAGGAACCTGGCAGGCTACAGTCCATGGGGTCACAAAAAGACACAGCTGAAGTGGCTGATTACGCACACATACATAGTAGGACCATACAGCAGAGGAATTTGGTAGTTACTGTCCATAGACTTGCAAAGAGTCGGACATGACTAAAGCGACTTAGCGCACATGTATGCATGGTCCATGGATCCTCCCCTAGTCCTGTGCTGCTGATGTCTCCTCCATGTGGAGGGCACTCCAACTTCTGAGTGGCAAGTTCCCTGTTCTCTAGAGCCCAGCTCAGGCACCACTCCCTTCAAACTCACCTCCAGATTCCCAAACTCACCTTGGTGAGCCTCCCCTGGAAGACCACATTACTCCTGTCTGTGCATGAATGTGAAGATGCAACTTAATTTCTTTGCTGGAGACAGGGATTATATTGCAGTAGGATTTGAATTTTCAGTTTCTAATAGAGGACCTTATACGCAGTAAGCCAGCAGTGAATGAGTGCATCTGGGGAGCTCTTTTTCCTCTTTTAAAAAAATTAAAAAAAAAAAAAAATTTTGGCCATGAGGGCCATGTGAAATCTGAGTTCTTCAACCCGAGCCTCCTGCATTGGAAGTACAGAGTCTTAACCACTGGACTGCCGGGGAAGTCCACCTCTGGGGAGCTTTTTGTGGTGAAAAGAGTTAAGTGAAGCTTCATCTCTCAACTTTACATGCTGACTTTGCTCAAAACAAGATTCAGCTGTAAAAACAAACATCCTGGTTGCATCTGAGGGCTGGGTGGTGGAGTATGTTTTACTCAAGGATCTTAATTCTCCAACTAGGGATCGAACCCATGCCCTGTGCCCTGTAAGTTACACAAAGTGAAAGTCGCTCAGTCATGTCTGACTCTTTGCGATCTCATGGACTATACATTCCATAGAATTCTTCAGGCCAGAATACTGGAGTGGATAGCTTTTCCCTTCTCCAGGGGATGTGCCCAACCCAGGGATTGAACCCAGGTCTCCCACATTGCAGGCGGATTCTTTACCAGCTGAGCCACAAAGGAAGTGGTATAAGTGCAGATTCTTAACCATTGGACTGTCAGGGAAGTCCATTAGGGAAGCTTTGAATTAATTTGGGAAAATGAAGACACACCAATGAAGGCAAGCAGTGGAGAACAGGCTGCTTAGGTGAAAGGCCATCCACATCTGTCTCTCCAGATGGATCGTGACCTGTATCCCTTGATCTTTATCAGGGGCTGCAGCTTTTCTGAGCCCATCCCCTGCATCTCTGAGTCCCTATAGGCTGGCTCCTTTGGGTAGAGGCCATCACTCCTGCTTTCATCACCAGTGGTCGGGGAACCTTGGCCACGACGGCAGCCGTCCCTCCTTGGTTCAGAGTCAGCTCAGAGCACCCATTTCCTGTATCACTAAAGACAGGCAGATGCTGGAGCCCTTGAACAGAGAACGAGCGTGGGCTGCAATGACTTGCCTGCTCTGCCACCGCCTCCAGCTCAATTCAGAGCCCCTCGGCAGCACGACAGTTCCCCAGGATGGGCACAGAGGCTCTCCTTACAGATGGCAGCTTGGGCTCCTGCTTCTGCCAATGTCTGTTGCTGCCCCAGGGTTTCTAAGTCCAGATCAGTGAGGAGCATCCAACTGGATGGGCAAAGAAAACGGGAGAGGCAGCCTAGGAGAAGATCCCTGATCTGGACATCAGATAACCTAGATTTTTAACTGGGCTCTGCCAGGAGCTCACTGTGTGCTTATAAAGGGAAGGGGTTCATTCTTTATAAATGAACACTTTTTTTGACCACTTACTACAGATACATCAGGAATACACCTTTAGACACAGAAGTGCATGCAGAACACCAGCTGAGACCAGACAGGAGTACCTGTTCAGTGGAAAAGAATATATAGAACCGTGCAAAACCGGTAGGATGACGGAACTAGGGGGGAAAACAGGAGTATCAGTAGGACGCTGGCTAGCAACTGGTGTGCTAGCAAGCAGGGGTGTGAGAAGTCAAAACCCATCCCCACCCCTATGGTCTGAGTCTCCATAAATCAGTACAAATCAGGGTCAGAAAGGCTATGCAGAAGCATATATATATGTTTTTCCCAACTTTATTTTTTTAAATTAATTATGGCTGCACTGGGTCTTCACTGCTGCATGCAGACTTTCTTTAGTTGTGGTATGAGAGCTTCTTATTGTCGTGTCTTCTCTTATTGTGGGGCATGGATTAGAGGGTACGTGGGCTTCAGTAGTTGTGGTTCCAGGGCTCTAAAACTCAGGCTTAGTAGTTGTGGTACACAGGCTTAGTTGCCCTGCTGCATGTGGGATCTCCCCAGACCAGGGATTGAATCTGTGTCCCCTGCACTGGCAAATGGATTCTTAACCATTGGACAACCAGGGAAGTCTGCAGAGGTATTTTTGGAACATAGAAGATCAACTAATTCATCCTTCCTTGGAAAAGTGAGGGGGGATTTAACTGGGGAGGTAGCACCTGGGCTGGACATTGACATTTCAATTCTCCTGGCAGATGGGGGTAAGTTTATTGCATCTTTGGAGAATGTTGTGCAGTGTTTTGTCAGTGGAATGAGGTCAGTGGAATGTGGAAAGGCATAGGGTAAAGGTAGAATATTGTATGTGAAGGTCTACCTGGGTTGGGAGGGCATGGCAACCCACTCCAGTATTCTTGCCTGGAGAATCCCATGGATAGAGGAGCCTGGTGGGCTNCAGGATGCAGGATGCTTGGGGCTGGTGTATGGGGATGATCCAGAGAGACGATGTGGGGTGGGAGGTGGGAAGGGAATTCAGGATTGGGAGCTCGTATACACCTGTGGTGGATTCATGTTGATGTATGTCAAAACCAATACAGTATTGTAAAGTAGAATAAAGTAAAAATTAAAAAAAAAAACTTACTTATTTGGCCATGCTGGGTCTTATTTGTAGCACATGAAATCTTAAATGCTGTGTGTGGGATCTAGTTGCCTGACCAGGGATCAAACCCAGGCTCCCCCGCACTGGGAGTTCAGAGTCTCAGCCACTGGACCGCCACAGATGTCCCAGATGGGAGCAGATTTCTGAGGAAGGGGTGTAGACTGGCCTGTGCCAAGGCCCCTGAGGAGATGCAGTGAGGCTGCCTCTGGGCTAAGCCCCCAGAAAGCTGCAGATGGCTGCCAAGGAGAAGGATGGCTGCTCAGAGGACACTGAGAGCAGACGGGAGGAGCAAGACCCCCTTCTTAGTCCTCGGGTCTTCCTCCGTTGCCTCAGCTGAGGAAAGTACCTGAGGAGAAAGAAGTAGAGGGAGCCGCACCCCCTGCACCTCAGAGCAGACAGCAGAGGGTTGATTGAGAGACCAGGGGAAACGGGTTCCTAATGCCCACACCGTCTTTGACTTCTTTAAACACCGAAGACACACTTCTGTTTCCAGCCTCCTGTTGCTGAAGTGTGTGCCATTTCGAATTACAGTTCCTGCTGGCTCAGGGTGTCCTGTTTCCTTGTGTGTTTTATGATCTTTCAACCAATTTAGGGGAATTCTTTGAGACCTGGTGTTGCCATCACCTATCACCACTAGCTAGTCACTCCAAAGCCCGGTGCTTCGGACATCGACGCTTCACATCGTCGTTCTCCCTCAAGGGCATCGGGGGTGCCTGGGCTCTTGCGAGCCAACGGGAGGAGAGTGGCTAGAGCCGGGCAGGGAGTTTAGGTGCCCCCAGCCCCTGAGGGCACCCTCATTTCCAACATCAACAGCTAAGACTCTGCTCTCCCAATGCAGAGGGCCCTGGCTCAATCTCTGATCAGGGAACTCAGATAAGAAGTGGTGCTCCTAAAACCACCCTCCAGCGTGACAATTCAAAAAGAGGGCTCGCAGAACTCATGGAGTCAATATACTCATGGTTATGGTTTATTACAGGCAAAGGACACAGATTCACACCAGACTAGGGAAGAAGCACATGGGGAAGACGATTCTAAACACGGAGCTCCCATCACCCTCTCTCTGTGGAGCCGGGATGTATCGCTCTTCAAGGTCAGTGTGTGATAGTGTTCGCAGAGGATCACCACCCTCCTCCTTGCAACTTTTTTGTAACTCCAAATCTATTTTAAATTTAAAAGACTGTTTCAAATATTTTTATTGGATTCTCAACCTTCTAAATTGGCAACCTTCTCTACAGCGCAATCAGTTATTGTTACTCTCTGGCATTCAAATTCTGTGATAACCAGGATGCAGGCAGGGGGCTGAACCACATTGAATGGATAAGAAAGCTGTGGTACATATACACAATGGAATATTACTCAGCTATTAAAAAGAATGCATTNCTCATTTGAAAGGACCCTGATGCTGGGAAAGATTGAGGGCAGGCGGAGAAGGGGACAACAGAGGATGAGATGGTTGGATGGCATCACCAACTCAATGGACGTGAGTTTGGGTAGACTCTGGGAGTTGGTGATGGACAGGGAGGCCTGGCGTGCTGTGGTTCATGAGGTCTCAAAGAGTCAGACACGACTGAGTGACTGAACTGAACCAACTGATTCTAAAGGGTGTGAGGTAATATCCCATCATGGTTTTGATTTGCATTTCCCCATGATCAGTGATTTTTAAGCATCTTTTCTTTGTTGGCCATTTTTATGAGTCATAAGATCTGAAGACATCACTGCCATCTGTTGTATGCCATCTCCTAACTGTAGGAAAAGTACCTTATGGAGCAAAATTCAGTCTTTTAAATCTACAGAGATAGAAAGTGTATTAGTGGTCGCCTGCGGCTAGGAAATAGGGAGAGGCAGAATGGGGAGTGACTAGAGATGAGTATGGGGTTTCTTTTTGGGGTGATGAAATATTCAAAAATTAGTGGTGATGGTTTCACAACTCTGTGAACTTACTAAAAACCATGGAATTATGCAATTTAAATGGATGNGCTAGGAAATAGGGAGAGGCAGAATGGGGAGTGACTAGAGATGAGTATGGGGTTTCTTTTTGGGGTGATGAAATATTCAAAAATTAGTGGTGATGGTTTCACAACTCTGTGAACTTACTAAAAACCATGGAATTATGCAATTTAAATGGATGAATCTTGTGCATACATAGCATATCTCAATAAAGCTGTTTTTAAAATACTGCCTTTTAAAAGTAGGACTAAAACAGTAACTTCCCTGGTGGCTCAGAGGTTAAAGCATCTGCCTGCAATGCAGGAGACCCGAGTTCGACTTCTGGGTCGGGAAGATCCCCTGGAAAGGAAAATGGGAACCCACTCCAGTATTCTTGCCTGGAGAATCCCATGGAGGGAGGAGCCTGGTAGGCTACAGTCCATGGGGTTGCAAAGAGTCGGATCTGACTGAGCTTAGTTCACTTCAAAACAGTAACAGTGAGGGAGGAGGATGTGGGAAGATTGGAGGGTGAGTTTGGGGTTAGCGAACACAAACTATTATGGATCAACAACAAGGCCCTACTGTATAGCACAGGGAACTATATTCAATTCCCTATGATAAACCACAATGGAAACGAATATAAAAAAGAATGTACGTGTATGTGTATTGAAGGAATTNGTGAGTTTGGGGTTAGCGAACACAAACTATTATGGATCAACAACAAGGCCCTACTGTATAGCACAGGGAACTATATTCAATTCCCTATGATAAACCACAATGGAAACGAATATAAAAAAGAATGTACGTGTATGTGTATTGAAGGAATTTAACACAACATTGAAAATCAACTATACTTCAACTTAAAGGAAAAAAAAGAAGTAAAAGTGATAATAACAAATGTCACTACTTCATTAGTCAACTCTATTGAGTAGAGGAGAATGTTACATATTTTGGGTGAATTTACATTCCCACCCAGAATTTCATGCACCCTCTTCCTTCCTCCATTGTCCCAAATCAATTCCTCTTCCTTAGGTTAGATTCTGTCTTCCTTAGGTTTTCTTAACCAAGAAAATTTATTTTTTTTAAAGGCCATNAGTTATTTCTCCACTGATCTACAGTAGCATACTGGGCACCTACCGACCCAGGGAGTTCATCTTTCAGTGTCCTATATTTTTGCCTTTTCATACTGTTCATGGGGTTCTCAAGGCAAGAATACTGACTGGTTTGCCATTCCCTTCTCCAGTGGACCACATTCTTTCAGACCTCTCCATCATGACTTGTCCATCTTGGGTGGCCCCACATGGCACGGCTTAGTTTTATTGAGTTAGACAAGGCTGTGGTCCGTGTGATCAGACTGGCCTGTTGTCTGTGGTTGTGGTTTCAGTCTGTCTGCCCTCTGATGCCCTCTCTCAGTGCCTACCATCTTACTTGGTTTTATCTTATTTTGGATGTGGGTAGCTCCTCCTGGCCTTTACTTATGGCCCCCTATTATAAAATATAAAACTCCTAGAAAGTGAAAAGGAGGAGAAGCATAAGGAAAGAGATAGTAGGAAATGCTGACCCTCCACACCATCTCAGGACAAGCCACCGTTACAAAACCTTGATGACATTACCCCTTTGAAATTCTCTGAATGCAGTGTTCATGAATTTTAATTGACAGTTTGAAGTGGTCAGTATGATTGAATCTTTGGCCATTCTTGATGGAACTCAGTACCCATTCTCTCTTCCCCAGAGAGGCTGGGGACAGATAATTCTAACCTTCTAGTCATATGATGGCATATTCTGGAGTCCAGGTGTGCACAGATACTATCTAAGGTCNGATGTTGAAGCTGAAACTCCAATACTTTGGCCACCTCATGGGAAGAGTTGACTCATTGGAAAAGACCCTGGTGCTGGGAGGGACTGGGGGCAGGAGGAGCAGACGGGGACAACAGAGGATGAGATGGCTGGATGGCATCACTGACTCGATCGACATGAGTTTAAGTGAACTCCGGAAATTGGTGATGGACAGGGAGGCCTGGTGTGCTATGATTCATGGGGTCGCAAAAAGTTGGACACGACTGAGCGACTGAACTAGGGAGGAGTGAGCTAGCCTGAGGTATCTCTGGGTCTCAATCCTGCCCCTGAAAATGTCATGGTTGGGGGGAAAAGGACTCTTGCAATTTCCACATCTTCAGGGTCCTGAATGCATAATGCTGGTTTGTCTTATCTGTCCTACAAGTCTAACTGGAGCAAGGATTTGAGGGGAGGAGTCAGTTTGGGTGACTGGAGGAGAAGTCACCTGAAGTGCAGCCCTGAGCGTGTCACTGTGGCTTGAGGCCGGCCCCCAGGCCCACCAAGACCCTGGCTTTCTCAGGCTGAGCGCCTTTGGGCATAAGTCACAGAGCTGCAGGTATACCAAGAGCTTTGCAAGCTCATCTCTGCATGTATCCAACTCTGTCCAGGTGTTCCTTGGTAAATGTGGAGGGTGCCTCCTTTGCAAACTGCCTTCCTGACCCAGAAAGAAAGGGAAGGGACTAAGAACTAGCTCGAGGAAAATGACAAAGAGCTGAAGGGAGGCAGGTGCTAGAAATATATTCTGATGGAATCTGGGGTAGGGAGAGGGTCGCTGAGCCTCTCTCTTGCAACAGTGATGCTCCAGTTGGTCCTGGACATCAGCAGGGAAGCTTGTCACGCCTCCTCCCACCATGCAGTTCAGAATGAGGAAGTGGTCCTGTGAGGAAACGCCTGGCCCAGGGTGGTCAGTTCCCAGCTGACCCAGGGCCCCCAGTTTCGGGTTCCCCTCAGACCCCACACTGCTGATCTAGCCCACCCAACAGCCTCGGGTGTCCCGGGCGCTCACTGCTAAGGAAGAGCTTCTCCAGAAGCCTGTCCACCGCCTCCGCCCCGGGAGGCGCACGTGCGCCCCTCCCCGCGCTTTCTTTGGAGCGAGCTCCACTCCCGGTTTGCCTTCTGCCTTCTCTGCGGCAGCCCCCTCAGCCCCACGCCTGGGCCATCTGGAAGTGCTGCTCCGCTGCCTAGGATCCCAGCACCTTTGCGTCCACCCCCTCCGCGGTGTTCTGCCACCCGCCCGCGGGCCCACACCAACACGGATTTATCAAGTACAGAGAGTTCTCCTCGTACTTTTTTCTGATGGCTTAGGGGGAATAAAATGTTGCTTCTCAGACTTCAGCGTCTTAGCCCTTTAAGGAGTGACAGTAAAAACAATTATTTGCAAAACCTGCCCCTTGGTGTTTATTATAGCTCCCCCTCATGTGCTCCTCTTCTGATTTGCATCCAGGACAAGGTCTGTGGCTTCAAGGGGTCAGACGCCCAGGCCACCAAGGGCTATTCTACCCCCTTGGCCTCACAGGCTTCTGAGCTGCACTGGCCCAGGTCGTGTTCTCTGGAGTCTGTCCTGCATGGCTCCAGCTCTCTCTCTCTTTCCTTCCCCGTTTTCCTCCCCGTTTCTGCCTGCTTGTGGGATCTTTGTTCCCTAACCAGAGATTGAACCTGTGCCCTCTATAATCCAAGCTGCAGAGTCCCAACCACAACCCTCCAGGGGATTCCCTTTCTTTTCTCCTCCCTCCTGCTCTCTCTGTCCCTTCTTCCCTTTGTCTTCTTTTCACCTCCAGACTTTCTCATCCTTATGACAAGCGTCATCCAGTTACCACCCGAGCGCAATGCTGTCTCAATGATGTCCCTTTTTTTTAAGAAAAAAAGTTTTTATTGGAATGTAATTGCTTTACAATGTTGTGTTAGTTTCTGCTGTACAGAGAAGTGAATCAATCACATGCATTCAGTTAAACCTTCCCTCTTGACCCTCCTTCCCTCTATCCCATCCATCTAGGTGGTCACAGAGCATGGAGCTGAGTTCCCTGTGGTTTATAACAGGTTCCTCCTAGCTATCTGTTTTACTAATCTGCCAGTTCATCCCAGTCTCCTCTTCTGTACCTGTGTCCACATGTATCTGTTCTCTACAGCTGCACCTCTATTCCTGCCTTGGAAATAAGTTTATCTGTACTATTTTTTTCTAGATTCCACATAAATGCATTAATATATGGCATAGACGTGGCTGTTTTCTGCATATTGATATGATAGTGTGGTCTGTTCTAGAACTTCATATAACTGAGTTCTTTTATCCTCTCTTTCACCATCATGTTTTTGAGACTTGTTCATGTGACTAGATTGTGGCTTTTTTTTTTTTTCCTGAGTAGTATGACTTTGCTGGTTTTTTGTTTTGTTTTGTTTTAATAGATGAACATCTGGGATATTTCCAAGTTTGGACACTACAGATGAAACTGCTATGGATATTCTTGTAGAAGTCTTCTCGTGGACACATGTTTACCTCTTTCTTAGGGAAATACCTAGAAATGGAATTGCTAAGTCTATGGTTTTATTTCTCATTTTATAAGAAACTGAAAGACTTTTTTTCCAAAGCGATTTTACCACTTACACTCCTATCAACAACACTTGAGAGTTTTGGTTGTTCCATAGCCTTGCTGACAGGCTTCCCTGGTGGCTCAGCTGGTAAAGAATCCGCCTGCAATGAGGGAGACCTGGGTTCGATCCCTGGGTTGGGAAGATCCCCTGGAGAAGGGAAAGGCTACCCACTCCATTATTCTGGTCTGGAGAATTCCATGGACTGTATAGTCCGCGGGGTTGCAAAGAGTCAGACATGACTGAGTGACTTTCACTTTCACTTATCCTCACTGACATTTGGTGCTGTCAGTCTGTTTAACTGTAGTACTTTGGGTTGGTGTGTTGGAAATTTAACATTTTTATTAATTCCAGTTTACTAATATTTTTGGTGGCTAATGTTTTTTTGTGTTTTGCCTAAGAAATATTTGCCTATTCCAAGGTCATAAAGATATTTTCTTGTTTTCTTTTAGATGCTGTATGATTTCAGTTTTTCATTTATGTCTAGGATTTATTTATTCTTAAAAATTGTTTTATTTATGGTTATGCTGGGTCTTCCTTATTAGGCGTGGGCTTTCTCTAGCTTCAGTGAGCAGGGGTTGCTCTTTGTTTTGGTTAATGGACTGCTCATTGTGGTGGCTCTTCTTGTTGCAGAGCATGGGCTCTAGAGCCCAAGGTCAATAGTTGTGGGGCACGGGCTTAGTTGCTCTACAACATGTGGGATTTTCCTGGATCAGAGATTGAACCGGTGTCTCTTGCATTGGCAGGTGGATTCTTTACCACTGAACCATCAGGGAAGGCTTAAGCCTAATTTTCTGGTGTAATGTAATGAGTTGTTTCTTTCTTCTTTTTTTATTTTACTTTTGGGTAGACAGTTACTCTAGCCCACTTGTTAGAAAGATTTTTCTTTCTCCATTGAATTATCTTGGTACTTTTGCTGAAAGTCAGTTGGTCATATATATGTAGGTCTATATCTGGACTCTGTTTTCTGTTCCCTCAATCTGTTTGTATATCCTAATTCTGATACTGTCTTGGTTACTGTTGTTTCTAGTAAGTCTTAAAATCGGCTACTGTAAGTCCTCCAACTTTGTTAAGGTTATTTTGGCTATTCTAGGTCCTTTCTGTTTCCACTTAAATTTTAGAATCTGTTAGTCAACTCCAAAAAAAAATGCCTTTTAGAATTTTGATTCGATTTATATAGAATCTATTGATCAATTGGGGAGAATTGACATCTCAGCAATATTGTCTGCTCAAGCACTTCACAGAGGGTACCCTTCTTTCAGCATCAGCTCAGAGCCAACTTTTCTTTCTTCTTATGACTCAACCATCATTAATTAGACTGCCTGAGCCTCCTTCACTTCAGCCAGCAGCCCTGCCCGTGCTTAAGCTGTTGATGCTGTAGGCATTGGCCTCTTTCTCATGTAAGGTCTTGTAGGAGACTTGTCCTTTCCAGATGTCCTTTTTAGAGGGACTCTGAACCCCTTTCATGGTCTCTGTGTGGGAGAGAAGATAACACCCTTTCCTTGCGATTTCGGCAGGTCCCACCTTTAAAGTGTCTCATGCCCAGGGTCTTAAAAGGGGGAGAGCATGGGGGCGAGAGGTGAGGAACACACCACTCCCCATCATGGGATGTGAGGCATCACAGGCTTAAGAAAGGAGCTTTGAGTCTGAACAAGCCTGAATTTGCTTTCGCATTCCAAGGCTAATTGGCTGTGTGACTTTTGGTAGTTTATCCGCTCATCTGAGGCTCAGTTTCTGCAGCTATGAACAGAAGGTGATGGCGTCTCTTGGACTGGTGATGGGATTGTTGAGTGGGGTGCTGTGTGTGGACACAGCTGGTGTGGTACTTGCTCTGAGCAGAGGCTCAGTGAATGTTGCCTCCCTCGCTCTTCCTACCGCTGCCTGGAATTTGATCTTCATTCTGTCTTCATTCCAAGGCCTTCTTGGAGCCACCCAGCAGGCATACTGATGGTCATGGTGCCGAAGGAGTCATCTTACTGCATAGGAAGGCTTGGCACCCTTTGGAACTTACAGAAAGATCCATGGGCAGACAAAGTGGCCACTTTATGCTGCTCCAGAGCATGACCCGAGGAGTGGGTAGTGGACTCCCTCTGTTACTTGTTACTCAGTCCACAGTCTACAGGCTGAAGTGTAGAAAGCCATTGTCAAGGGCGGAGAGGAAGACCATTTTCAAGGGTGGAGGTTGGCTGTCTCTCCTTCAGTAGCACATTGGACCCTTTAAACCTGATTTCATTGGCTGACTTGATCAGGAGCATTGAGAATGGGCCCTGATTGCAGCAAGAGGTCATCAATATTTGAGTGGCCTTTAAAAATTATATGATTCTGACACATGCTACAACATGGATGAACTTTGAGGTCACGGATGCTAAGTGAAATAAACTAGACACCAAAAGACAATAGTATGATTCTACCTATATGAGGTACCTAGAATAGTCAGATTCATAGAGATAGACTGTAGAATGGTGGTTTCCAAGAGCTGGGGAAATAGGGTATGAGGGGTTGTTGAATGAATATAGTGTCAGTTGGGGAAGATGAAATTGTTCTGGAGGTGGACGGTGGTGATGGGTACACAATGATGTGAGTGCACTTAACACCACTGAGCTGTGCACTTAAAAATGATTGAAATGGTACATTTTATTGTATATATTTTAGCAGAGTAAAAAATTTATGTGTGCATGTAATCTGATCAGTGTCCTAAGTTTTCAAACTGTGGAGGAGCCTGGCTGGCTGCAGTCCATGGGGTGGCAAAAAGTTGGATACAACAGAGCAACTAAGCACAGCACATAATCTTAATACTGTGAGCTAACATTTGGCAGATGAAAACATTGCTGCTTTTGCTCAATTATTCAACCAATATTCCCTCAGCTGCCGGCTCTACCTGAGCCCCTTAACCAAAACTTGAGGATTCAGAGATCCGATCCAGGCTTACTCTTCCAGACCTGAATTCTGAGGGTGAACACTTGGCTTATGAACCCCTGATGCCATGAGCAAAGCTTGCGCTCTGGTGGAGACCAAAGAAGAACTGACCAGTTCCTCCTGGTGTCTGAGACAGTGATCTGGCTTTAGCCTGTGGTGTAAGGAGGGTCTCGGGAAGGCAGGGATGCGGTGCCACTGGGGGCCAGCGCTGGGCACAGGCATGGGGTCCTGACGTTGTCTGGTGACTCTGGGAGACAGTGGGGAGCCCGATGGAGCTCAGGTAGGGTGCTCAGTGCCCGGTGAGTTTTCAAATCCGGTGCCAGCTTCACCTCAGTCTCCTGTCAGCTGGCGACCTCAGCTGAGTTAACTAAGCCTCCGTAAAACCTCAGTTTTCTCATCAGTAAAACACTTGTGCCCAGTCCAATAGGATTGAATGAGAAAGTGTGTGTCGAGCATTTAACTGAGCTCTCCCTGTGTCGTCCATGTGTCTGTCATCTACAGACCTTTGTCTATACACACATGCACACTGGATGGGTCAGGGTGGGAGAACTTGGAGGCCTGGAAACAAGCCCTGGTTATTTATAGGTTTCACTTCTCTGTTTTTCGGCCAGGGTGTCTTGGCTCCAGGGAGTGGTGAGAACATCTGGGTGTGGCTGGCGCCCTAGGTCTCCCCAGCCTAGCCTCTTTGTCAAGTGTGGCTGGGAGTGTGGGACCCAGGGCGGAGGATCTGGGTGGAGCCTGGGGTGTCAGCGAGGGTGGGTGCCGAGGCTGTGAGAGCCCAAAGCTGACTCTTTTGTTGCTTCCTGTGTTGGGGTCCAGGTCAGAAGTCCAGTCCCTTGGGATGAACCAGTTTGCTTTGTTGCCATGGAGACGGCACTGTCTTAGCCCAGACCCAACCCTTCCACTTCCTGGAGAGATAGTTTGGGAGGTAGTGGGTCCTTTTCATCCATGTTGTATCACACACATTCATGGGTGGCAAGCGTGGATGACTTAGGTGTGATAGAGCCCAAGGACAGAAAGGGAAGGGAAGGGAAGGGAAGTGACGTGATGAGGCTTCATTAGCCACTGATAACTCTGCTTGAGTCCGTTTCTCAGATCTTGCATAGTCATCAGTTGTGGCTGTCGGAAGGCTGAGTGCTCAGCGTTCAGACACTCAGTTGTGTCAGACTCTAGGCAACCCCATGGACTGTAGCCCTCCAGGCTCCTCTGTCCATGGGATTCTCCAGGCAAGAAAACTGGAGTAGGTTGCCATGCCCTCCTCCAGGGGATCTTCCCAACCCAGGGATCCAACCCAAGTCTGTCGCATTCTAGGTGGATTCTTGACCATCTGAGCCACCAGGGAAGCCCATTCCTGGGCAGTCCACTAATAATTATAATAACTAACTCATATTGAGCACCTACTGTATGCCAGGAACCGCACATTTTATACCCATCTTTATGGGCTTTGTTCGGGTGGGAAAAAATTACATCTCTATTTTTATTAACTCCTAATGAATGTTCAGCATTTCCTTCAATTATGCGTATAGATGGTGGGCCACAGTATTGCCAGTTTACTTTTTGGTTTGTAATATTTTTTAATTTTATGTTATAAGCCTGTACTGCTTCTGTCATGTTCATTTACTTTTTTTTTTAAAGGTTTTTTATTTTTGGTGTGCTGGGTCTTCATTGCTTTGAGAGGGCTTTCTCTAGTTTTGGCGAGCAGGGGCCACTCCTCGATGTGGTGCGCGGGCTTCTCACTGTGACAGTTTCTCTTGTGGAGCACAGGCGCTAGGGCGCACGGCCTTCAGAAGCGGTGGTGTGTGCACTCCGTAGTTGCAGCTCGCGGGCTCTAGAGCACAGGCTTAGTAGCTGTGACTCATAAGCTTAGTTGCTCCACGGCACGTGAAATCTTCCTGGACCAGGGACCAAACCCATGTCTTCTGTGTTGGCAGGTGGATTCTTATCCACTCCATCACCAGGGAAGTCCTTCATTTACTTAAAAAAAAAAAATTGTTTATTTATTTAGCTCCTCTGGATCTTAGTCGCAGCATGGGGGATCTAGTTCCCTGATCAGGGATCGAAACTGGACCCTCCGCACTGGGAACAGAGTCTCAACCACTGGACCACCAGGGAAGTCCCTTTCATTTACTTTTAACAGAAATATTCTCCAAAGGATCTTTTCCAGTGACAAACAATTTGATAACTTTTATTGTTTTATAACAATAACATTATAGTTTTCCTCACCTGTGAATGTAGGTATCTGATACCCTATTTTAACTGTCTGAGGCAGGTAAATCTTTTCCTGAGATGAGGAGACTTAGGAATTTCCCTGGTGGCCCAGTGGCTATGACTCTGTGCTCCTAATGCAGGGGGCCTGGGTTCGATGCCTGGTGGGTGAACTAGATCCCACGTGTCTCAACCAAAGATCCCACTTGCCGCAGTGGAGATAGAAGATCCTTTGTGCCACAGGGAAGACAGGGAGCAGCCAAACAAACAATAAAACAAATAAATAAACATTTTTTAAAAAAGGTGAGACTTAGACTTAAAGATCTTAGGTCACTTGTCCAATAGTGACATGTGTCCCCTCTCAGGAGCAGAGCTGAGACTAACAAGAATAACATTGCATTTTTCCCAATCTATTTTCATCTGTGTATACACAGCAGTCTCTCATTTACTTTTTCCTCTTGGGTCGCATAAAACTCTGTGAGCAGGACAAGGCAGAGCTTATCCTCATTTTACAGAAGAGGAATTTGAGATTCAGAGAGATAAATAATGACTTGCCCAAGGGCTCATGTGGCAGTTTTCAGAGCTGGGATTTCATCTCAACTCTGGTGGAGTCTGTTGGCTGGGTCTAGCCAAAGTGGGGTCCATTCACTGAGGGAGACAGGCACACAGAAAGAAAAGGGACAGCCTGACTTCATGTGCTTCAGCTTTGCATAGGCCCCACTTTGGGGGACTGTCCTGACGTCCCGGTCCCAGGAGTGGGAAGGTGTGTTCCGGACTCCGAGGTGTCGAACCAACCCCTTGTCTTGGTATAAACTGGGCACACGGAGGTGGGCTGCCTGGCTTTTCTCTACCAATTAGTTTCCCTCCTTCTGTGTGTGGGTTTTCTAGCCCTGCTTCCGGCCAGAGACCAGCTGCCTGAATGGGAGTTTTCTAGACTGAAAGGTGAGACTTCCTCTCCTTGAACACAGCTAATGGAGGGGTGGACACTTTTTAACAACCCAAACTGATCACCTGGTAAAGAAAGGGGAGAGAATCAAGGTCCAAGTGACTTTTCTGTTGGCATTGACAAATATAGTTTTTTAAAAAACAAGCCCCCCCCCCAAAAAAAAAAAAAAACCCTAGCTGGTATTTTCTTAAAAAAATATATTTCTTTGGCTGTGCTCTGTCTTAAGTTGCCACACGCGGGCTCTTCATTGCCACATGTGGGATGTTTAGTTGTGTCATGCACACTCTTCCTTGAGGCATGGGACCTAGTTCCCTCACCAAGGATCAAACCCTGGCCTCTTGCATTGGGAGCGTGGAGTTTCAGCCACCTGGCCATCAGGGAAGTCTTGTAGCTCACTCATATTCTAACAGTCTGTGTATGTAATGATGAACATGGCTCTAAGCTGCTACCTCGGTTCCTGGATTATGAGTTTTTGGGAAAAGTGCCCAGTGATGAATAGCACAGTAGACAGGAAAGGCTCTGGCCACAGCCAATAGATGAGCACAATGGACAGCAGCATTTGGTTATAAATGGAATCATCTAAATGTAAAAGTGTGATATTTTGATGTTGTGTTAGGTTAAGGAAGTGTTGATAGTCACACAGTGGGTGGATTGGTATTGGGATGAATTCTCTACCACCCACTGTAACTCAGTTCAAAATATGGACACACATGGTAGGGACTCAGTAAAACTGTCCCTGAATAACCCTGGGGGTCAAGCTGACCTGAGGAATTGCTCGCTGGGCTTTTTGACATGACGATCAGACCAAGAATTTAAAAGTGTCCTGGGTATTCCATGGTTATTCCAAGACTCACAATAATCTTTCAGAATAAACCATTGTCAAAGCAGAGTTGCCAGTGAGAAGAAAGCCCAAAGTTACATCTGCTTTCACCAAGGAAACCTCACATGATAATCACTTCTTTCCGCTCTTACTAGTGGTCTGACATATGAATGGGATTTGCTCCTGACTTGAGCAAGCAGGCTGCCTGCTGGGTGCCAGTTAACTTCTGATCAACGCAAATCAAGGGGCTGCCTGGGGAGTCCATTATACCCGCACTTAATGCCATGTGGCCAGCAGATCACTGCTGGGTGTAAATATTGAGATAGAGAGTTTTTAAGTGTCTGCAGCTCCTCACTTTCATGGGAACAGTGGAAGCAGCCAGGGTCGAGCCCCACTTTTCCAGAAATGTCTTCTCTATCACCAGAGCTTCTCTGGTGGTTCAGATGGTAAAGAATCTGCCTGCAATGCAGGATATTGGAGTTCGATCCCCGGGAAGATGTCCTGGAGAAAGGAATGGCAAACCACTCCATGGGAGAATCCCATGGACAGAGGAGCCTGGTGGGCTCCAGTCCATAGGGCTGCAAACAGTTACAATGTTAGCTCCTTCCATCAGTTGCTCAGGCTGATAACCTTGAGGTTAGGTTGACGTCTTTTTCTTTCATATTCCTTATCAGATCCATGAGCATGTCCTGTTAGCTATACTTTAAGAATGTATGTAGAATCTCACCACTTTTTTCTTTCTCTGAAGATTTTTTGATGTGGACTATTTTTTGTTGCAATATATATATATATATTTATTTATGTTTCGGTTTTTTGGGCACCAGGTGTGTAGAATCTTAGCTCCCTGACCAGGGATAGAATCTGAACCCCCAGCATTGGAAGGTGAAGTTTTAACCACTGGACCACCAGGGAAGTCCTGAACCTTGCCACTTTTAACTCTGTCCACTGCTACTATACTGGACTGAACGACCGTCATTTCACACCTGGGCTGTTGAAATGGCCTTTTAGTTGGGTTCCCTGTCTCTGCCCTGTCTTATAATCCACACTCAACACATGAGTAGAGGGATCCTTTTGTAAAAACGTAAGACAAATTACATAACTCCTCTCAATTCTTTTCAAAATTCTCCAGATCTCCATCCTGCTCAGAGAACAACCTCAAGGCCTTATGGTGGCTTGTAATGCCCGTGACCTTTCTGAGTTCACCTCCTGGGACTGTCTCCCTGGCTAACTCCCTTGGGCCTCCTTTCTGTTCCTAGAACCCACCAGACGGGCTCCCATCTCCAGCAATTCCTACCGCCGATTTGTCCTTCTGTCTAGAACCCTGCTTCCCAGAAAGCCTCACGATTCACTCCTTACATTCTTCAAATCTTTACCCAAACATGCCTCTCTCAGTTAGACCTATCCTGGTCACCCTGTTAAAAAATTGCAGCAATCCCGTAATCCCTTGACCAGCACGCCTTCTGTGTAATCTCAGGGTTGCCTTCCCCACAGATGAGGAAGCCAGTTGTGTTCTCTAAGCTAGTCCAACTCACAGCCCAGCCAGCCCACTTCCACTTTTATTTTTCTCCATAGCACACTCACCACCTTTTAGAAGACTACAAAATTTTCTTTATTTGTCTTGCTCATTGTCTGGCTTTTTCCCACCTGTGACTTAAATATACATTCCATAAAGTTAGGAATTTTGTCTGTTTTCCCCCCACTATTAAGTTGCCAGCATCTACAACAGTGTGTGGCACAGAGTAGGTGCTGACTACAGATTTGTGAATGACTGATTGACAGGCTTATTTCTTCCTTTTCAATCTTATACCTTTTGTTTTTCTAACTTCTTATTACACAGGCTGGAATACACTGAATGAAGCTGAAAAGCAGCAGAGAAAGATTTTTGTCCTTCCTGATTTTTAAAGGGTCTGCTTTTAACATTTTACTGTTATATATTAGGTTTGCTATAGATTTTTTTTGTAGGTACTTTTTATTCGGTTAAGGAAGTTTCTTTCCATTCCTAGTTTGCTGAAAGTTTGAAAAATACATTGACATTTAAAAAGCTTTTGCACAGCAAATAGAACTGTAAGCAAAATGAAAAGACAATCTAAGGAATGGGAGAAAATATTTGCAAACAATAAGCAATTAATTTCCAAAGTACAGTACATTGAATTAATGTGGTACATACAAACAATGCAATGTTATTCAGCCCTAAAAAGGAATGAAATTCTGACAGGCGCTACAGCATAGGTATACCTTGAAGACATTATACCAAGAGAAATAAGCCAGGAAAGAAAAAAAAAAAACTATTGTATGATTCTTCTTAGATGGGGCACCTAGAACAGTCACATTCATTGAGACAGAAAGTAGAATAGAGGTTACCAGGGACTGGGGACAGGAAGGAAATTGGGGCTTAGTGTTTAATGGGGACAGAGTTTTAGTCTGGGAAAAGGAGCAAATTCTGGAACAGGAGGGTGGTCATGGTTGCACAATAATAAGAATGTGCTTAATGTCATCGAATTGTACTCTGAAAAGTGGTTAAAATGGTTTTTTTTTTTTTCTTTCTGGAATAAAAAATATTTCTTGTTAGGTGTTTGGAGCAGGAGCATTTTTTGCAGTGTCGCTGGGCCTCCATGTAGAAACAAAACGCGGGCCCTGACATTCTAAACCATTGTCCTTGGGGACCTGCTCTGTGCTTGTCCTCTCTCGGCGTTTATGTTGTTGGGAGAAAGACTGGGTGCAAGCATATGATATTACAGCAGTTATTGGAAAGGGCAGGCAGAGCGTCCATTCCGAGCAGAATGCCTTTGAACATTTATTTTTGGCTGCACTGGGTCTTGGCTGCGCAGGCTTTCCCTAGTTTCAGAAAGCGGGGTGTACTCTCTACTGGCGGTGCATGGGCTTCTCATTGGGGTGGTTTCTCTTGTTGTGGAGCACAGACTCTAGAGTGCTCGGGCTTCAGTGGTTGCTGCACGAGGGCTCAGTAATTGCAGCTCCCAGGCTCTAGAGCTAAGGCTCAGTAGTGGCACATGGGCTTAGTTGCTCCAAGGCACATGGGATCTTCCAGGACCAGGGATCGAACCTGTGTCCCCTGCATTGGCAGGTGGACTCTTAACCGCTGGACCACCAGGGAAGTCCAGCCAGCCACAGGAACCCTTTTAATAAAGATCAGAGGAGCTTCTGGCACTGATGGACTCCACTTTGCCACCATACCATTTTCTCTCATTAACGGGCCGTTGAGGTCTGTCCAGTTGCCCTGTGTAACCAAGGTCAGCTTTTAGTGCATCTGGTGGGGATAGTGTCTTTGCCCCAGGCTGTGAGCAGGGCTCTGGGTGAAACCAGCTCCCACTGCTGGCCTTTTGGAGCCTCTGTCTACAGGAGGCTGTTCTCTCACGCCAGCCCCTACCTTCAGAATCTCCTGAGCTTCAGCAATGTGCAGACGGTCCCTTCTTGGATGCCGATCCCACGCCTGGCAGCTGCGCCCAGATTCCAAAGAAAGCCTCCCAGATTTGCCTCCCAAGCCGTTCTGCCTCTTCCTGACTTTGAGCCCTGATGCCCTCAGGCAGGGATGCATCTGCATCTATAGGTGACATCATTGGTCCCATCATCTATATGGTGATATCATTGGATGGGAGAGGTAGGCTCCTTTCTCTTCCCAAGCACTTTTCTGCAGCCGCCCTGGCTCCACCCGTGAAAGCAGATCTATATGGTGGTGGGGGAGGGTGTCTACTGATGGGTTCTGTGTGTGGCTGCTTCAGCCAAGGCTGCTCCCACACCCACACGCCTCCCCTCAGTAGGGCCCCACCCTGGCTGTCCCGCTTAATTGCCTCACGCTCCCTCTGCCCTGCCCAGCTGGCCTGCTCAACCTCCTGGGCGCAGACCACCTGCTCAGGCCTTTCTCTGGGACATTTGTCCTTAAGGCTCCTGGGCCCTGGTTCTGCTGACCCCACTGGCAGAGTTCCCCAGAGAAACAGAACCAACAGAACCATGCATATAGCAGATGGATGAATAGATGGGTAGGTAGATAGGTAAGGTAAATGGACAGATCCAGATCTATCTATCCTTCCCTGTGCTTATGCTTAGTCATATATCTGTGGATCTAGGTCTGTCCACCCTTCAGTCCATCTAACTCTTTCTCCACCTGTCCATCCATCCACAGAGATTTATTCTAAGGAATTGGCTCACATGATTGCAAGGGCTGGCAAACCTGAAGTTTGCAGGGCAGGCAGCAGGCTGGAGACCCAGGGGAGAGTGGACACTGAGTCCAAACAGGCATCCTTAAATTAAATGCAGTCAGCCCTCTAAAGCAGAACTGGGCTCACCCCCCTGTTCTTCCTGGCTTGGGTTCCTGTGGTTTCTCTGACCCTCTGTCCGTTCCCCACATCCCCACGCTGCCCTCCACCCCCTTCCCTGACGTGCTAAATCCTCCCCTCCCCCGATGGATGCTGTTCATTTGGTTGATGGGAGAAGCCCCGCAGTTTGTGAGGTGGGCAGATCTGGGCTTAAGACCAGCAGCTCTGTTCCTAGCTGGTGACCCTGAATGAGTCCCTTAGCCCAGAGCTTCGGGTTCCTCTGTGAGGTGGTGACATTCGCCTCCCATCCTTTGAAGCCCCCAGTGGAGCAGGCACCTCCTTGGCTAGAATGTCCTTTTCTCTCCTGTGATGGAGCGAGGGCTCCTCCCGCACGAGGAGGCTTCCCAGTCCCATGGGCACGCGTACTCAGTGTTGGTGTGTCAGTCGGGGTCTTGTGAGAAACAGCCAGTGGAATGTGTGTTTACAGAGGGAGGTGGTGGGGACTGGAAAGTTGGAAATCCATGGGGGAGGCAGCAACTGGAAAGTCAGATAGGTGGACATTGCAGTCTGAAGGCAGAATTCCCTCCCCCTCATGGGACCTTGGTCTCTTCTCTGAAGGCTGGCAACTGATTGAGTGAGGCCCACCCACATTAGGGGAGGTGGTCTGTCTGGCTCAGAGGCTATGAATTTAAATGTTACTAAGCATGTCTGAGAAATGCCTGCACAGCAATATCTAGAGTGATGTTTGACCAATAACTGAGCACTATGGCCTAGACAGGTTGACACATGAAATTAACCCTCACACCCTCCCACAAGGCTCATCTCTGATGGTGCTGGTGCGAACTGGCTGACATACCAGTTGTTGCATAAAGCACTTTCTTTGGCTTGTATGATTTAATCCTCATAGTAACTGTATGAAGTATGTTCTATTTTGAGCCTCAGTTTATAGAGCAGGGCCCTTAGGTTCCTAGAGGTTAAGTAACTAGCCCAAGGTTGCACAGCAAACTGTGGAGCTGGGGTTTGAAGTCAGGCAGTCCCACTGCAGAGCCCACTGCTTTGGCCTCACACCGTCCTGCTGCCTCTCCCAGAATTCTCAAGAGACTCCAGCTTCTTCCCTCAGCCCCACTGGGACTTGCTGGTCCTTGAGGAATATCCCTTTCTTCCCCATGCCTTCCCCCACTCCCCTACTTGTTAGGAGCAGGCAGTAGGTTTCTGAAGTACTAAAGTTCAGAACTGCCTGCAGCCAGGCCTCTCTGACTCCACTTTGAGCCAGGGAGGAAGGAGACCTACCGGCTCTCTGTCTTAGCAGCCAGGGCACTCCTGGATGGCCACCATCCCTGGTGAGGCAGAGGCCAGACCACAGTCCTGCAAATGGCACTGTGACCACAGGGTCAGCTGATAAAGTGTCAGAAGGAAGACCAGCTCTGAGCCTCTGAGTCGAGTGAGGTTGGCCCCTCTTCCCCGCAGGGCCCTGTAGCCGGAGCACAGGTGATAACAGGACTTCCGCCTTCTCAGAATACTTGAGCAGCTCAGGAATGAAGTTTTATTCTGTCCTGGCAAGGCTGCCTGGGCCTTGGGAACTAGCATTCTGTCCCTGACCTCCCTGAATCTCAGGAAGCTGTGATCTCTGCTCAGTGTAGCCCTATACTGGGTTCGCTTGCTGCCCTGGGCACCAGCCTCTTGCTAACCATAGCGTCATTTCATGAACCCAAGATGTTTGTATTATGATGCACATGGTGTTTATCTGTGTCTCGATGCATTTATACCTCATGTCTTTATGCCTTCGTGTAACTCAAGTAAGGAGGAAAAGATGGTTTCTAAGCTTTTAATGTTTCCAGGATTTAAACTGTACTTAAAGGAACTTGCTTGTTGTTCTTTAGTCACTAAGTTGTGTCCAACTCTTTTGTGACCCCATGAATTGAAATTTGCCAGGCTCCTTTGTCCATGGGATTGTCCAGGCAAGAGTACTGGAGTGGATTGCCTTTTCCTTCTCCAGGGGATCTTCCCAACCCAGGGATTGAACCCACGTCTCCTTTGTTTCCTGCACTGCAGGTGGATTCTTTACCAGCTCAGCCATGGGGGAGGATGGGTATCATTATACAACCAGGACCTAACACATAATGCCAGGCACATTGTCCCCAATCTCAAGGGTTTATGGAATGACTTAAGCCCAAATCTGGAGATTGAGGATGCTCTAGCAGTTTATAGGTTTCAACATCAGGGAATGTTGCCTAACTGCTTCCAGAAGACAAACAAAAGAGAAGGTGAATATGACCATTTCCTGTGTCTAACATGACTGATTTACAATGTCAAAGTCACCAGCAACAGTGGGTAGACTGAAATGATTTGCAGAGAGGAGGAAAAGCGCAGACAGGCCAACTTTCAGATTATTGAAGGAAATTAGAAATGGGGAGCATGGGATAGCACTGAAGGAGGGGTGGTAGTGCACAGTTAGCACTGTCTCCCAGGGCTTCCTGTCCAGCTAGGCCGGTCAACAGAGGAGGCAGTGGGGTGCTTAAAAGGCTACCTGGAAGCTCCCAGAGAGTGGTGCCTGGCTGCTCAGAGCTTCTTGGCCGCAGGACTCTGATCTGGTTTTCAATCTGAACTCTGTCCCTAGCCCATTGTCTGACTTTGAGAGTGTCACTCTCCAGCTCCCAGTTTCACATCTCTAAAACAGGGACAATAATATCTACCTCAGAGGGTTGTGGTGAGGACCAAAAAGGTCACAAGTGAAAGCATCCAGTGGTTTCTGGTACTTACGCCACAGTCGCTCAATGTAAGTTTCCTACGCTTATTTCACTGACTGCTCTTCTGAACTTTAATTTTTTTATCTGCAAAAAATGGAATATGTGAGAGTGCCTGGCACATCATTGAAGCTCAATAAAAGTTTTATTTTTATTTTTAACTTTTTATGACTTTTATTTTTGAAACAATTTTAAAGTTGCAAAAAGTAGAGTTCTCCTATACCCTACACCCAAGCTTCCCCTAATGTTACCATGGTACCTAATCAAATCAGTGGCTTCTCTGGTGGCTTAGAAGTTAAGAATCCTCCTGCAATACAGGAGACTCAGAAGACACAGGTTGTCTGTTCCCTGGGTTGGGAAGATCCCTGGATTGGGAAGATCCCCTGGAGGAGGGTGTGGCAACCCACTCCAGTATTCTCCCGCAGAGAGTTCCGTGGACAAATGAGCCTGGTGGGCTACAGTCTAGGATTGCAAAGAGTTGGAAGCGACTGAGCACACACACATGCAATCCTATTAGTACAATGATCCAAACCAGGAAATCAGCATCTCACAACTCAATGCCATTAAACAAACTACAGACCTTATTCAAGTTTCCCTAAGACGGCATTTTCTATTCTGGGTTTCAAATCAGGCTCCTACATCCCATTGAGTTGTTGTATCCCTTAGTTTTCTGTGACTTGTGACAGGGTATTTTGGTGTTTCATGATGTTGACTTTTTCTCTGTGTACTGGTCAATAACTTGGGAGAAACACTTCTCAATTGGGGTTTGTCTGATTTTTTTCTCATGATTAGATGGTTACTTACTCTTTGCAGAAATACCACAGCAAAGTTACTATGTTACTTTTTGTTTTTCTTTTTGCTTTATTATGATAAAATACATATAAGATAAAATCTACCATTTGAACCATTTCAAAGTGTACAGTTCAGTGGCACTGAGTACTTTCACAGTATTGTGTGACTGCCACCTCCATGTAGTTCTGGAACATTCTCATCACCACCAGTCTCCAGCAATCACTAATCTGCTTTCTCTTTGGATTTGCCTATTCTGAACATCTCATACACTGGAATTGTACAATATGAAGTCTTTCCTGATGGGCTTTTTTCACTTAGCATCATGTTTTCAGGATTTACCAAGGTTACAGCAGTGAATCAGCCCACCACTCCCTTTTCATGGCCAAATAATATTCCATCATGCAGACAAACGGCATTTTACTTTATTTTCTAATTTAGCAGTGAAACTTGGTGAGGCAAGGGGGTCACAGACCTTGGTGACTGGCAGGAGGTACTGTGAGGTGTGTAGAGGACAAAGTCAGGACTGGTGCCCTGGGGAACAGAGGGCTGTATTTCACCTTGCAGACGGCGCTCACCAGGTCACTGTTGCTTTGAAAACTTCCTCTGTGGAAACGGAAAAACAGTTGTCCAGGAGGAGGGAGAGACAACCCAAGGACGGGAAGGGAAACCCTCCCTGGGGCCACAGAAGTTGCGTCTCAGTGGCACCAGCTTTCCAGGGTCAACCACGGCCTCCTGAGGGTCTGTCTGGCCAGCAGAGGCTGGGACTCAGACTGCACCGCGAAGGTCGCCACAAACACGCTCAGGGAGGGTCTCGAGTCCCGGGTGATACTTGCTCATTGCTTATGAAGAACGGGAAGCCTCCCTTTAGGCACAGGCAAGAGTTGCAAACTTCCATTTATAAACAAGGTGTGCTGAGCAAGAGGGCAAACATTTCCACTTCCCAAACGTCGCACCTCAGCAGCTCCTTAACTAGTAGATGCCCTCAGGTTTCCCTGAGCAGGTCTGGGAGCCGACCTGCGAGGAACGGCGGTCTCTGGGCCGCGTCCACCGACCCCGTATCGCGCGCAGCCCGCGGCCAGGGCGCGGCGCGGCCCCGGGCGCAGGGCGGAGGGCGGGGCCTCAGCACACGGCCCGCCCCTGTCCCGCAGCCCTGCCGTCCCGGCGCGCGCACCGTGCGCGTGCCCCGGACCTAGCGGCGGCGTGCGCGGGCCGCGCGTGCGCGCTGCGGCGGGGCGAGGGGCGGCGCGGGCGCGTCTGTCAGTGANGCTGTGCAGGCAAGTAGAAGTTGGGGGATTCTATGACCCTGTTGCATGTGTTTGTCATGAGCCTTTGAAAGGAAAATCAGAAGATGCTAATGCCTTCGGAGAGCTGTGTTTGCGAGAGCGGCCCGCGGCGTGAGAAGGTTCGGCTGGACTTCCCTCAGGAGGGGGCGGCGGAGCAGGCGAGTGCGCGCAGAGGAAACGCGCCGCGGGCTCGGGTGGCGCTGGACGGGCCCGGGGGCGGCCGCCCGCGGCCCCCCGGGCGCTCCCGGTCCGGCCGGGTGGCTGCGGTCGGCCTCAAGGGGGGACGGTGGAGCAGCGGTCAGACATTCCCCAGTCGTCGTGAGCAGACGGTGGCTTTCCCAGTAGACAGCCGGGGCCCCTGCTGAGGAAGCCGGTAGGGCTGGTGGCCTTCAGGTGCGCGTCCCTGCAGGAACAGACCCCGGGCTGACTCTGGCTGTCTCGCCGACAGGTCCCGGTGACCCGGGCCGGCAGGGTTCCGAGCTCGGCAACATGGCTTCCCCGCCCCACCAGCAGCTGCTGCAGCACCACAGCACCGAGGTGAGCTGTGACTCCAGCGGAGACAGCAACAGCGTGCGGGTCAGGATCAACCCCAAGCAGCCGTCCTCCAACAGCCACCCGAAGCACTGCAAGTACAGCATCTCCTCCAGCTGCAGCAGCTCCGGGGACTCCGGAGGGGTTCCCCGGAGAATGGGCGCGGGAGGCCGCCTGCGCAGGAGGAAGAAGCTGCCCCAGCTGTTCGAACGGGCCTCCAGCCGGTGGTGGGACCCCAGGTTCGACTCTGTGAACCTGGAGGAGGCTTGCATGGAGCGTTGCTTCCCGCAGACCCAGCGCCGCTTCCGGTATGCGCTCTTCTACATCGGCTTCGCCTGCCTGCTCTGGAGCATCTATTTTGGGGTCCACATGAAATCGAAACTGATTGTCATGGTAGCCCCTGCTCTGTGCTTCCTCGTGGTGTGTGTGGGCTTTTTTCTGTTTACCTTCACCAAGTTGTACGCCCGCCATTATGTGTGGACTTCGCTGGTTCTCACCCTCCTGGTATTCGCCCTGACCCTGGCTGCCCAGTTTCAGGTTTTGACGCCACTCTCAGGACGAGTTGACAACTTCAATCATACTCGGGCTGCCAGGCCCACAGACACTTGCTTATCTCAAGTGGGGAGCTTTTCCATGTGCATCGAAGTGCTCTTTTTGCTCTACACCGTCATGCACTTACCTTTGTACTTGAGCTTGATTTTGGGAGTGGCCTATTCTGTTCTTTTTGAGACCTTTGGCTACCACTTCCAAGGTGAAGCCTGCTTTCCCTCACCTGGAGCAGAGGCCCTGCACTGGGAGCTGCTGAGCCGGGCCCTGCTCCACCTCTGCATCCACGCCATCGGGATCCACCTGTTCATCATGTCCCAGGTGAGATCCAGGAGCACCTTCCTCAAGGTGGGCCAGTCTATTATGCACGGAAAGGATCTGGAAGTGGAAAAAGCCCTGAAAGAGAGGATGATTCATTCTGTGATGCCAAGAATCATAGCTGATGACTTGATGAAACAGGGGGATGAGGAAAGCGAGAATTCTGTCAAAAGGCACGCCACCTCCAGCCCCAAGAACAGGAAGAAGAAGTCTTCCATCCAGAAAGCCCCTATTGCCTTTCGCCCGTTTAAGATGCAGCAGATCGAAGAAGTCAGTATTTTATTTGCAGATATCGTGGGCTTCACCAAGATGAGTGCCAATAAGTCTGCCCACGCCTTGGTGGGTCTCCTCAACGATCTGTTCGGCCGCTTTGACCGGTTGTGTGAGGAGACCAAATGTGAGAAAATCAGCACCCTGGGAGACTGCTACTATTGTGTGGCTGGGTGTCCTGAGCCAAGGGCCGACCATGCTTACTGTTGCATCGAGATGGGGTTGGGCATGATAAGAGCCATTGAGCAGTTCTGCCAAGAGAAGAAAGAGATGGTGAACATGCGCGTTGGGGTTCACACGGGGACCGTCCTGTGTGGCATCTTGGGCATGAGGAGGTTTAAATTTGACGTGTGGTCCAATGATGTGAACTTGGCCAATCTCATGGAGCAGCTGGGAGTGGCTGGCAAGGTTCACATTTCCGAGGCCACCGCAAAATACCTAGATGACCGGTACGAAATGGAGGATGGGAAAGTTACTGAACGTCTTGGCCAGAGTGTTGTTGCTGACCAGTTGAAAGGTATGT
The DNA here is from genome assembly GCA_006410875.1 of Neotragus pygmaeus. Lineage (NCBI taxonomy): Eukaryota > Metazoa > Chordata > Mammalia > Artiodactyla > Bovidae > Neotragus > Neotragus pygmaeus. The sequence goes on along the minus strand of SJYV01052647.1, from coordinate 101,360 downwards.
GTATTTCTTTGCCTCATCATCTCCCTCCCCTATCCCATTTGTGTTGGAAAAACAAAACAATCTCTTTCCAGTATCAGTATCTGGAGGCAGATCAGTTGTCTTCCAGGGCCAGTGGGACTTTTCTCCGAGTGAGTCAGATATCACAGGTCTGTTCACTGTGACAGTGTTGACCTAGATGACACCTTTAGAAGGAAGAAGAACTTTGAAAATGTGTTGCCCGCCAGCCGGCTGGCTGTTAATGTCTCTGAGATGCTGGGGCAGGTCCAATGAGTGTGAGGGGATCCGAGCCCTTCAGTGGTCAGAACTTTGAAGCACCATAAGAAATTGCTTTTATGCTCCATTAGGTTGTCCTTAAGCCCCATCAAAACATTTTTCTATGCCTTTCTCCTCTCTAGGCCTCACTTCGCTGGAATAGAGAAGTCAGCTAAGCCCTGCAGGATCCTTGAGAATTAGATGAAATTATGTACCCCCAAGTGCACACTGCTTTTTACCTAGGTCTCTTTTTTAAATGTTTGATTTTCAGCTTTCAGTTTTCATATATCTCATTATGGTTTCTAATCATGGTATTTGTCTTACCTTACGGACAGCAGCATTTTAGAATATTGAACTTCTCAAACCACCAGGTGATTTGAAAGTGGGACATATACCCAGAGCCGTCTTTAGACCTCCTCCCCCAGCTCCTCAGATTTTCCCTGCCTTAAGTTCCTTACTGCTATTCTTGTTTTTTCACCAAGCTGCTTCTTTTAATTTTATTTTTTTCGCTTAGGGCAAAAGTCTTTGAGGTCTGGGAAGTGATGACTTATAAGTAACGGGGATCAAAAGTAAGAATTCTAAATAACATCCTCCCCTCCTTAAAAAAAAAAATCCTTCTGTTTTACTAAGGTCTTCAGGTTAAGGGGAACATCTATTTTGGAAGTATGTAGAGACAATAACATTGATCTTTAAAAGCCAACATTTGTAAAACTGTATTTGTGTTTTGTGGTACCCCACATTGTGTAATTACATGATGAAAAGCCCCTGGAAAGGGAGTACTCAGAAGGAGAAGTAACATCTTAAATCAGAGACAGGAGAAGTAATGGTGTAAATCTGCGCTCGTAAGTGCTTGAGTTTGAGGGCCTGGATGGATGTCACACCACCTGTGTGCTCAGTTGATATTTCCTTTGTTCTCCCTATCATTTACTTATTTGTTATCTGGTGAGGGTACTTTATCCTTATCCTGATCTTTCTTTGTTCTGTTAATTTTGCTAACAGTTGAGGAATTTGTGGGTAGAATAGAAGAATATTTTCACCTGATAATTCTCTCTGCCTAGAGAGCTTTGTGTCTGCTTTCTGCTAAATACTTTCTCTCCTTCTGTCCTCCTCAAATTTCTCTCTGCCTCTCCTTTGTGTTAGTTTTGCACAGCATTATTAGCAGTGCTGCAGACCAGGGAAGGGGGCTTCCCAGGTGGTGCTAGTGGTAAAGAACCCTCCTGCCAATGCAGTAGACACAGATTCAATTCCTGGGTGGGGAAGATCCTCTGGAGGAGGGCATGGTAACCCACTCCAGTATTCTTGACAGAGGAGCCTGATGGGCTACAGTCCATAGGGTTGCACAGAGTCAGACACAGAGTCAGACTTAACGCTAGCAGAGAGCTTGCAGTGCTACACTGATGAGATCAGAAACTGCAGTTTACAGTTGGCTTGAGATTCTACTATGACAAGTGTCTTCATCTGTAGGACGGTGGCCCTTGCTCTGGAGTTTGGAGATGCCAGTGGAGTGGGGTACAGATGCAACCCTTGCTCTGTATCATTGATACAGATATGATATCAAAGGTATCATTTTGATACCTTTAGGATCTGAGTGTCCCCGGCTCCATCCTCAGGGATTGTAGGACAGATTCCAGAGAATGGAGCAGCACTGTGCTATGTTAGATTAAGTGTGACATTGACAGCAATTTTGTAAGTGGTGCTCTAAGCAGTGTATTACTTGAATTTCAAAAATAAAGACAGATGTAAATCATTATGTCTGGAAATTGCCAGGTCTTTGACTCTTTGGCAGTACCCATTTTTGTTTATGTGTAATTTTATTTTTAACTTACAGATCAAAGGTCTCAAAGACACTGACACCCCCCAACCCCTGCCAAAAAAAAAAGCTAGAGTGAATTTTAAAAAACCCACATAGTGTAAATTTGGTAAATTAATTTCTTCTTTAAATTTGTGTGCACTGTATATTTATAAGGGAAGATTTTAGCACTGGATGGAGGATGGGGAAAGATAGAAGCCTTAGCCAAACTGGTGATTTTTTAAAATATAATATTCTCTTCTTTAACAGTTTCCCTGAGACCATGATTTTTGCTTTATTCAGCTCATTTTGAAACCCTCTGGACAGGACCCCAGTAATAGAGGATGTCTACACAACTTCCTGAACTCTTTTTTTTTTTCTTTTTAAACTGCACACTTCACTTCTCCTGACGCTGTACAAATCTACTCAGCTGAGATGTTAGCATAGTTTGTAGAAGACCCTTTCCACAAAAGGAGTTAAGGTTATATACATAAGATTCCTTTTAGCCCATCTTTGGGTTTGTGGCAGGTATTTTTTCTCTATGCAATGCTGAATGCTAGCTTTTCTTCTCATCCCCTTTTCTGATATTGGGGCTAAAAATACCCAGTCGAAGACTCTGTAGAAATGAAGATCTGTGGAATAAGCTGGGGTTTCCAGCGCTAGCCTGGCAGTGTGGGAGTAGTTTGTCTGAATGGGCTTTGTGGAAAGTGGATTGTCATTATTTCTGCACTGTCACTCACCCCTCGAACATCTTTATTGTTCTCTCATGGCACCTGGCCCTGTGGACACACAGGTGGAGTCGTGATCGTTCCTGACCTGGGTGAGCTTGCAGATTGTAAACGTTCTTCGAATCCACAGAGTTGGGAATGTGATAGAGAGGTGCACGCGCCCGGGGTGGGTCTTGAGGTCAAGCAGCGGCTTTCTAGGGGATAAAAGAACATTCAGCGCAGTGGGGGAAGCGTGGGCCAAAGGCTTGTTGTGCTGTGCTTAGTTGCTCAGTCGTGTCCGACTCTTTGCGACCCCATGGACTGCAGCCCGCCAGGCTCCTCTGTCCATAGAGATTCTCCAGGCAAGAATACTGGAGTGGGTTGCCATGCCCTCCTCCAGGCGATCTTCCCAACCCAGGGATCGAACCCAGGTCTACCATAGTGCAGATTCTTTTACTGTCTGAGCTATCAGGGAAGCCTGGGCAAAGGCTTGGGGTCACATTTCTTGTCAGACTGGGCAGTTTAAGTAGTTCATCAGGACAAGGGCAGCTGTGATTACCTGGGAAGGAGTTTGGATTCAGTCCTGTAGGTAATGGGGGACCATGATGGGCTTTAGGCAGGAAGCTTAGGTGCTCTGACTTGCAGTTTTAGAAAGTGTAGGTTGGAGATTAGTGAGCCATTGCAGTAAATCCTTGGTGGCCTGGACCAAGGTAACAAGAATGGCAATGGAGATGAGGCGACCGATGTGAGCAGCAGCCAGATCAACTGGATTGGGGCCACAGCCACATTTAAACAGAGGATGGGGGCAGGCGTGGGGCTTGATTGAGAGGCTTTTCAGGTTTCTGGAATTGATGTGGGGATCGTTTGGCATCAGGAATGGGTGAGAGGGAGGCCTTTGAAAAATCTGTGGTGTGAATGGAAAATGCAGGATCGAGTTGTAGAATATGAAATAGGCCAGGAAGCCCTGGCTTGTCCATCCATTCATTCAACATTTTGTTTGGGGCACATTTCTAGGTGCTGTGGATACAGCAGTGAACAAAACACAAAAATTTCTTCTTTGTAAAAGTAAAAGATAGTTTGTTTTGTGTTCAGTTCTAAGGAGAAGACATACAGCAGGGAGGAGACTATGAAGAGTGTGTGTGTTTGTGTGTGTGTGTGCGCGAAATTTTAGAGAGGGTGGCCAGTCACTGAGAGAGAAGGTTGAAAGAATTTTCAGCAGAAGACTAGGATTTGAGAAAGATCCGAAAAGTGAGGGGCAATTTTTATTAAAGATTAGGAAGAAATAGTCTGATTTGAGTGATGGGAAGAAGTGTCCTTCCGCTCCATTGAGCCCAAGAGGATACTGGCTGTTGTGTTCTGTTTTGGGCCACAAGCGAAAAAGAGGAGTACTGTCAGTCGTTACAGTTTTTCCTCTCATAGGCAGAGTCACAAAGGAAGTGAAACTCAGAAAATTCCTACAGACATCTTATTTTCCCTCCTTAACTATTGATCTAGGAAGATAAAAGTGCTCAGTCACCCTAAATCTACACCAACAGTTGTGTATTTGTAGAGGGAATACCAACAATATTGCATTGTTATAAGCTAAATAAAATAAGACTTTTCCTCCAAACCAAGCTTTGGACTTGTGGAGCAGCTCGGGGAAAGATCTGTTGATGTACGTGGGAGAGATGGCCACCCACTGGCCACTTCGGCGACTGACTCCTTCACCATGTGCTGATGTCACTTGGGAGAGTTCCTATCTAGACCCTGTCTGTAGTCTCACCTCAATCTGACAGTGGGCAGGGACACACAGCACTTCAGCCTCTGCCAGCAGCTGTCCCAAACTGGGAGTCTGGGCTCCTGATTCCCTGCTAGCTACAGCTAGGATCCCTGGCTATGTACTAGTTCGGGGTGCAGTTTGCTTGTACCCCTGGATTCACTTGATAGCTTGTCCCCAGCCTAACCTGTACCCCTTGCCACTCATTGAAGAAGACCCTGATGCAGGGAAAGATTGAGGGCAGGAGGAGAAGTGGGTGACAGAGGATGGGATGATTGGATGGCCACACTGACTCAATGGACATGAGATTGAGCAAATTCCAGGAGATAGTTAAGGGCAGGGAAGTCTGGTGTAGTCCATGGGGTCACAGAGAGTTGTACACAACTTAGTGACTGAACAACAGCTTGCTACTGTAGAGCTTGCCCATGGCTGACCTCTCGGTGTCCCCTCTTAAGTCCTGTTGAACAGAAACTCCATGCTTGCCTGTATCCTTGAGAGGACTCTCATGCACATAGGCAACAGCCTCTGGAGTAGCAGGGAGGCAGAGATGAAGCAGAAAATCTGACTTGACATCTGGGATAGGAGACGGCAAAACAGCTGTGGAGTTGGTGCTCAAGCAGCCCTGATGACAGTTTATTCAGACTCCTTCAGACCAAATTATATGGATTCCAGAAGGAGCACACAGCTGTTGATCCTGAGGACCAGCTTTTGAGTAAATTAGCCTCTGGCAAAGAAAGTTAAGGATATGGTTCGCTGAATTGCAGGTGGAATGAAGGGAGGAGAGTAATCTTTTCAGGCAGGATAACTAAGAAAGGAAAAAATTGAAAAGAAGCAAATAGAATAGGTAAAGAAATTTCAGGGTTCTCGTCTACTAACCAGCCTTCAAATAATTGTGTTTCTACCTGTACCAATCAGTGTCTCCTGTGGACTTTGCTGTGGAGTAATAATTTTGAAAAGAAGAACACAGTGAATTTTCTATGGTGTATGCACATGGGCCTAAATTTTCATCTCTCTGCTGATTGGTGATTTCAGTATTGGTATTTCTGTTTAGATTTTGATATTGTGAGAATATGGTCATTACATACAACATAACAAAAATTTACCATATGAGCCATTTTTAAGCCTGTCAGCTGGATTTTCTTAAGTGCTTTGGCATTGTCTGTTGTAGTATGTTGAATGTGTGGAAAATCTGACTCTACAGAGATACATAGAAAGTGGAGGAGCATTTTAATAGCCATTTAGATAGTTGTGGATATTTTTCTTTGGTACTGCACAATCACCCAAGAAGTGGTAGTTTATTGAGGGTTAGTTACAATATCTAATCAGTTTTTTGTCTGCTGTCAAAACCCTGTTGGATTTTTGAACAAACTTTTTACCCAAGTGTGACTTTGTAACATCATGCATTGGTTATTTAGAAAATTGCGGTTTCTTGAGTTATGCAGATTTTCCAAATGTCGGCATAAAATTTTTAAATATTAGGACTATGTCAGCTTCACAGTGGCGGATAAAAACATTCCAAAATTCTGGTTTTCCCTTGAAAGTTTGAGTTTCATCCTTGGCAACAAATAGTCTCAGTTGTTTTCGTTGAAGGGACAGGCTCATTTTGTTCATTTCTTAGGAACAGTCTGCCAGATACTCAAGTGAATGACCAAAGTCTGTCTGTGCCTCAAGTATAAATGATGTTCTGTCAAAAAAGCAGCCCAAACAGGAGCATAGATGCTTTTGGGGACAACTGGTCACTTTGGTTCTTAGGGCAGAGTTGTAGGCACATTCCATCCTCATCCCACAGAACACACTCAACATTTAACACAATTATTTGATTTTACTGCTTTATCAGAGGACATTCTTAAGTGCAACTGACTGTTTTTTCCTTCTGCAAGTGTGCGACAGAACTGGTTGATGACCAGCAGAGTTTGGTGCTACTGCCCAGATTCATGGTCAGGCACCAGCAGTCTGAGAATGTCAGCTTTGTATCATCACGTTTGCTTTTGTATCATCAAGGCCAATATCAACATGTGTGTGCGTGCTGAGTCACTCAATTGTGTCTGACTTTTTGCGACCCTATGGAGTGAAGCCCATCAGGCTCCTCTGTCCATGGAATTCTCCAGGCAAGAATGCTGGAGTGGGTTGCCATGCCCTTCTCCATCCAGAGATCTTCCCTACCCAGGGGTTGAACGTGTGTCTCCTGTGTTTCCCTGTATTGGCAGGGGTGTTCTTTACCACTAGCACCGTTTGGGAAGCCCAGTGTCAACACTGAGAAAGGCAAATCATGTCTTAGTATGAAAATAGTTTCGGCCTCACAGATCCCTGCAGAAGTCTTGGGGACCACTGAGGGTTTGCACGCTGCTCTGAGAACTGCTTCCTTGAGTGGTAAGAAAGGAAGAGCGAGAGTTTGTACCTACTTCCCGGACACATTCTCAAGTAGATGGTAGAGTTCATGTTGGAATTAGGATGGACGTGTGACATCTGTTGTGGAAGTAGCAAGTGGCTTTAGTTCATGCATTTCCTTTTTCTCCAAAAAAAAAAAAAAAAACCCTTTGTGACTCTGCCAAGTCCCTGCTGCTGGTGTTTAGAGGTCAGGATAAAGAACGTCAGCTTTGTTTTTTGATTTATTTTTGCTCCCTCTTTGGCAGAGTAGTGTAGCGGTCGGTGCGTGGGTTTTGGTTTCCCATACATTGGAATCAGTTCTCAGTTCTGAAGCGTGGAACCCAGGGAAACCAGGAATGACAGTGCCCCTGTCAGAGGCATGCTGGAAGAGTATGAACGAGTTGATCATTCAAATAAAGCACTTATTAGCATAGCGACGTGACTGCAAAAGGCGTTCAGTAAACAATAACCAACTCTTCTGCCTGAGGAGTCATGTTCCATATTGTAGTCAGTGGTGTGTTTTTTCCTGCCCTCTATCTGGTGCACCTCTTGTGTAATTGGGTACTGAAACCGAGAACACACCAGGGACTGTGATTGTGACAGTTTCTTGAATGAAAAAGGGCAAGTGTCCAAAATACAAAAACATGGATAACTTGCCCTAGTTAAACTGTAGCTGCCAAGTTTGGCAGGTTCGTTACTGAAAGCTCGAGGGAGTTCAGACAGTATTGTTCTTGGGCTGCTTCTTGTCCCCAGAGCTTAGAGGTACTTAAGGCAACGTGACCCTTGATAGTTGAGAAATTATGGGAAAATCTTCACCTCTGGGACTCTGGAGACATTGGATGAAATTTGTACCAGTTAGTTATTCAGCTCTACTGTGTTCTGCTATAAATTCCTTTGTTTATTCAATAAACATTGAGTGACTTAAAAAAAAAAAACTATTTGCGATGGCTCGACTAGATTCTGGAGATAGAGCACGATGCCCTCCTTAACAGCCTACAACCTAGAAGGCAAAATAGATATGAATCAAAAAATCACCTAAACAAATACATTCTAGACTTGCTGATTTTATTACAAAAAGGTCTGGAGGTAGGGAGACTTACCATTTCCCCCTTATAGGTGTGGGAACTGAAGTACTGAGAGGTTAAAGGTTAAGTAACTTGTGGTGGTCATCCAGCTAAAGAAGTTACCAAATGGTGGGGCCAGTATTTATTCCCAAAGGACTGTATTAGAAAACATTGGTACCTGCTTCACAGAATTGTTGTAAGGATTAAAGGAGAAAATAATATTAAGTACGTAGAAATGTACTTGGCACATAGTACTTAGTAGAGATTAGATTCACTAACTAGCATTACTGAAAGCAGGGAATGTTTTCCTAGTAGCAGCAGCAACAGAAAAACAGCCATACCTTTTTTCATTCAGCTCTTTGCTGTTCACACAGTGTTTTCAGGCATGTTATTATCTCAACCATTGTGAAATCCTAGGATCTTGGGATCCGTGTATATTTAGAAGTTTATGTTTCATTTGCTTGATTCCTTCCTGTTGTCCACCAGTTTTCAGGCTGACTTGGTTTCTGGTGGCTTTTTTTTTTTTAAAGAATTAATGTAAACTCTTGGATTTTAGCTTCTTTGGTGTATTCTTCACTCCATTACAGATATCTTTTTTTTTTTCTTTTGATGCTCAAATTGTCCCTTCTTGGCCCCCGGGAAAACCCTTTTGAGTTAGCCCCTGAGTCCTTTTCATACAAACTGGCAGTGTCTGAGAGCTCTCGTACTTACCTCATAACATTTTTATGGATTAGAAAATTAATAGGCATGAAAATCTCATTATTTCTGTTTGTCTGTTATTTTTGTTGAGCGAGACTGAACTAAGCTTTACCCTCTCCCTTTTTGAAAAGAAAATTAATAGTATATGCCTGCTTATATGGAGAAAGAGCACTTCTGAACAAATGGTTTGTGCTTCTTCAAGCTCTTCAGAAGCTTTAATTTACATTCTCACAACTGACAATTACAGAGCAACGCAGCTTTCTGTCTCTCGTATCTTCTCACTACTGCTTGTTGAAGGACAGGTGTCCTTGAATGTTGGTAAATAAGGATCCAGAAGAAGAAATTGAAAGGAATCCTAGACCAAAATGTAGGTCACCTGTTTGCAGACTGAAGTGCACACCCCTTACCTCTCAAGCCCCTTCTCCCAGGACAGCTGTGGAAAGTTCTGGGCAGCCCTGCTCCAGGAATTCTGTTCCTGGGCCCCTTGTTGTGAATGGCGACTCCTGGAATGATGCCCCGCCACTCCCCTTTCCGTGCTGTATAGTAGTCTGCATCTGATTTCTGATCTGTATCCCCCACGCTTGAATGTACCTCTAGAGCAGGAATTTTTGCATATTTTATTTACTGCTGTATCCCTGGTGCCGGAAACATAACTGGTGTACAGCAGAGGCTCAGTATTTGTGATGTGAACAAATGAGTGAATGAAGATGGGTGGTGGTGTTCAGGCACTGAGTTGCATCCGACTCTTTGCAACCCCATGGACTGTAGCACACCAGGCTTCCCTGTCCTTCACAATCTGAGTTTGCTCAGACTCACATCCATTGAGTTGGTGATGCCATCCAACTGTCTCATCCTCTGTCACCCCCTTCTCCTCCTGCCCTCAATCTTTCCCAGCGTCAGATGTGTGGAAAACCATGCCCCAGACATCAGCATGGAAGATAGAGAGAAAGCAGCAACTGGCCTTTCAGGAATAGCTGTGTGGTTAATTAAGTCGAGGCTGTGAGCAGGGTCTCTACAGGCCCTAGACAACGAGATGGGAGAGTGCCTGGGAGTCTGGATGGCCCGCAGGTGGGGAGTGGGGCCAGTCCTGGGCTCCTGGGTCGGTGGGGAAGGCTGCCAAGCAGGAGCGCAGAGGATTGAAAACCCAAGTGTTTATTTAGGGCCCAGGATATGTGGGGTTGAATGGCTTAGTTTAGGCAATAATTTTTAAGCTTTTTAAGACAGAGATTTCAATAAGTATATTTATCTTTAATAATGCTGTAGCTCCTTAAAATTCTTATTCGATTATCATTTATGCACATGGAAAGCCAGCATATCCTTTTTTGGGCAAAGCTCCAGCATAATCTTTGTACATAATTTCCAGGATTTTTATTTAATGCTATTAAATTCTATTCTTTTTTTTTTCCTTCCAAGGAAAAATGTGCTACTGAAAGCAGCTTTTGGATCATTTATATTTGTGTTTGAATCGTGTGGGAAATATCAACTTTGGTTTTTTACCACGTAGTTTGTAGAGAGGAAGAAAACCCGCATGCAGGTGATTTTATTTTCTTGTTTATGGATATCAACATACAATATCCTGTTAAGTCTTTGACATTTTAAGTGGAAGAGACTACTGCATGTGAATTTAGTTTTGCCCTATCGTCAAGAGTTAACATCGCAAGTGTGGATCAGACTGCATTCTGTAACTTCATAAAGTGTTCTCTTCTCCATGAGAAATGCCTCTTGTGGTCATTAATTTTTGTTTTGTGAATGAGCTGTCTAAAACCAGGAGAGGGGAGTATTTCTGAAGGAAAAGTATGTTTATAGAATTATCTTGTTATTTAAAAAAATAAGTTTGTTTAGTAGATTAGCTTTTCATCTTAAAATGTTTTCTCCACTAACTAGATAAGCACTTTTGGGAAAATAATCTCTCTGTTTCTCAGTTTCCTCCTGTTTGTAAAGCGTAACGTGTGAACTAGATGTGCTTTAAATGCCACACCATTCTTTAAGAACAGCTGAGCTTCTGTGATTGGAACACAGTACACATTCTTCATATGAGGAACTGTTTTCTTCTTCATTCACTTGTTTAAACTATGAACCCTCATTTAGATAAATTTAGCATATGGAAACTCAGATTTACCTAACCACTAAATTGCAGGGCATGGTGAAATGCTTAATGTTCTAAAGGATTCTTTACTTCCTTCAAATATAAGTAAGTAAAGATTGAGTTATAGAAGTGTAATTTACACATTTTTAAAAATCACAATTGTTGTATAAAGCAGGGTATCATTAGAGGAACCCAATTTGATTTTGAAAGTTTGAGACATTCTTTGGAAATGGCTTGGAGAAAATGTGAAGTGATTAAATAATACTTTAAAAATGTGCTTTAGTTACTGTTCGAACATTATTTGGGAGAGAGATTGAAAGGTTAGTTGCCAGTAAAATGAATTTCACTTGTGTTGGCAAGTTTCTCCCTAATAGAACAGAGCAAATACTGGGTTAATAATGTGCTTACCGATTATTCCATTAATAAAAGACTCACTTGCTCCCGAAGTGGGTTCCTGGATCAGCTGACTGTTTTTTTAGGGTGCCAAGGTCCTATATATTTTACAGTTAGTGTGACTTCAGTAGGCCCCAGATTAATACACCCAGGAAGAGTCTACCTTAGGCCTGTTAATTAGAAATTACAGGTCACAGTGATAAAAGGAAACCCTTGGATTTCATTATAAAGGATTTATAAAAAGATTTGAATGGTTTTCTTATCCTCTCTTACAAAATAGCAAAGGCTTGCAAAGCAGCTCATGGAAAGTAATATGACATTTTCTGTGATCTGCATCGTTGGTGAAACAAAGTAAAAAGGAAAAACAGTCTACTACTCTGTACTGAAAGTTAGCGTTGACACTGAGTACATGTGTCATCCGACCTGAGAGAGAATTTCACCTCAACAAAGGCCCAACTTGTGAAACTGTAGCTTCCCTTAGAGAAGCTGTTATTCACAGCCTGCTGGAGTCATATGTTTTCTACTGACTAAAGCGCCTGACTCAGTGTGTCAGTCATTGCAGGAGGTTAAAAACTTGTGGAACTACCATGCAAGCAAAACATCTCAAAGGACTTTTCTGGTCTCTCACACACATTTCAGAGTGACTTTCTCAGCTTGAATAACTTAATTAACCCTGTGTTCTTTCTAAAGGCTCCTGAAAGAAATGGTGATTTATGAACACTCTTAGAGCCCACTATCCTAAGATAACAACTTTGTCCCTCTGCCATTTGAAGTTCAAATGGAAATACTTGCTTTCATAGCTCTAGTCATGATGTTGCTTTATTTAGTAGCTATTAAATTTCTAGTTCCATATACTGCCCTGGAGGCATTCCAGTTTTCACTAAGGTTTCTGTTTCTTTCAGCAACATTGCTTATGGTGTGTGGAACTTTCCTGAACAAGGAATATTAGGATGGATGATTTTGAGCTTTTCTTTTTTTTAAATAACAGCTTTTTTGGACATATAAGTCATATACTGTGCCATACTTTCACTCGTTTAAAATATGCAATTCAGTGATTTTTTTTTTTTAGTATATTCACAGATAGGTGCAACCATCGCCATAATCAGTCTTAGAACTTAAAAAAAAATTTTTTTTTTTGGACAGTGCCTTGCAGCATGAGGACTCTTAGTTTACTAACCAGGGATTAAACCCTTGCTCCCTGCAATGGAGGCATGGATTCTTTAAAAAAATTTTATTTATTTATTTTTTGGCTGTGCTGGGTTATTGTTCCTGCTTGGGCTTTTCTCTAGTTGCAGTACATGGGCTTCTCATTGTGGTGGCTTCTCTGTTGTCGAGCATGGGCTCTAGGGCTCATGGGCTTCAGTAGCTGCAGCATGTGGGCTCTAGATTACAGGCTCAATAATTGTGGCACATGGGCTTAGCTGCTCCGCGGCATGTAGGATCAGGGATCAGATCTGTGTCTCCTGCTATTCCTTAGCACTGAGCCACCAGAGAAGCCCCAGAAGCGTGGATTCTTAACCACTGGACCGCCTGGGAAGTCCCTGGAACATTTTTATCACTCCCACATGAACCTCTGCACAAATTAGCACTCAATCCCCATTTCCCCCCTAAACCTCCCAGCCCCTGGCACCCACTAGTCTACTTTCCATCTCTGTGGATTTGCCTGTTCTGGACATTTCATACACACAGAATTATGCGATATGCAGCCGTTTGTGTGTGACTTCTTTCACTGAGTATATTGTTCAAGGCTCACCTTTGTTGTGCCTGTGTCTTTACTTCCTCCCCTTATTTGGTCATATAATAGTCCATTGTATGGATAGATCACATTTTGTTTTTCCATTCATCAGTTGATGGAAGAGTGATTCCTTTTTTGAAATCAACAGTCAAACTGAAAACAAAAAGAAATGATAAAAGTCTCTTTTTAAATTTAATCATATAACTCGACTAAAATTTAGCTATTTCATTTTCACTAGTGTTTAAAGTTTTCCTGAAAGATAATTAAATGAGATTTATAGCTGAATTATAATTTAAATGCTTCACATAATCAGCTTAATTTAAAAAAAAAAAACAGCTCTCCTCTTTTCTAAGCTTGATTTAAGTGAAAGTGAAGTTGCTCAGTCGTGTACGACTCTTTGCGACCCCGTGGACAGTAGCCAACCAGGCTTCTCCGTCCATGGGATTTTCCAGGCAAGAATGCTGGAGTGGGTTGCCATTTCCTTCTCCAGTAGCTTGATTTGGGTTTACTAAATATTAAATTCTCTGATGCTTTTCCTTTCTCCAGCCAGCTACCGAATAGACAGCTTTGGGAGTAGCATGTGGTTGACTTTGAAACCAGCCTCGTTTGATATGTTGTTAGATATAAATATCAAATATAGTAAATCTTTTGGAATTTGACAAGTGAAGAGCTGAGGATTTTCCTCTATAGTCAGTCAGATGTTTTCCTGTTTTAACCAGTTTAAATGTTTGGTTTTGTGTTTCTGAAATGTATGAAATACTTTTTAAAATCTTCATGAAAATGAAATATACCAAATAAAATTTAATTTTCTTGTTGACTCAGTTATTTTTTTTGCTTGTTTTTTTGGCTTTTATTGATATAGCATTTTGCCTATAAAAATAGGAATTTTGCTTTAACTTTAGATAAACTAAGATTGTTCTGTTTTTCCATTTCTTATGTTTTTAGATACTTTTTCTGCTTGCTCTCTTGCTATCAGCTAATGTAGCTATCATTATGCTTTTCTATGACAGGTTTGCTCTTGGTTTTCACTTTATTCCATTAAAAAATACCAAATACCAAACTCATTAACCCTGCAGATATACTTTGATTAAAAAGACTGAGTTCCATCTTTGTGTGATTTTTTTTGGTTGTCAGCTGTATTCTGAATAAGTTGCCAGGTACTGAGTTCAGGATGAATAAGATGTTATGAAGTTATTTTTAGTATATTTTTAAAGGGGAAGAGAAAGGGAAATTTGAATCAAATCTGTGCCTTCATAAATGGAGCATGTTTTCCACAAGACTGAAGTAGGTTTCTTTTGAGTGTGTAGAAATAGAAAATGGGAATTATAGATTAGATTCTATAACTAATAATGAATTCATTAGAATTCACTAACTGTTAATTCTATAACTGGTTGTATTGTAAAGGTAAAACATGAACGTTAAATTTGGAAAGTGTTGATTGTTGTTGAGATTTACCAGAATTTTGAGAAAGTACTTTGCAGACTTTCCCAAGAAACATTCGGTAAGAAGAGCTCCTTGCATAGAAGCCATGTGTGTCCGGTGTCCTCAAATCCACTGCCAAGGAAGGAGAGGGCTTGTTTCTTCCTTTTTGGTTTAAGCTGAAGGTGTGCCTGGGTTTGCATACCCCAGATTTAGTTGTCTGGCCTTTAGTATAGGTTCATCTATGGTAATTTGTTTTAGAATGGTCTGTTCTTCCCAAAGGGCCTGGTGAGGGCCCAGTGCAGGCCCAGGCAACCCCAGAATTACCTGATCCATGCTCATATCTCACTCCTCAGGTTATGTTCCCGTGTCTCTGACCTCTGGTTTAGTAAGGTTGTTCTCTGAGGTTAAAAACTGAGGTAGACTCTATCTGTAGGAGGATGGGCTGTCAGTGTTTTAACTGTCCAGGTAGTCAACGTGCTAACATATGCCATCTGAGCACTGGTTTCCTCTTTAGGGAAGTGTGTCGTCTGACCTGAGAGGTTCTAGCTTCAATCAGTCCAATGCCATCATGCATGTAAGAGTGCCTGGTGTTTGGTAGGTGTTCAGCAGATGTTGGTTTTCACCCTGCTCCCCTCCCCACAACCTATTTCATCAGCAATGAAACCCACGCAGTCGATGTGTAATGCCGGTTACAGGCTTCCCTCATACCTGGGTGGAGCTTACCTTTCGTCTTTGGCGCTCGCCTGCCCTTTGCAGATGCGTCTCTCCTGCCGTGAGCTCCGGGCACAGCGGATCAGGACGGGTGGCAGTCAGGGAGACTGTAAACCAAAGAACAGGAGGCAGGACACAGTGGGGCCCTGTGAATGAGTGGAGCAGGGTGAGGGCGTAGTCACTGCGGGTAGTGATTTTGTGTCTGGTGGGCGAAAGGTGCATTCCTTTCTCCAAAGAGACGTTCATTAATATTGTGGCTGATTTAAGACTGTTGGTGCAGCACTTCAACTCATTTGTCCCCTTTTACAGGTAGAGAAAAAGGTATTTTCCACAGATCAAGTGCTCAGTTCATGCTTCTCCATGGGGCCTCCCGAGCTGCTTGCCCAGAGCCTGGGAGGAGGGGGTTGACATTTCTTAATGATAATCGTTTTAAGACTGTCATGGAAAGTCCTTGAGTGAGGACTTGGAATTTATCTAAACCTGACTGGCTCCCAAGCCTGGTGGTGCTGCCCCTGTTGCTTTTATAAACTGACGCCAGACTTCCTGTACCATAAGAACGTTCTAAGTTCTGCCACCCATCCCCTTGCTGTAATCCTACCGTTTTCTGGTATTCTGTTCACTTAAAAAAATTGGTATGAAATTCACATCACATAAAATTAAGTCAACAATTCAGTGGCATTTTGTGTATTCACTGTGTTGTACAACCATCACCTCCAACTCTAGCACGTGTTCATGGCTCCAGATGAAAACCTCACATTCATTAAGCAGTTGCTCCCCATGCCCCCCTCTCCCCAGCACCTGACAAGCATCCAGTCTACTTTTCATGTTCATGCACTTGCCTATGCTGGATACTTCATGTGGATGGACCATCTGTGGCCTTTGTGTCTGGCTTCTTTGATGTAGCATAATAATTTCCAGGTTCATCCGTGTTGTAGCATGTATCAGAACTTCATTCCTTTCTGTGGCTGAATAATACTCCACTGTGTGGATGGACCACATTTATCCATTCATCTGCTGATGGACATTTGGGCTATTTCCACCTTTTGACTCCAGTGAATAGTGCTGCTGTGAACCTTCTATTTTCTGAGCACATGTTTTCAGTTCTTTTGGGTATATGCCTAGGAGTGGAATTGCTGGGTCAGAGAGGAACTCTATGTTTAGCTTTTGGACAAACCTCTGCAACTTTTTAAAATGAGAAACTTGTAAGAAGGACTGTGTTATGAGTCACATCTGGCAATCAGATGTCTCAGCAAACATCCTCCAGGTTGAGAGCCAAGGTGGACTAGGTAATGATGAATGAGGGGCCCTGATTGAAATCATGACTTTGTTACCGGTGAGCTGGAGTGGTATTGTGGTATTTAGGGAAAGGATAACGTAGATGACACGTGTTTAGAGGTCTTTTCTCTCTGATAAACATATGGGTTTGAACTGTCCCCTCTGGGCTGGCACTGGATTCAGCAACGTTGGAATTGTGTGTTAGATAAACAGTTGGTATCTAGGGCAAGCTTTAAAAAAAAGTGCTATTTAAATATTGACCAAAAAAAAAAAAAAAGAAGAAGCCCTAAACAGCTCTAGGAACTTTCTTGTTCGAATGAATCCAAATTGTATAAATACAACATGGTAGAATCAGGCTTCCCCTCTGGTTTCATGGGTCCAGTGAGCTGGGGCCTCCTGTGCCATGTGGACACTCCTCTGTTAGCTGTCCTTCCAGCGCGGGGATGCGGACTGCTGTGCACAGCCAGCAGTGTTCCCACAGCGTGGCCTTAATATAGAACACTTTTCCAAAAAAACATTGGCCGCTGAAAGAACGCAGCACCCAAACATGGTCATTGGTTCATAGTTCGTGTGTATTTGTTCTTACATAGTTAAAACAAGAAAGAGTATGTGAACCTGTCAGTGTTACCAAGCGTCAGTGCTGTTCAGGGCAGAAGAGACAAGTGAGTTTCTAATCAGAAAACGCCTCTTCCTCCTTTGGGGCAGAGGAGGAGGCAAGGGTCACCTCCGTAGTGAGGAGGGTAAGGGTGGAGGCCCTTTGCTCAGAAGGTGGGGTGGGCAGATGCTCCAGCGCCACTTCGGCCCCCCACTCTGGGAAGTGGTGTCACTGCCTCAAGATGTGTTGATTGCTCCCCCTGAGAAGTTGCCCTTGTGCACGGCTTGGAATGCCCTGTAGGGCAGCTGGATTACGATGCCCACAAGTAGAGTGGTTTTGTACCTCATCTCTGCACAACGGAGGGAGATGAGGTGGACGGTGCTGCTGCAGCCTCTTGGGAGAGCCAGCAGTCCCAGGGGGAATCCATGGGCTCCAGGGGGATCTGGTTCACCATTTCAGTCATTCAGAACCTTCATTCCCATCAGCATTCTGAGTTGTAGAAGTTTAAGATGACTGATTCATGCTGGTCATGAGACTGATCTATAAGCTCAGTGCCAATGTGTTGGTTTACATTGGGGAATATAGTGTATTTTTCTAGGGGTTAGAATATTCTTAACTACTGCCCAGGGCATTTCCTCCATGGACTCAAGATATGTGGGGGCCTGGGTAATAGGAACAAGGTTGCTAAGGAGGGTAGTGTAGAGTGAAGGATCTTACAGCATGCGACACTTTACATAGCCATGGGGGATCACAGTGTGTACCTCTCACCAGGGCCTGGAACACTTATGTCCACCAGATCGAATGCCTTCCCCAAACTGTGTAAGGTGCTGCCAGAGCTCTTACCTTGTGTTTTCCTTAAAGAAGAGGAGATCTGCAAAATAAAACAAAGCTTCACCATAAAGTAGAACGCTCCTTACTTCATAAGGGAGGCAAACACATGTAGAAAAGCTTACAAGTAAAGTGAAGATAGTTTCAAATTAATAGTGTATGAACTAGTGAAGACCTAACTAAAAGTTAGGCTTCCCTCATGGCTCAGCTGGTAAAGAATCCGCCTACAATACAGGAGGCCTGGGTTTGATCCCTGGGTTGGGAAGACCCCCTGGAGAAGGAAACCGCTGCCCACTCCAGTATTCTGGCCTGGAGAATCCCATGGACTATATAGTCCATAGGGTCGTAAAAGAGTCGGACTCAACTGAGTGACTTTCACTTCACTTCACTTCAACTAAAAGTAGCTAGAAATAGTGGAATTAAAAAAAAAAATCTCATGGAACAAGAAGTGTGACAGTTCCAGGGTTGCTTAAGTCAGAGGTTTGATGATATTTTCAAGGGCCCAGGTGCTGTCTGTCTTTGTGCTCTCCTCTCCCTGCTGTGTGGGAGATGTCTTCCCTCATGGCACAAGGTGGTTGCAGACATTCCAGGTGACTCATGACATCCATCACAGAAGAGAGCCTTTCCCTCACATGCATGTCTTATTTTATTAGTAATGAAGCTTTTCCTTGGTGTCCCCAAGCAGACCTCCCTCAGGTCCCGTTGTATAGAGCAGGACCATGTCCATGATCTTACCAGTCACCAGAAGGGAAGTGAGACACTATTGACCTGGACTTAACTTGCTTCATCAGCTGGGGCCAGGGGTGTCTTTCCAGAACAAATGGGAGATCCCGCAAAGAGTATCAGGCATCTGTTGTTGAGAACAGTTGGAGGCGGGGCCTGAAGAAAGAAAATGATCTCTAGGGATGCACAGCATTAAGGCTGTGATTTCAGTGAAAACACAGTATTTTTAAGATGAAAATTTAAGTGCTTGTTCTTAGGAGAAACTTATGAAACTGGATCATGCAACCACCTCAGACTTTGTGTGTCTTCTCTTCATTTTCCCCAAATGGATCCAGTCCCTAGACCTGGCACAGCAGTTCTTTCTGCTTTGAGCCCGCACCCTCACCGGTTGAGTTTTTTCAAAGAGCAGGCCCCCTGGAAGGACATCCCCCTTCGCCACTCTCCCGGCCCCTGACATCAGCTCTGACCCACTGGCCCCCACAGACATAGCCACCCTCCTCCCCATCTGGATGGGGGCTCACTGCAGGTGCTCTGCCATTGACCCCGTGGGTGTAAATGAATGAAGGAAGACATTTAGACTTGATGTGATAAGAGGTAAAGCACTCTGGAAGGTTTTGAGCGGTGCCGTGAATGTCACAATGAATGCAGTTTTAATGTGTAAGAGATTTATTCCTTCATAGTCACCTGCTAAGTGTCTTGGATTTCACCTCTGTGTCTATTTCTTTCTTCCTTTTTTTTTAAAAAAACAAAAAACAAAAAAAACCCCCAAAACCTGTAACAAACATATTTCTTAAATTTTTGTCTGGAGCACTGGAAAGTATTGGTTGTCCTGTAGGGATGATGAAGTATCTAGAGCAAAGCTAGTTCTTCCAGATCTGGGGAGCATTCTCGGTCCCAAGGATGGCAACAGAAGGAGACGAAGATGGTTTTACTGTGGGCTGTGAACTGTTTACAGTGTTTTCTTTAATGTTAAGTGAAGCAGGGTTCTCAAATGCTCTGCGATTATTGGTTCTAATTTGTATTCCATGAGAAAAAAAATACGTGAAGTGCCAGTGGCCCCTGGAATATAAACACACAGTGAAAGTATTTTCTTTTCCTGAGCCTCCTGTCCTGGCCCCGGGCTGTTCCGTCGACATACATTAGCACGCCTGTCTTCCTTTTCCATAGAGCACAGGCCTATAAATATTTCGCAGTTTAAAAATAATGTTTTCCCTACCGTGAGTCAAGGTTCAGTTCTCGTCTATCTAATTTTAGTTCCTTGTTTTTATGAACTTGCAAATGTTTTCTTTAACCAGAAAATGGTGGGGGGGGGGCGCGGGGAAGCACACACAGAGATGAAGGAGACTTCTTGGTATATTTCCCTATAGCATAGGCATTTCTGTGTGAAATTTGCTGTTTTGTTGGACGGGTTATAGAAAAACAAAATTGTGAACTAAGGAGTTTAGACAAGATGCAGAAAGAGTGCTGCCTGTTGGTTTCTACATGGAATATTTTTCGAGAGTAATGTTAGAGACCTATGGAATGCTAACGTGGTCCTGAAAAGTCTTAATTTTTTGCCTCTATCTAATTTTATATGAAAAACAGAACGAAAAGATAAAAACAAAGAATTATATAACACCCATTACCTGAAGTGACCTCTTTGTAAGACCATAACTCCTTCATATCCTGAGGTACAGACAGTGATTTTTTCCTTGGTTAAAATTGATGTCATCCAATATGGATTTTCTACGTCTGCTGCTATTTTGTTTAGATTTCTCGTGCATCTCGTTAATTCACATATTCTTATTTGTAAGGACGTAATATCGCTCGAAATGAATGACCATGATTTGTGTAAAGGTGTCCCGCCTGAGCTGTTGGATTGCTTCACCTTTTTTTTCCCCTTCTGTCAGTATTGCATCTTTAAGGAATTGTGTGACTTTTGAAGATATATGCTTAGACAGATGACCAGGTGGGTGGATATCTTATACTCACATATTTTTAATAACAAAAATGAAACATGGTTGTGGTCTACCTTCAGAAAAGACAGAAGAGCAAACAAAAGATTAAAAAACTGCTTACCACCCAGAGATGGCCACTGTGAACCTCTCAATACAAAGCTTTTAGACCTTTTCAGTTCAGGTATACATACCAATAATTATCTTTTAACAAAATGGTGTCACAGTAAACATGTTGTTTTATAACTTATTTGTTCACCTAATAGATTGTGAGCGTCTTTACACCACTAATCTTTATATACATCTATATCATTATTTTAAATGACTATAAACTTTTATCACTGGTGTACTATGACTTGTCCAGGAAATCTCCCTTGTTGGAAATTCAGATTGTTTCTAGTTTTGTCTTACTACATATTGTGATGCTGGGAGGTACATTTTCCAGACATCCCTCAAATCAGGATGCATCACAGAATTTAGTGTAAGACAGAGTCAGACACAACTGAATTACTTCATTTTCTTTCTTTCTGTAGTTCCTTTTGGAGAAGGAAATGGCAACTCACTCCATTGTTCTTGCCTGGAGAATCCCATGGACAGAGGGGCCTGGTGGGCTATAGTCTGTGGGGTTGCAAAGAGTTGGACACGACTAAGCAACTAACACACAGCTAGTTAAATGGACAAGTTTCTTTCGCTTAGAATAACACTTTTAAGATTTCATCCAGGGACTTTCCTGGTGGTCCAGTGGCTAAGACTCTGAGCTCCCAATGCAGGGGGGCCTGAGTTCAGTCCCTGATCAGGAAACTAGATCCCATATGCTGCCGAGTTCTCATGCAGCAACTAAGACCCAGTGCCGTCAAAATAAATAAATAACTTAAAAAAAAAAAGATTCATCCATGTTGTTGCATGAATCCAAAGTGTGTTCCTTTTTATGGCGAAGTAATAGTCCTTGTATGGATAGATCTACCACAATTAAAAAGTCCCACTCATCAGCTAATGGCTGTTTGGGTCATTCTCAGTCCTTGGCTGTGATGAGTAAAGCCTCTATGAACATTCAGAGGTTTTTCGTGGACACATAATTCCATTTCTCTTGGTTAAATACATCAGAATTGAATTACCGGCTTGTGTAGTGAGTGTGTATTTAATTTGTATCCAACTCTGCAACCCCATGGACTGTAGCCCACCAGGCTCCTCTGTCCATGGAATTCTCCAGGCAAGAATACTAGAGTGAGTTGCCATTTCTTTCTCCAGGGGATCTTTCCAGACCCTGGGATTGAAAACATGTCTCCTGCAATGCAGGCCTTCTCTTGCGTTTCAGGGGGATTCTTTACCACTTCATATGACACTTTAAAACTGATAAGCTTTTTTTGTGTGTAACAGTCCTCTTAACTGAATGCTTATTTGTTGTGATGTTTAAAACTCACCCAGTCTTTAGATTTCTTGGTACAGATTCATATAAATTTAAAATCCCTTCCTTTTCAGTGCTTATGGTTCTTATTTCTTTATACTGAACTGACATGCACAGACTCCACATATGCCTTTTCCTTGCTTAGAGTTACTGTAACATATGGCTCTGGGGTGTGTGCGTGTGTTCTCTCCCTAAGAAAAGGAAGGATGATGTAAAGTGCAGGAAATAATAATAAAGGAAATGCTGACCTATTTCTTAAGTGCTCATTGCTGCCACACGCCACACGGGGCTTCCCGGGTGGCACCCGCCTGCCAACACAGGAGTCGTATGAGACTTGGGTTTGATCCCTGGAGAAGGGCCTGGCAATCCACTCCAGTTCTCTTGCCTGGAGAATCCCCTGGACAGGGGAGCCTGGCAGGTTACACTCCATGGGGTCGCAAAGAGTCAGACACGACTGAAGCAACTTAGCACAAGCTAGTAGAAATGTGCATTGAAGGCATAGGTGAGGCAAAGTGAATTCATAATAAACCCTCACTGTATGCTGGGTGTGGATCAGGGGTGAACTTATCCTGGGGCGAAAATATCACATTCTATACATTCTTTATTTCTTAAGTAGCTTGAATTATAAATCATAATATCCAAAGACTTGGTTTTCCCCACAAATAGAAAACTTCTTAAACACCTTCAGATTTCAAAAGCGAAAGGAGAAAAAAAAGTTTCTGCTACCTTTTTTCTCTCTAGCCTATTTAATGAAAGAAGAAATCAATGTTTCACCAAAGGTGTAATTGTGGAGTTAGTTCAGTCACCAAAAACAGGTTCAGACATTTGATTCTGTTCATGAAGCGAGGTGTGTTAGTTGCTCAGTTGTGTCTGACTATGCTACCCCATGGACTGTAGCCCACCAGACTCCTCTGTCCATGGAATTCTCTAGGCAAGAATACTGAACTGGNAGAAATCAATGTTTCACCAAAGGTGTAATTGTGGAGTTAGTTCAGTCACCAAAAACAGGTTCAGACATTTGATTCTGTTCATGAAGCGAGGTGTGTTAGTTGCTCAGTTGTGTCTGACTATGCTACCCCATGGACTGTAGCCCACCAGACTCCTCTGTCCATGGAATTCTCTAGGCAAGAATACTGAACTGGGTTGCCATCCCCTTCTCCAGGGGATCTTCCCCCCTAAGGGATTGAACCTGGGTCTCCTGCATTGTAGGCCAACTCTTTTACCATCTGAGCCATCAAGGAAGCCCTTGGTGGGTCAGATAGCGAAGATGTACAAATTCACAAAGTAAACATTTGCACGCATTAGCTCATGGAGGAGAGTGCATCTTGGGAAGTGACATTTCACTGCTAGTGGCACAGAGCCCATCCTCTTGATCAGCTTGGGCCCTGACTTAACCTTCTCTCCAGGGTCACCTGGAGGCTGCGTTGGTTTTGGAATTCCTCTGGGGGCCCAATTATGTTTAGGACAGACCCTAAGTACAGCCCTCTGGGGGGGTTGCCAGGCTTGCGCAGAGTTACCCCAGAGCAGGCACTTAGCCTTGAAATTGACTCAGTCATCCGCCTGTGTGCAGGATGACTCAGTTGAGCCAGAACTATCTTAATTTAATAACTATCCTAATTTGAACCATAGGCTTGGGTTTGACCCAGAACCATCTTGGTCTGCAGTGGAGTTGTGGTGTGTGTAATGCTGTCAGATTATGTGCATTGTTAGAAGCCTGGGGAGAGGAAGCGGCTTGCTTGGCCAACATAAAAATAGCCGTGGTACAAGAAGGATTTTAAAAATTAGTGTTTTTAATCTGCTTGTGAACTAATGTTGGTTATAAATACTGTTTCAATCTGTTTCGTAAATCCGATTTTTTTTTTTAAAAACCTGCACTTAGGGCAAGAGTTCAAGTTTCTACCTTGGGGTGCGTTTTTCTCATCCCCTCCCCTCCCACTCATCATTCTAATTAAAAAAATAAGTTGCTAGTTTTTAAAACTCTTTTTCATAAGAGCTAGACATCAGCAAAAATTTTCTCTTGATTCTGTCTCAGATGATGATTTTCAGTTTAGATGTATGACAGATAAGGAAATTGAACTAGTAAAGTTGCATTTGCTTTGATGTAATAAAGAATCTTTCCTGCATCTAAAGAAAATGGAAATTTATGAAAAAGCAAATACTTTCTTTGAATTGTATGTAAATAAGAAAGCTGGGATGGACAAGGTTATGTTTAACTGGGCAGTTTTGAAATTGCTCCTGTTTGAAACTAAGTTTTTTTAATATGAATTATTTGTTGTTCTAAAGAGTAATATTCACCTTCTTCTTGGGGCTTATGGAAATGTTATTGGATATATGAACTCTGTCATTAAAAAGTAAAACAATTGGATCTAGCTTAGGGAGAGAAAATTAAAAAACAGTCAAAGGACATCCCTGGCAGTCCAGTGGTTAAGACTCTGAGCTTCCAATGCAGGGTTTGGTTTGATTCCTGGGAAGTAAGATCGCACATGCCACAAGCCATGACCAAAAATATAAATAAAATTCTAAAAATAAAATATAAAAAAATATCTAGTCAAGGAGCAAAGAGGAGTTTATTGTAGTTGATCAACATGAGAAAACCAAGTGTTTTCTCCAGACAAAAGACTTACACAGTATTATGTATTGTAATTGAGGTACTTAATACTTTTTAAAACTTCAAGAGTGTACATTTTTGTATATTTGAGGGCGTTCCATGATGAGATGTAGATGTAACTTCCCAGTTGCCCGTCACAGATACTCAGGCAAATTCATATCCATCCTTGGAACAGACCCCTTGTCTGTTGCTTGGAAGTGCCCCCAGGCCTTGGGAGGCAGCAGCAGGAAGTAGAAAACAGATCCCACTTGTGAAGTCAGGGGCCTGTACAGGAGGTTGATTGCTACTATGTGACATTGGACCTCACCATTATTTCAGATTTAATGCCCTCCCTGTCTCTGTTGTGGTGTTGTAGTAAGGATCTTAAGAGGAGATGAATAATGCATGACAAATGTAAAGTATTATTCCATTAGGGAAGAAAGAAAGAAAATTGGAAAGCACCAAATGTTTGGGAGGAAACTAAAACATAGCTTACTTTCCCTTTCTGCGAGGGCTTTATAGTGTACACTTGGGAATGGAAAGTGAAAGGCATGCGCAGGTGTTCCAGACAGGATAGGGCGGGGCGGGGCAGTGAAGATGACAACTTTAAAACCCTGGATGCTTTGATCTTAGAGCACCACTAATTTGTACTTAGCTCAGATCCAAGTAAATTACGGTGTAATTGACATAACAATAGAGGAGTGTTTTGTAACAGACTTTAGCAGCTTCCAGTCCAGCACATAGGTCATTAGAGACTGACAAGTGAGGTTGTGGAGTGGCTGGCTGGAAGCCTCCAAAAACTTAAGCCCGGTGACTGACTAGACTTCAGGAACTGCTGTAGGTAATGCTTCTGATCTTTCCCTTATCCTTCCTTTGTTACTCTGTATGTTTGCCCTCTTAAGTTTTCCCCACCCATCCATCCACTAGCCATGTGTACTAAGAGTGGACTTGGAGCCATAATCAATCTAGAGGTGAATGATGCAGGCAGAGGATGAAGAGTGACAAGTATTAAAGCAGCCCCTGAATTAGTTGTTAATTTTTTAATTTAATTTTTGAGATCTCATTGGCTTTGTTTGATGATGCATGAATTGGGCAGCATCTCATCTAGCAGAAGAAAGTTCTGTTAATTTTTTTTAACAAATAAAAAATGCTATATTATGGATAACTTCAAGCATATAAAGGTGAAGACAACAGTACAGTGAACTCAGGTCCCCATAACTCAGCTTCAGTTATCTACTCGTGGCCATTCTTGTCCATTTCTATAAGAAAAACTTACTGGATTGTGTTGAATCTATATATGGGGAGAAAATCCATCTTAACAATTCTGAGTGCTTCAACCTAAGAACCAGTATCTGTCTTCTTCCACTTATTTAGATGTTATTTAATATCTCAATAATAATATGTTTTGTCAGTTCAGTTCAGTTGCTCAGTCGTGTCTGACTCTTTGTGACCCCATGAACTGCAGCACGCCAGGCTNGAGTTTTCCAAATTTGCTGGCATATTGAGTGCAGCACTTTCACAGCATCATCTTTTAGGATTTGCAATAGCTCAACTGGAATTCCATCACCTCCACTAGCTTTGTTCGTAGTGATGCTTTCTAAGGCCCACTTGACTTCACATTCCAGGATGTCTAGCTCTAGGTGAGTATGTTTTTTAGCATACAACAATTTTGTACTTCTTTATTAAATTTATCCCTAAATACTTATTAATTTTAATGCTGTTATAAATGGAGTTGTTTCTTTATTTTTGGATTGTTCATTGCTGGTATGTAGAAGTTGGTTTTTGGATATTGATCTTGTATGTTGTGAACTTGTTAAACCTCACATATTCTAGTAGATTTTTTTTGTAGTTGCCTTAGGATTTTCTGTGTACAGGAACCTGGCATATGTGAATAAGGACAATTTAACTTCTTCCTTTCCAATCATCTATTAATATATTTAAAATTCTCTTTTCCTGCCATGGTGCACAGCTTAGAACCTCCAGTAAATACACTGTTGACTAGAAGTGATGAGAATGGACATCCTTGCTTTGTTTCTGATCAGAGAATGAACTTTCAGTTTCATTGATTTTCTCTATTTTTTTTTTCCTAATTCATTGATTTCTACTTTAATATTTATTCATGTCTGCCTTCTGCTTCTTTGGGGTTTAATTTGCTCTTTCTGGTTTCTTAAGGTGGCATCTTAGATTACTGGCTTGAGACTTTTCTTTTTTTCCCCTCCAGGATTTTTATAAAAATTGTAAATTTCCCTCTCAGTACTTTCCACAGCTGAATTCCATAATTTTGATCTGGTGTGTTTTAATTTTCAATCAGTTTGAAGTGATTTCTTCTTTGATTCTTGAATTATTTAAGCATTTTTTTCTAATTTCCAAATATTTGAGGTTCCCCCAAATTTCTCTTCTTGACTTCCAGTTTAATTACATTGTAGCAGACAACACATTTTACATGATTTTGATCCTTTAAAATGTATTGTTAATTATTTTTTTGGCCTAGCCTATTGTCTGCACTGGAGAATGTTACACGTGCAATTGAAAAGAATATTTATTTCACTGTTGTTGCTGGAAGTGTTCTGTAGATGTCAGGTTAAGTTGGTTGTTCAAGCCTTATATATCTTTGCTAGTTTTCTGTTTAATTGTTTTATCAATTAAAATATTATTTTGAGTTGTCTTCTCCTTCTGTCAGTTTTTGCTCCATGTATTTTGGGGTTCTGTTTTAAGTGTTTATGTGTATATAATAGTTATATTTCCCTTATAAACTGATTGTTTTATCATTACAAAAAATTTCTCTTTGTCCAACATTTTTTTGTCCTACAGTTAGTTTTTCTAATATTAATATAGTGACTGCAGTTTTCTTGTTGTTTTGTTTGCATAATATCTTTCCCCATCATTTTATTTCAACCTATTTATGTTTCTTGTAGCCAGCATGTTTGGGTTTTGTTTTTATTTAATTAAAAAAAATTTTTAATTGAATATAGTTATTTTACAATATTGCATGAGTTTCAGGTGTACAGAATAGCAGTTCAGTTTTTTTTCCTTGCACATTACATTCTTCTATAGGTCATAACAAGATATTTGATATAATTCCTTGTGATATACAGTAAATGCTTATTGCTTTGTTTTTGGTTTTTATCCAATTGGGTGGTCTTTGCCTTTTACTGGAGTGGTTAAACCACTCAAATTTAGTGTATTTATTGATATGGTTGGATTTATGTCTACCATTTTGCTATTTGTTTTCTCTGTCTCATAATTTTTTTTTTGTTGTTCTTCTATTGCTCCTTTATGTCTTCTTTTGTGTTAAATAGATATTTTCTAAGGTTCTATTTTAATCCATAAATTTAATGTTAAATGAACTAAATTTAACAAGATTTTTCTTGAGTTATATTTTTAGTGGTTAGAGATTACAGTATGCATTTCGTCATGATCTACTTTTGATTAATACTAACTCATTTTCAATAAGATATAGAAAGTTTCCCCATTAAATCTATTCCTCTTTCCCCCTTTGTGTCTCTGTGATATTATTGTCATATATATTACATCTTCATATAATTATGAGGTCTAGAGTAAAGGTCTATAGTTATTGTTTTTTGTTCATGTCTTTTAAATCATTACCTGTGGTGAGAAAAAGGCAAGGGACTATTTATAACTCTTTTTAATATTTATCTATGCAATTACCATTGCTGGTGCTCTTTCTTTTTTTTGTGTAGATTCAGATTACCGTCTGGTGCTGACTTGCAGACTGAAGGATATCCTTTGGTATTAGTAAGGCAGGGCTAGCAGCAGATTCTCTCAGTATCTGGAATCTAGGGATGTCTTTATTTTTACCTCATTTTTGATGTATAGTTTTGTTGGATATAGAACTCTTGGTTAACAGTTTTCAGTTGTTTTTCTTTCTTTTAGCATCTTGAACGTATTTTGTCACTGCCTTCTGGTTTCTATCATGCTTAATGTGATGTCAGCTGTTTATCTTTTTGTGGGTCCGTCTTACATGATGACATCTTTCTCTTGATGCTTTTCAGACTTTTCTCTTTGTGTTTGGCTTTTGAAGATTTGACTGTACTGAATCCAGTGGATCTTTTTGTGTGGAATTTATTGAACTCCAAGAGTTTGAGTTTGTTGAATGTGAAGATCAATTTTTAAAAATCAAATATGGGGAGTTTTGGCCTTTTTTTCAAACAGTTTTTGTGCTCTTTTCTGACTTCTTTTGGGGCTTCCTTTACATATATGTTGTTATTCTTGGTGGTATCCCTCATGTCTTGGAGACTCTGTGCGTTTTTCTTCATTCTTTTCTTATTTCTTCATGATATTGGATACTTTCAAGTTTGCTGATTTTTTTTCTTCTTCTTCTATGTCAAATTTATCATTGAGCCTTTAGCGAATTTTCTACTACATTTATTGAACTCCAGAATTTCTATTTGGTTCCTTTTTCTAATCTCTCTCTCTAGTTCTCTTTTTATATTCTTTATTTGGTGAATCATTGTGTTCATACTTTCCTTTTTTCTTTGAATACAGATTCCTTTATTTCTTTGACCATATTTATAATAGTTACTTTGAATTTTTTCAAGTTCTGTATCTGAACCCCCTTTAGAGTTTAGAGTTTCTGTTGATTGCTCTTTTTCTTGAGCATTGTTCACAATGCTTTCATGTTTCTTTACATGTCTCATATTTTATTTTTTAAACTGGATATTTTAGTTCACATAATATAGCAACTCTAGATTCTGATCACCCTTGACAAAAATCCAGGTTTGTTTTCATTGCTTTTTATTTTTTTTTGACTTGCCTGGATTAATTCTGTAGATTATGTCTTCTTAGCAGTGTGGAGCTGCTGCTGATCCTGTTCTTTTCTTATTTTTATATTTAAGCCCAGATTCTTAAGGGTTGTCCCTGTGTCAGCATAGTTTAATGTTCAGCCAGTGATTGATCAGAGTTATGTTTAAACACCTTAAACTGGCAGAGCTTCATCATTTTGCAGTGAATATGTGTGTACACTGAGGAATAATGTGCAAGATGCATGCCATTTAGGTCTAGCTTGGTTTACTTTCCGCCACCGCCTTGCTTCAGCCAGGGAGGAATAGAGAACTAGGGCCCTCTCCGGTCTCTCCTGCATGTGTGTGCCCTTTCAGGATGCCAGGGACACGTGGGAGCTTACCCTTGTCCACTATAGCTCTTGTTTTAGCATCTATCTCATGTATTTTGGGCTAGTCTACTGGTCCATTTCTTACCCTGATCAGTATTGCAGCCTAAGGCTTTCTGAGATGTTGGCCTTGTATAACTTTCTGAGATCACTGTTGTTTATGGTAGTGCCCTGGGTGTGTGCTCTGCTCCATCAGTCATTTCCTCCAGCTGTGGAGACACTGGTTTTCATAGCCTGTCCTGCCCTAGTGGATCCAACACCAT
Organism: Neotragus pygmaeus; assembly: GCA_006410875.1. Taxonomy (NCBI): domain Eukaryota; kingdom Metazoa; phylum Chordata; class Mammalia; order Artiodactyla; family Bovidae; genus Neotragus; species Neotragus pygmaeus. Next base: position 71,641 of record SJYV01052647.1, on the reverse strand, counting down.
GATGGAGCTGGGGTGAGGGGTGGGAGCACCACAGGGCTAGAATGCCATGGATCCACAGTTCTCTAATGCAAGGTTCTGTAGTTCTGTTTGAGTGAACACTGGTTGATTTGTTGTTCGGATGCTTTCCATTCCTGAAATCGTTGCCTTTGACAATCCAGTTCTTCTCTTTGCTTTTGGAGAAGCTTCTCACTTATTCCAGAATTTCTGTCCTCCCCTCCCCTTTTACCAAGTTGCCTTTTGGTATCTTTCCCCCCACCCCAGGGTCCTAAGTGGTATTAAGTTAGTTATAAAAACACAGTAGCATGAGTTGTATAGAATGGAAATGAAAAGCATCCCCTGTGCCCGTAAAGACAGCCTCTGCTGATAGGCCAGTGAGTGGCTTCCAGACCAAAGGCTTGCTTTAGCCATTGTGCTTTTGGTTGTATTCCCTCTCCACACAGTTCACTTACCCTTTGCCACAGTGGTTTTTAACTCAGGGACTCCTTTTAGCTCCAAGGAGTTAAACTTAATCAATAATAATTAGTTGGACTAAAAGGAGACAAGGGGCCCTCTCCTAGCAGGGACAGAATACTTAGACTGGTGTGATTTGTGGCTTGTGAGTAACTCTAGTTCTGCCTGCACCTTTCACAGTACTCGCCTGTCTGGTCCCCTCTCTGCCCCGTTCCTGCCCTGCTGCCCTTTATCCCACTGAGAGTGCATGCCTTCCCAGGCTCTGCGGGAAAGTGCCCATCAGTCATGTCCCCTGTGATGTCACTCTGGTGTGACTGCATTTTAGAGAGTTCTCGGAAAGAAGAGGGGACACAGAGCAGAGTTAGGGCCGGGCATCATGCTGCTGAAGGTTCAGATTTCAGCTCTCCGTCCTCTAAGCCTCTGTGACCTCAGTTTTCCTATCTCTGCAATGAGTCTGGTAACAGTCCCTGCTGTCCTGGGCCTTGAGAAGGAGGTAGCAGCATTCTCTGTCATGGGCTTTGCAGTAGCACTTGGGACTTTGGAGCAAGCAGCAGACGCTTCCCCTGTCTCTCCTCCTGTTGTCCCTTTGTTCATCATCATCTTTTTGTTGTTCTTTATTACAAATGAGGAATCAATCAGATAGGAGAGGTATCTAAAACGGGGCCTCTTCCGTGCTCACAGCAGCTTAGTTAAACCTCTGAGTGGAGTCGAGACTTTTCTACCGGACAGGGCATGGGGGGTGTAGGGGCACAGGGGTGGGGGAGCGGGCCGTTGCTGGCAAGCACATGCAGAGGCCCGAGGCCAGGCGATGTAGAAGCACATAGAACATAGGACATAGAAGGTGCTGGAGGGCGCAGGGCTTGTTTTCAGGGAGGTGAAAATGCTCTCCGTGGACCGGCCTGTGGTCGCCCAACTCTGTGAATACATTGAAAGTGTCTGACTTTTGTACTTTAAATGGGTACATTGTATGAGGTGTGAATTTTATCTCAATAAAGCTACTATTTAAAAATAGTGTTAAAGAAGTAAGGAAGTTAAGAGTGGTTGATCTCTCCAGTTAGGGTTGCCGATCATCTTTATTTTTCCATTATGCTACACTTTTCACTTTTTAAGGTATTTCTAGCAGAAATATATTTGTTGCCTTTGAAATGAGAAAATAGCCATCAAATTTTAAAAAGGTTGGTTTGTTTATCGGCTGTGGTGCCTGTTGCTGCATGCCGGTTTTCGCTAGTTGCAGCGAGCAGGGGTGACTCTCTGTTGTGGTAGGCGGCTTCTCAGTGTGGTGGCTTTTCTGTTGTGGAGCACAGGCTCCAGGCACGTGGGCTTCAGTAGCTGCAGCTCATGGGCTCTGGATTGCAGGCTCAGTAGTTGTGAGGCATGGGCTTAGTTGCTCCACAGCATGTGGAATCTTCCTAGACCAGGGATCAAACTGGTGTCCATTACATTGCAGGGTGGATTCTTAACCACTGGACCACCAAGAAGCCCCCAACATCAGTTTTTTAAAAATCATGTTATTTTATCTGCCAAGACCTATGATAGACATAAAATAGTAGCAGAATAAGATTGAGGTAAGTTTCACCAGTGCAGGTGACCTGAAAGAACTGAGGTCTTGGGCTGAACTCAGCTGGAACCAGCCCTGCACCGGCACCGACCGTGACCCTCACAGCAGGGCTTCGAGACTGACACTTGTCTGACCCCAGGCCTGCAGCACCTCAGGTGTGGCAACTTCAGAAATCACAGGGGTCGCGACTGGCGGGATGGGGGTTGTGTGTGTGTGGACTGCTTGTCAGTGGGAACCGATAATAAAAACACACATGTAGAGCTCTGCACATCTCTGGCCTTCATCATGCTCGAATGTAACAAGGATGTTTCCTGAGGACCCATTGTGTGCAAGTGTGGCACTGAATATTGCTGATGCAGAGATCAGCTGGGGTGTCTATTGGTCTGGCCCTTGTATATCATATGCTGCCTCCTGGTGGTCCCAGGAGACCAATTTTGAGGTTAGATTTCTGGTTTTTACAGTGAGGGCTAGTTCTGACTCCTGAGAGGACTATTGCACTGCTCCCCCGGCCCCCTCCCCCAACTTATATTTGCTTTGGAGCCACAGAATTTTTGTGCAGGTAGGAAGATAGCTGTGCGTGAGGCAGCGGGTCTATAAATGTTTTGAGCTCTGATGTTGGGGAAATTATTCGTGAACCCAGGATGTCATAGATTTTTCTGAAGATGACCTCTGTGGGTGCGGGAAGAGGAGTCTGTGGGGGAAGTTGACCCGCTGCTTCTCAGCTGTTGACTTTCAGATTCCCAAGCCCTGACTGAGAGCTCCTTGCCAGTGCCTTTCAAACAGTACCCAACAGGCTTAAGAAGTGGCTTCAAAGCCATTTGCCAGAGGTCCTCAGCAAGCCAGCTATCTTGCTGACCACCTGCAGAGGCTTTATCATTCCTCAGGTGTCTTTGATAAGTTACTCACATTTAAGAAGCCACACCTTTATTCTCCTAGTGAATTTCCACCCCAGAAGCATTTCTAAAAACTTCCTCACCTGTGAATTTGCTGAGTAGAACCAGCTTTCTGAGTCTGGCTGTGCCTGCACACTGTGGAAGGGAGGGAGGCTTAGCAGAAGCTCCCAGGATAACCCCACCATGTCCCCACTCACTCTTTTCCCCCCTCTGCCTGTTCCCTCTCCCCTTTCACTGGAGCCCTGATCTCTGCCTCTTCCTGACCTTTCAAAATTTCCCAGTGGTGATTTGAATTTTATTTACCTAAAATCAAGTTTTGTGGCTCAGCTGGTAAAGAATCTACCTACAATGTGGGAGAGACCTGGGTTCGATCCCTGGGTTGGGACGATCCCCTGGAGAAGGGAAAGGCTACCCACTCCAGTATTCTGGTCTCGAGAATTCCATGGACTGTATAGTCCACGGAGTCATAAAGAGCTGGACACAACTTAGTGACATTCACTTTCACTTTTCATCAAGTTTTCATGAGATACTGCTGTGGAGTGGTGCTGGAGTGACTGCGACAACCTGGATGTTGCTGCAGACATACACAGTGGCTTCCCATGGAGTGAACCTCCCACCCTGTGTGTGTGTGCACAGTGGCTCAGTCATGTCTGACTCTGAAACCCCATGGACTGTAGCCCGCCAGGCTCCTCTGTCCATGGGGTTCTCCAGATAAGAATAGTGAAGTGTGTGCCATTTCCTACTCCAGGGCATCTTTCTGACCCAAGGATCAAACTTGTGTCTCTTTGTGTTTCCTGCGTTGGCCACCACTGCGCCACATGGGAAGATGCATACTGCCATAAGACCCCGAAAAAGACTAAAATCTCGGGTCATTTGTTGTGCACCACAGAGTGTCCTTTTGCCTTAGTTGATGTTTTTTCATACTCGCTGAATTAGGGCCATGCTTTTAATTAGCACCAGTGCCTCCCGAGTCGGACACCTCCAGCAGGGTTTGCCCAATGAATAAACAGTGATTCAAATAGTGTCAGAGACACAATTTGAATGAATACGATTTCAGAATTGAACCCTATGAGGTTTTGGTCTTTCTTGACATTTTACTAGTTTGAGGACATCAAGTATGTATGAAGTCCATTTTTATTTTTGCATGCTGTGAGTGTATGTGAACAAAACCTGAATCTTTATGGTTGGGGGAGAATTCTGGAACCTGACCCTGGTCCTCAGGATTCCCATGTGCTTCCAGAAACCATTGTCTGCTACTTAAGTCATTTCACAGGGACACACTCAGTAAACAGTGTGGGCCAGCCCCATGTCTCAGTTCTGCAGATCCATCAGTGAAGGAAACAGACACTCTGCCTGTCCCTGCTTTTGTGGACCACACATGTAGGATGAGGGTGTCAAAAGATTGACACGCATCTTAGGGAAATATGTGGTGTGTCAGAGAAGATTCAGCCAGGGGGCCAGGCTTTGGGGGAGCTGCAGGGTGAGGGCAGCAAAGAGGCTTAGAGGGGGTGGTTGCTATGGGAAATAAGGCCGCCAAGGAAATCCTTGCTCTGTCGGGTCTTCCCTGTTAGGGAGACCCTCAGCAGATGTGTCCAGTGCAGTTTCTTTACCAGGAAGGAATGGTCTGTGAGCGCTCCCAGGCAAATAACTCGCAAAGTTGGCGTTGGCGGGAGGTTGTGCAATTAGGCTCGCTGGCTGAGTCCCAGGCTGCCAGTCTGAAGAGTCCACGACTGTGCGCTCATTCCCGTGCCATCCAAAAATATTTTGTGACCTTGCTGGTTGGCAATTTTTTTAATGTTATTTTAAATCTCCAAAAAGGGGAAACATCAAAGTGCAGGCTGTCCACGGCTGCCCTTCTCGATGCACACAAACAGCTGCAAATACAATCGCCCATTGTGGCGCCCGATGCCAGCCGTTATAAATAGACCTGCGGCCCCACGTGAAACGCTCCCGAGGAAGGGCAAGTGCTCTCTTGATGAATGTGAGCCGCTGTTCCCATCGAAAGCCCTTCTCAGACATCAATATTATTTTATGTTTCACTGACTGAACTATAAGGACAGCAACTGTGTTTCTGCATAAGCCCTACGTTGTTTAACTCTTTCCAGTCCTCTCATCTCTGTGCTGTGTGTGGTGTGATTCATGGCTGTGAATGCCCAGCTGTTAAATATCGTGTTCATTCCCACATTTTCACCCTTATTCTAGGAAGTTTTTATTGTAGTTTACTTGTAACATGTCAGAATGTCTAAAACTGGCTGTCAGTAATCTATAAATCAGTTTATCTCTTAAGAAAAAATAAATACAGCATACACTTCTGACAGTCTTCCCTCTTCCAGAGCAGATGAAGAGCAGCTCATAAAGAGTCATAAAGGAACAGTGCTTGTGTGGTGTGTGGCGTGAGGTGCTACGTCATAGTCACTTAGCTGAGATATGAACATGTTAAATGATTCACCTTAATTACGTAAATATGTTAAGTGAGATTTTAGTATTGTTTACAAAGCCATTGTACATATTCTTGGAGTCATATATTCACTCCCCAGGGCTCCTACAATAAAGTGCCACTTGTACAGTGCTGGAGGCAGAAGTCCAGAGTCAGGGCGTAGGCAGTTGGTTCCTTCTGGAGATTCAGGAGAACCCATCCCAGGAGTGTCACCTGGCTCCTGGCCCACTGACCATTCCGGGTGCTCCCTGGTGGTACATGCAGCGTTCTCCATCTTCACACGGCTTACTCTGGGTCTCCCTGTGTTCTCTTCTGTCCCTTGTAAGGACACTTGTCGGAGTTAGGGCCCATCTGAATCCAATGTGATTTCACCCTGAACCTTATGTGATTACTTATAATCACATCTGCAAACACTTTGTTTTCAAATAAGCCCATGTCCTGAGGTTCTGGTGGACATGAATCAGGGGGGACACTTTTCAGTCCACTACAGGGAACTTGCATTCAACATGCATTGTTTGAGCACCCACTATTTGAGCATTTACAAGACCCTAAATGTGACGTGGGGGAGGGTTTCAGAGGTACGCGACATAGCCTTTCTCTTAGGGGTTTGTGATGTCCTAGTCTCCACTCTTGGCGTCGATGATCAAATGTCATTGATTAGCATTTTCAGTTAGAAGGGCGCCACTGACATGCGTTTTTGTCCAGTGGGTCAGTCCGAGTGGGTCTTCTTAAGACCTGTGCCCAGTGGCTATGGCCAGAACTGAGTGGTTGGGGTCTTGGGTCCATTGAAGCCCTTAGCCCAGATTCCCTAAATGTTAATGTTCTGCCACATTTGTCTCTCTCCAAACCACATACAATGGTACCCCACTCCAGTACTGTTGCCTGGAAAATCCCATGGATGGAGGAGCCTGGAGGGCTGCAATCCATGGGGTCGCTGAGGGTCGGACACGACTGAGCGACTTCACTTTCACTTTTCACTTTCATGCATTAGAGAAGGAAGTGGCAACCCGCTTCAGTGTTCTTGCCTGGAGAATCCCAGGGACGGGGGAGCCTGGTGGGCTGCCGTCTACGGGGTCACACAGAGTCGGACACGACTGAAGTGACTTAGCAGCAGCAGCAAACCACATACACACATTTTTTTTTTTTTTCTCCTCTCTGACCCATTTGGGAACAGATTGCAGACAAGAGTCCCTAAACACTTCCTTGTATACTTTTTTTCTTTTTATTTATTTGTGGCTGCGCTGGGTCTTTGCTCTTACAGGCAGGCTTTCTCCAGTTGCGACAAGTGAGGGCTGCTCTCTAGTTGTGGTGTGTGGGTTTCTCATTGTATTGACTTCTGTTGTTGTGGAACATGGGCCCTAGGGTGCATGGGCTTCAGGAGTTGTAGCTTATGGGCTTAGTTGGCCCCAAGGTATGTGGGATCTTCCCAGACTAGCCGTGTCCCCTGTGTGGGCGGGTGGATTCTTAACATCTGGATCACCAGGGAAGTCCCTTCCCTGTGTATTTCTTAAAAACAAGGACACATCATGTGTAGTTATTGTACACCCACCAAGTCAGGAAATGCACACTGTCACCATACCCTTCCCAGCCCCCCTTCACACTTATCACATGTCCAGTCATTTCCTTTACAGGCCCAGGAGCCAGTCTAAGCTCATACATTACATCACCTGTCATGGCTCTTCAGTCACCTTCAATCTGAAACAGTTCCCTGTCTCTGTTCCATGACCTTGACATTTTTGAAGAGAACAGGCCAGTTACTTTGGCAGAATGTCCCTCAGTTTGGTTTTGCCTGTGTTCTTTCATGATGGAATTCAGGTTGAACCTTTTTGGCAGGACTGCAGAAGTGGGGCTGTGTCCTCCTAAGTGTGTCAGTGGAAGGGCACACAATTTTGATTTGTCCCGTCTCCATAGATATTAGTTAGGGGCTATCATTGGTCGAGAAGGTGTCTGCCAGGTTTCTTCGCTACAAAATTAATTAGCATTTTGTAATTATTGAATAACTACTTGATGAGAAATATTTTGAGCCTGTGTTAGGCTGTGAGACTGTCTTTCATTCAGCTTTTACCCACTAGTTTCAGCACCCTTTGATGAGTCTTACCTGAATCAATTGGTGCAATGGTGGCTGAATGGCAATTTCTAATCACATGGTTTATCTTGCATTTGTTGGTTGATATCCCTCTGTAAGGTGAAGCCTTATTCCTTCTTCACCCCCTCTCTTTCCAGCAGCAGACTTGCAGATCTTAACTTTATTCACTGGGTTATAATCCTTTTCTGTCACTGTCTGCTCTGACCTTGCGATTGTCCCGGATTTGGCCAGTGGGAGCCACTGTGTCCTTTTGACATGTCTGCATCATTCCTGGAGTACATCCTTCCTCTTCTGGCACAACACACTCAGGTGGATCCTGGTCTTTCTTTTCCCCAGCCTTGGAATCAGTCATTTCTCCAATAAGCTCTGGTTCCTTTGAGAAGAAAATAGTTTTCAGAAACCAAGTTCTGAGTGCTGTGTATGTGCATTGCTACCGGGACAGTATCGGGGGGTGGGGGGCTTCCCTAGTCGCTCAGCAGTGAAGAATCCACTTGCCAGTGCCGGAGATGTGGGAGACACAGGTTTGATCCCTAGGTTGGGAAGATCTCATGGAGGAGGAAATGGCAATCCACTCTAGTATTCTTGCCTGGAAAATCCCATAGACAGAGGAACCTGGTGGGCTATAGTCCATGGGGTTGCAAAGAGTTGGACATGACTGAGCAACTAACACACACACACACGGGGACATTATGGCAACTAAGCCTTTTCGTTGGATATAATTAGGAAACTTGTGCATGTGTAGACTCCCCTCCAAACATGTGCATAAGGATGTACATATTATACATGCATGTGTGCACACATACATTTGTAGTTCTTTATCTACTGAGGTCGCTGTAAGAGCCACAATGTTCATATCACAATTACAGTTCAGGTCACATGGTTCATCTCCTCTTTCCCCATTTCCCTGGTCCTCCCTCTCTTCTCTCATCATCTGTGATACATTTGTTTGATCAGTCCCTCATATATAACCAGGCTTACAGACAGGGTCATCTAGACCTTGGCACTTACTCCCCAGCCCAGGACCCACCTGTCCCTCCATTACTGAGCAGACTTCTCCAACCTGTGTCAGCAAGCAGTACATATACTTTTAGGTCTAACTCTTGCCTGCATATACTTTTAACTCTAACTCTTGCCTGAAAAAGACATTCTGTTAGTCTAGAGACATTCTTTATAGTGGTTTCCTGAACAGAACATTTCTAGCATAAGGTCAGCAAAAGGTCTTTATTGGTATCTGTGTCCTGTGCTTAGTCGCTCAGTCGTGTCTGACTCTTTGTGATCCCTTGGACTGTAGCCCTCCAGGCTCCTCTGTCCATGGATTATTCAGGCAAGAATACTGGAGTGGGTCACCATGCCTTTTCCAGGGCATCTTCCAGACCCAGGGATCAAACCTGGGACCTGCATTCCAGGCAGATTCTTTACTATCTGAGCCCCCAGGGAAGTCCAGTCAAGCCCAAAGATGCTGACACTTGGGGGAATCAGCTGGCGCTGCTGATGAGGGGCCTGTGGAGATGACAGCACCCTGGCAGAGCTGGGTTGAAGTGTGGGCTGGATATCCTGGAGCATCAGAGAAAAATTCTGTCTGCACTCAGCTTAAGCACAGAAGTAGCTCAGAGAGTTACTGCAGAGATTCCAGTGACTGTTTTTGAGGATGATCTGGCAGAAAATGTCCAGTGTTTTGTTAGCTGATATCCTTGAGCTTGACTTCGGCCTGATAGGGTCAAGAACGCCTAGAGGTGCTCAACTCCAGCGGAGTGCCTGGGCCTGACTGAGTGGTCAGCTGGGTGCTTGCCCTCAGCGGTGCCCTCATGGCAGGGAACGCCTGGAGCTGTATTTCCCTGGTCCCTTCCTGTGGCCCAAGTTTGGTTCTGCTCAGCTCTGGGAGGTGGGGGAGCAGTCCCTGAGTAGGCCACGGCGTTGGGAGCAGACCCGTGGCGGGTGGCATGCCGGCAGCGGCTGTCCCGGCGGCTCCCATCAGTAACACCTTGTGGTGAGTGCTGCCTCCTCCCGACCTTTGCTCTCCCTGTCCCTGCTTCCGTGTATCTGAACCTTTCTGATCTGGGATTACTGTTCCTTATCAGATTCAGAGCTGACAAAGGCCCCTCGGTTGAGTCCTGATGGCCCCAGGGAATTTCTGGTCACTTGCTTGGGCTTCAAGTCATGCTCTGGAGACCAGGGGCTTCCTCTGACGGGGACAGTGTTGGGTTTTATCCTGTGAGTGACCGGAAGCCCTGCCCACATGGCTCCTTGAGAGCCCCAGCATTGTGAGTGGTCTGGGAGCTGGAGCAGCCCTGCTGGAGGTGGAGAATGCCCGGTGGAAATGGCGGGAAACCAGCATCACCGAACATGCGCCCTGGCTAGACACCAAGTCACGCTCTGAAGAAGAGGGGGTGGTGAATGACGACACGTGTTCCTCGCTTCAGGGAATTCCTACTGTATCTCAAAAGGACAGAGGTGGGCCTTTGGAAGGCAAGGGTTGGGCCGTGCCCACGGCCCTGTGGCTCCCATTTTGGTCTTCCTCTGCAGGTGGGGCGAGGTGCCAGCCTGAGCCATGCTTGAAGGCATGCTGACATTTCTTTCACCTTTTCAAATCATAGGAGGTAGTGTTGTGTTATTCTTAGGTAGGTTTTAATGGCTCAGTTTTCATAGTAAACTCCATCTTGGCATTGTACCACCATTTGTTGAAAAAAGAGAAGTTGCATAAGCTACTGAAGGGCGAGAACATGACACAAAGATGAACTGCTGTGTGTCTCAGTAAGTGTGTGTAACTCACTGAGGATGGTTCTTCAGCGTCGAACAAAGAGGTAATTGAGATTTGAACAATGTGCAGTCACTCTCCTTTAATAGAGACTTCATTCTAGTCTTATTAGTGTTATCTCCTTTTAAAATGGCAGTGCAAATACAACTTTAAAGGAGTATTTTTGATTAATTAAATCTCTTTTTATGTCTATCTGACAGTTTCTGATCGTCACGTGTTTCCTTTTCCCTGAAAAATGGCAGGGAATAAAAACCCACGTAAAGATCTCTGCTTGGCGTGCTTCCCAGCCTCAGACCTGATTCTGCCCGGGAGGAGCTCGGTGGAGAACTGAGTCCTCCCTTGGGGCAGAGGGGAGGACGGCCTTACAGATCCAAGTGGGTCAGGGTGGGGCGGAGGGGCACAGAAGTACGACTTGAGAGCCGCTGCCGCCACGAGGCCCCCTTGTCACCCAGTGAGTGGTCCAGGGGGAGGTTAGATGTATCTGCGATTTAAACAATGGCAGACATACCAGGGGATGCGAGTTCATCCCCGAACCAAGGTCTGTTTCTCTTATATTCTGAGCGTATACTGTATGATTTTCAGACACTGTCAGCAAAGTCTGTGGGTAGCCCTGGACCCATCTCCCACCCTACTGATCAGGAAAGCAGGCCGTCTGCCAGTCCTGGAATCTGCGTGTGAAAGCTAAGAATGAAAGATGTCCAAATGCTATTTATGTTTAAAGAAGTGTGTGTTGGAGGGGGTAGGACTGTGGTTACCTGGCTACTTTCACACAGAAACTCTCCTGCCCAGAGCAACTCTTCAGTTTCCCGCAGGCAAAGCTGTAAAGACCTGTGATTGTACACACCCATGTCATCTCCCTTTCCATCCTGAGTGGACACTGGTGTCTCAGGGGCCACACAGAAGTGAGTTGCTTGCAAAGAAAGCCTCTTTGTCAATCCAGTTCCCACCTCCCCTCCACACACACACACACAAAAACCCAACCCTGAAGATGTTTTTACATAGTGACTTTGTAACAGATATATAAATCCCCTGGTCTTTAACTGGAGAGAAATACTACCTTGATAAGGAGACTAGTAAAGAATCTTGGTTTAAGACTGTGTACACTGATGACTTGCCTGGAATTTTTAGAGACTCTTACTTTCTTTCCAGCTCTGCTAGAGAGAGTAAAGTACTAGATTTAAGTGAAAGGACACTAGAACAGTTAACTTCAACCCTGTTCCATGAAGTAAAGGCATCTAACACGGCCTTGGAAATAACCACCAGCGCTCTCCTTTAAAATCGATTCCTTCTGCATTAGTGGAAACATTGTTGGTTTCTCCCTTATATCTTTAGTGCTTAAAATACACATGCACTGTGAACACACACAAGCAACAAAGTTGCCTGGCTGATACAATTTTGACCTTATTTACAAAGCTAATATAAACAATGTAGCCGTGCTCACACATGGCCCTTCACAAAGTATATCTGTTAATATAACCACGGGAAATACAGGAAAACCTATGTACTTTGGTTCAGGCTTTAGGCCACTTCATGCAAAGAGCTGACTTGTTGGAAAAGACCCTGATGCTGGGAGGGATTGGGGGCAGGAGGAGAAGGGGACGACAGAGAATGAGATGGCTGGATGGCATCACTGACTCGATGGACATGAGTTTGGGTGAACTCCGGGAGTTGGTGATAGACAGGGAGGCCTGGAGTGCTGCGATTCATGGGGTCGCAAAGAGTCGGACACGACTGAGCGACTGGACTGAAACCCTGCCGCTTACTACTAAGGTGACCTCGGACAGTTACCTAAAGCTTTAGCCTCAGTTTCATCATTCAAATGAATCACAAAGTCATAAGAATTTTCAAAGCTTGTTATTATCTGAGGTCATTTTCCTCTCGAAGCATGAGAATTAGAAAGCAAAATTGTTTGGCTCTTCCTTAAATAAAAGAGCACAAACTGCTTATTATTATTATTATTTTTTAATTTATTTGGCTGCGCCAGGTCTTAGTTGCAGCACGTGGAATCTCTTTTTGGTTGTGGTGTGTGGGATCTAGTTCCCTGACCAGGGACTGAACCTGGGCCCCCTGCATTGGGAACATGGAGTCTTAGCCATTGGACCCCCAGAGAAGTCCCCAAACTGCTGCTTCTTTCTTAGGCTTTGATATTTTCTCAGTAACCATTTTATCTGGGTTTTATTACTGTTCTCAGCTTCCCCTCAAATATTGTCAAAGGGTCTCAAAGATGGAACTGGGCTCTTCAATTCAGGGCTCTGTTCAGAGTCACTTATAAAGATTTATAATTTGTATTCATGGCCATAAATTAAGAAGATTGTATTAATTTATAGGAGTTTATTCTAACAAATGTTTATTGCATGGTTGCTTCATGAACAATGCAGAGCCAGCACAGTGTCAGAGAATTTATAGTCGGTTAGGGCAGCCTGGAGCCAGTCACTGGAATGCTGGGGAGAGGAGTGTTTGTCCGGGGAGAGACAGATTGTTCCTGGGGTGACAGAGACAGGATAGAGAGTTCATCCGCCTGGCTGAAGGGCTGGAGTGACCTCCAGTGAGGTCCTGGAAGATAGGTAGGACTTAGATACCCGCTCAGTCTAGCGATTGTATTTAAATATATTAAGGTTCGGAAGTGACAGTCTCCTGCTTCACACAGATCAGCCTTCTAACCTGGAATCTGTGACTAGCCAGAGACAAAGCTGATTTCCATGAAAAACAGCTGCATACCTCTGTTTCCAGGATTAAATGCAGTATGTTTGTTGACACTGAGCTGTGCTGTTGCTGGTGGCTACACTGTTAACAGTTTGATAACATAGGTTTATGAGACGACTAAGTCTCTAACACAAGGTCTTACTATCCAGGAGTCTTGTTTTAGATTTCCTTTTGTCTTGGACAAAAAAGCCTGCATCAGATCATTAATTTTATTAGTTTTATAAATCCTTTAAAAAAAGATTTAGTAAAAGGCATTTTGTAGTTTAGATGATTCTAGTTAAACTGTCTTTTTTTTTTTTTTTTTTNAGAGAGTAAAGTACTAGATTTAAGTGAAAGGACACTAGAACAGTTAACTTCAACCCTGTTCCATGAAGTAAAGGCATCTAACACGGCCTTGGAAATAACCACCAGCGCTCTCCTTTAAAATCGATTCCTTCTGCATTAGTGGAAACATTGTTGGTTTCTCCCTTATATCTTTAGTGCTTAAAATACACATGCACTGTGAACACACACAAGCAACAAAGTTGCCTGGCTGATACAATTTTGACCTTATTTACAAAGCTAATATAAACAATGTAGCGGTGCTCACACATGGCCCTTCACAAAGTATATCTGTTAATATAACCACGGTAAATACAGGAAAACCTATGTACTTTGGTTCAGGCTTTAGGCCACTTCATGCAAAGAGCTGACTTGTTGGAAAAGACCCTGATGCTGGGAGGGATTGGGGGCAGGAGGAGAAGGGGACGACAGAGAATGAGATGGCTGGATGGCATCACTGACTCGATGGACATGAGTTTGGGTGAACTCCGGGAGTTGGTGATAGACAGGGAGGCCTGGAGTGCTGCGATTCATGGGGTCGCAAAGAGTCGGACACGACTGAGCGACTGGACTGAAACCCTGCCGCTTACTACTAAGGTGACCTCGGACAGTTACCTAAAGCTTTAGCCTCAGTTTCATCATTCAAATGAATCACAAAGTCATAAGAATTTTCAAAGCTTGTTATTATCTGAGGTCATTTTCCTCTCGAAGCATGAGAATTAGAAAGCAAAATTGTTTGGCTCTTCCTTAAATAAAAGAGCACAAACTGCTTATTATTATTATTATTTTTTAATTTATTTGGCTGCGCCAGGTCTTAGTTGCAGCACGTGGAATCTCTTTTTGGTTGTGGTGTGTGGGATCTAGTTCCCTGACCAGGGACTGAACCTGGGCCCCCTGCATTGGGAACATGGAGTCTTAGCCATTGGACCCCCAGAGAAGTCCCCAAACTGCTGCTTCTTTCTTAGGCTTTGATATTTTCTCAGTAACCATTTTATCTGGGTTTTATTACTGTTCTCAGCTTCCCCTCAAATATTGTCAAAGGGTCTCAAAGATGGAACTGGGCTCTTCAATTCAGGGCTCTGTTCAGAGTCACTTATAAAGATTTATAATTTGTATTCATGGCCATAAATTAAGAAGATTGTATTAATTTATAGGAGTTTATTCTAACAAATGTTTATTGCATGGTTGCTTCATGAACAATGCAGAGCCAGCACAGTGTCAGAGAATTTATAGTCGGTTAGGGCAGCCTGGAGCCAGTCACTGGAATGCTGGGGAGAGGAGTGTTTGTCCGGGGAGAGACAGATTGTTCCTGGGGTGACAGAGACAGGATGGAGAGTTCATCCGCCTGGCTGAAGGGCTGGAGTGACCTCCAGTGAGGTCCTGGAAGATAGGTAGGACTTAGATACCCGCTCAGTCTAGCGATTGTATTTAAATATATTAAGGTTCGGAAGTGACAGTCTCCTGCTTCACACAGATCAGCCTTCTAACCTGGAATCTGTGACTAGCCAGAGACAAAGCTGATTTCCATGAAAAACAGCTGCATACCTCTGTTTCCAGGATTAAATGCAGTATGTTTGTTGACACTGAGCTGTGCTGTTGCTGGTGGCTACACTGTTAACAGTTTGATAACATAGGTTTATGAGACGACTAAGTCTCTAACACAAGGTCTTACTATCCAGGAGTCTTGTTTTAGATTTCCTTTTGTCTTGGACAAAAAAGCCTGCATCAGATCATTAATTTTATTAGTTTTATAAATCCTTTAAAAAAAGATTTAGTAAAAGGCATTTTGTAGTTTAGATGATTCTAGTTAAACTGTCTTTTTTTTTTTTTTTCTTTAAGGGAGAAACTGAGATCCGTAGAACCTCTGTGCTCTGACCTAGGTCACACAGGTTTTTAGCAACACTGTTAATGTGCTCCTTCTTACAATGAGCAGAAGTTCAAAGGGAATAATCAAAGACTCCAAATTATCAGAAGAGAATGAGATTTTGGTTTTGTTCTGTTGGTGCATTCCTTTTCTTATGATACTTTGTCTGTATATAAAATTATAAAATAATCTAAAAATAGTGTGGGTGAGTCCTATATTTTTTCCTTTTTATTTTTAAAAATGAATTCAGGGACTTCCCCAGCCATCCGGTGGTTAAGACTCCAAGCTTCTAATGCAGCAGTGTGGATTTGATCCCTCGTTGGGGAACTAAGATCCATAAGCTGTGTGGTATGGCCAAAAAAAAATAAATAAAATGAATCCAGATAAATAAAAACAAAAGGAAAATTTAAACTTATGAATCGTCATCAGCTTTTCCTTTACACATCATTTTCTTTTTTTGGTACTTGCGCAGCAGTAAACTGATAGAATATGAAGATGGAATTTGCTAGTACTTTGTGATTTCAGAGTTATACGCTGTTGCAGTCAAGTGTTCCTTGAGTCTGGCAATAAATCTAAAAATTTAGATAAGAGTCTAGCCATTTAGAAGGAAAAAATATGGATAGAAACATAGAGAATGGTAAGTTGAGGCAGCTCCCTTGTTGGTGAGAGTGAGGTCCTCATGGAGCCCTCTGCCTTAGAGAAGTATGACGACATTGCTGGTCTTTAATGCTCCGTATGTGATTTTGTTCTCTGAGCCTTTATTTTCTGCCTTATCTTTCGTGGTCTTTTCCATCCTGACGTTCTGGATGGATATTTACCTCCAGCTTAAAGCTGGCCCTGGTGGTTAAGTACTGCCCCTGCCAACCCCCCCACCTGTCTCTATTGATGGCAGGATTATTTCACCTATCTCATCGGAAAATCAAATGAGGTAATGGAAATGAAAAGTACTACACAGGTATAGTTATTAAAGACAATTCAATCAGCAGGTGAAAGGCTTGTTTTAATACTTTAACCTGGAATCAATATCTTGCACTCAGTAGACACTCCTTAAATGTTTGCTTAATTGAATGTCATTTTAATGAGCAGTTCCTTTTCAAGGAAGGAACCAGGAATCTGATAGCACCCAGCAACTTCACCAGGCATTTGTCTTTAAAGCAGAGATACCCAGAGCAGGAGAGTATCACCTTGTAACTTGCCTGCTCCTGCCAAAGAGGCTTTCTTGGTTAAGAAAGAATGAAAAAAAGAGAGAGAAAAAGCCTCTGCAATGAGACAACAGACCACCTTAGTCTGAGCTAAGTGCACCGCCTAAGGTCATGAACCTAGATTCTCTTTGGAGGAGAGGGTGAGCGTGGTTTTGGCTATAAGAGGGATGGTTGCGTTACATCAGGTGGAAGCCCAATTTTACCACTGACTTCATTAATTGTGGTTAAAAAGAGGTACACGTTGGCACTTCCCCGGTGGTCCAGTGGTTAGCACTCTGCACATCCATTGCAGGGGGCACAGGTTCGATTCCTGGTCGGGAATTAACATCCTGCGTGCCACACAGTGCACACACAGACACACACAGACACACAGACACACAGAATGTGTATATATGGGTGCCAAGCCAACAGGTGGACTATAGTGGACTCATGTGTCATCTTGGCTAAGTTGGATCTCTGCGTATGCAGCTTGGGCCATAAGAGGCAATCTGCACAGGCTCTGGAAGGAAGGGGTGAAGCAGCGGCCACACTGTTTTCACATTCCCAGTCAGTGCAGGGCCTGGAGCGTGTGGTCCTGACCTGCTGGCTGCCCTGGTCAGTGGGGCAAGAGGTCCTCTGACACCCAAGCATCTTTGGTTGATCCTCCCATCCGCACTCGTGATAACCAACTTTTCTATGTCTTCATACACACTGTTGACCAAACAGTAACATGACTTTCTAACAGGCCAGCATCAGGGGCACAGCTCTCTATACTCTTTCAGGCTGCAGACTGCAGGTATCCTGGTGTGACAGTGGCGGAAACAAACGTTTCCTGAGTGCCTACTATGTGCCAGGCATTTTCCATACATTATTTTAATCCTCACAACTGTCCTGTAAGCTGGCAACCTTTATTGCTCCAGTTTTACAAATGAGTAAACTGGAGCAAGAGTGTTAAACGACAGGTAGTTTTGAGGTGGGAGAACTGGTACCCAAAGCCAGACAGCCTGATGCTGGAACCTGCGTTCTCAGATTCCAGAGTGGTGTGTACCCTCCAGAGCCCATCCCTTCACATGGGATGCTTTCGGCCACAATATCTGGGTGTGGCGGTTCGGCCAGCTTATTACCATGTGCCGCCACTGCCCTCTTTCACGTGAAGATGGTCTTTGGTCAAAGCCTTTTGTGATGTCTGTATGTGCCCGGCATGACCCTCAGCCCTCTGAGTGTATTTACTTGTGTAATTCTCAGAACAACCCAGTCAAGTAGGTGGTATTACGTCCTTTCAGATGAAGACACAGAGGCATGAGTAGCTTAAGTCATTTGCTTGAGACGTCACAGGCTGCACGTAGAGAGTTCCGAACCCAAGCAGCTTGGCGCTGGAGCCTGTGAGCTGAAATGGAACACAGGTACTGTTGTCACTTGTCGGAAGTGACTTCACTGAGAGGCTGTGGAGGGTTCCTCCATCTGTGTGTGGAGAGGGTTTCTCCTTAACATGGAATCATGTGGGTTTAGCTCTGCAGTTAATTCGTCTACTGACTAACTCGTTTGGAGTTAAATTCCAAGGCAGCTGTAAACAATAAACATTTCGTTTCTAGTTATCTTCACAGCACTGTCCGGAGAAGAGAATAAAGAACCAAAACCTATGAGAGTTTTAAATATTTTTGCTAAGTTTTCATTTGCAATTTATGGGAAAATGACTTGCTGGGAAACAATTTTGTTTCATTAAAAAAAAAAAAACCACCATCTTGCAACACCTTTAATAAATCATCCTTCAGTGTAAGTTAGGTGTGTTTTCATAGCAACCAAATTGTGAGAACATTTGGCAGCGAAGAGGCAGTAATGCTATTATGATCGTGTAACCATGCCAGCAGCTGCCACGCCAGATGCAGCTACGCGGTGAGGCCTGCAGAGGCCGTGGAGCTGGAGCTGAGCGACCAAGCTGGTCTCTCTTCGTCCAGGTTGATTATAATTGCTTTTCTTACACTGCCGACACAGCTCTACTCTGCTCAGTCTCTTTGTTCTTTCATAAAACCACAGCTTTGTAAAAATCATGAAACAACACAGCTATAGAAGACTGCATAAAATACACCTACTACCTGATTAAAGTGTCCATCCTGTGTTTCTGGACCAAGTTAAAAAAGAGAGCTCTGCCACTGCCCATGTGCCCCCAACCTCTCTCATCCTGCCAGAGATAACTATGGTGTTGCCCTCTCCCGGGGCCACTTCTTTTCTTTGTGGTTTTCTTACCAAGTGTGTGTGTGTGTGTGTGTGTGTGTGTGTGTGCGCGCGCGCTAAGTCGCTTCACTTGTGTCCAGCTTTTTGTGACCCTGTAAACTATAGCCCACCAGCCTCCTCTGTCCATGGGATTTCCCAGGCAAGAATACCAGAATTCCAGAATTTCCCATTTCCTCCTCCAGAGGATCACTTCCGACAAGTCACTTCCTGACCCAGGGATCGAACCTGGGTCTCTTACGTCTCCTGCTTTGGCAGGTGGAGATTCTTTACCACTAAGGCCGTCTGGGAAGCCCTTACTTTCCAAGAGTGCCTCTCTAAACACCTTGATTAGGTTGTTTGGTTTTGCCAGATTTTTGGTTCACTTTTGCTTCCCCCCCAATTTTTATTTTGAAAAATTTCAGACCCACAGAGAAGTTGAAAGAATAGTGTAGTGAACACTAGTTGCCCTTCTCCTGGATTCACCAACTCAACATTTTACCAAATTTGTTTTCTTTTGCTCTGTAAATGTATGTATGTGTATATTTATGCACACATATATCTGTATGTCCTTTATATATGTGTATATATACACACTCTTTATATGTATCTATGTGTGTATGTGTATATCTCCTCTTTATTCTTTCCTGAGCCCCTGAACCATTTGAGAATAAGTTGCAGTCATTATGACCCTGCCCCCTTAAATTCCTTAGCATGTGTCTCCTAAGGACGAAGACTTTCTGCTGCATAGAAAGACTTACCACATCAAGAAATGTTAACATTAACACAGTGCTCCAGGCAGATGTGGTGTTCACCATCAGTTGTCCTGTGCTAGCTTTCAGAGCTTTTCTTACTTCCACCCAGGGTCCAGTCAGGGATTGGATTGTTCACCGCATTAGTTCCACATCTGTGTGGCCTCCTTTGACCCAGAACTATTTCCTAGCCTTTTTTGTTTCTAATGATATTGGCATTTTTGAAGATTTTGGATGCCTGTTTTTAAAAACAAACTTCCACCTTGATGTATAATTTGCATAAATAAAAATGCATGATTTGTAAGCGTACATTTGAAGAATTATCACAAAGTGGACCTGTCTCCTGGAAGAGAAGGAATGCTACCAGCCTCCCTGAACCTCCCTTTGTGCGTCCCTCAGTACTGCTCACTCTTCCTCCTGCAGGGACCTCATCCTGACTTCTGGCCCCATCAACTGGTTTTGCCTGTGTTTGCATTTCATACAGATGGAATCTGCAGGATGTCCTCTTCTGGGACTGCTCCCTAACTCCACATTATGCTTCCGGGGCTCATCCCTGTTGGACCATCCAGACGTTCATTGTGGTTGTTGTCTGTCCATCCTCACTGCTATGACATGCTCTCTGGGTCTGTACTGCCATCTCTGTCTGTCCTGTTGATGGACATGTGGATGGTCCATCCTGACTCCTGCTGAACTTCTGCAAACATGTCTGTTCTGTGTCCTGGAGACACTTGCATGCACTTCTTTTGGGTAAATAGTCATCCAGGAGTGGGAGTCTTGCGTCATAGAATATGAGTATCTTCAATTGTAACAGACAGTTGATACCCAATTGCGAATTTACTGATTTTTTTTTTTTTCTCCCACCAGTAGTTCCTGTTGCCCCATGTCTTCACCGGCACTGTCAGTCTGTCTGGCTTGAGCCACTCTGGTTGGTGTGTGGAGTTTCTGTTGGGAGCTTTAATCTGTGAGTCCCTGATTTGGTTCACGTTTCCCTGGTTGAGTGCCTTTTCTTACGTCAGCCAGCCATCTGGTTTTGTTCTTTTGTCAAGTGTGTACTTGAGTAGCTTGCCCATTTTCCATGGAGTGCCCTGGTTTTGTTTTGTTTGGTTTTCTTATTGATTTTTAGAAGCTCTTTATATTCAGGCTATTTGTCCTTTGTCAGTGATATGTGAGACAAATGCTTTCTCCCACTATGGTCTTGCCTTTTAGTATGAAATTGCCATTTTTAGAGATCACAGTGATAAAATTCTGGCAATTTCATGTGGTTCAATCTAGTATGAATTAAAAAAAATATTTATTTGACTGTGTTGAGTCTTAGTTGTGGCACACAAGATCTTTGTTGCAGTCCTTGGGCTCAGTGGTTGAGGTGCACTGGCTCAGTTGCCCCATGGCATTTGGGATCATATTTTTCCACTATCAAGAATCGAAACTATGTCTCCTGTATTGCAAGGTGGATTCTTTTTTTAAATATTTATTTTTTAATTGAAGGATAATTGCTTTATAGAATGCAAGGTGGATGCTTAACCACTGGACCACCAGAGAAGTCCCAGCTCATGGAGTTAGTGTGCATTTCCTAAGTGGCTAATGATATTCAGTAGCTTTCCACGTGCATATTTGCCAGCCTAGAACATTGAGGGTGGCTGTAAAGGAAGCAAGAGATGTCCACTCAGAGCTTAGCACTGTTCTTGAAAAGGCCACCCTTTCCCCATGCTCTGCTGTGTTGCTTTTGTCATAAATTGTGTCCATATGTGTGAGTCTGTTTCTGAACACTTTGCCCTTTCCTCTATCAATATTTGTCTGCCCCTGTGTTGATACTCTACTTAACTGATGTAGACCTGTTGTAAGACCTGTTGGATTCCTGTAAAACAAGCCTTCCCCCTTGTTTTCCTTCAGGTCATGTTGTAGAAATGGAATCATAGAGTAGATGATCTTTTGTGACTGTCTTCTTTCATTTAGCATAAGATTCAAGGTTCATCCATGGTGTAGCATGGATCAAAACTCTATTCTTTTTTGTGGCTGAATATTTTATTGTGTGTCTAGACCATCAGTTGATGGACTTTTGGGTTGTTTCCATTTGGGGCTTTTATGAATAATGCTGCTGTGATATTAGTACACAAGTGTTTGTGTGGACATGTGTGCCATTTCTCTTGGGCTGATACCTAGGTGTGGAATCACTGGGAGCTCCAATATTTAGCATTTTGAAGAACTGCCAGCGTGTTTTCCACAGCAGCTGCCCCATTTTACTTTCCCACCAGCAGTGTATAAAGACTGCAGTTTCTCTTCATCTCTGCCCTCACTTGTTATTTTCTGTCTTTTAAATTATAGTCATCCTAATGGGTGTGATGTGATAGCTCATTGTGGTTCTGATTTGTGTTTTCCTGATGGCTAATGATGTTGCGCATCTTTTTATGTGCTTTACTGGTCATTTTTGTATCTTCTTTGGAGAAATGTCTATTCAGACCCTTTTGCCTTTACAGAAAATAGATTATTTGTTGTTTCAGCGTTGACTATGAAAGTCCTTTGCACACATCACCTCCGGTCATCCACAGGCCATCATACTAGTCCCCTCTCCAGTCTTCTCTTACTCTACCTTCAAAGAGGCTTCAGGTTGTCAGTTGGCGAATTAGCATGTCAACTCGTCTGCTTACTCTTTCATTTCTGTATTTATTCATCAGGTACTTAAGTGTGTCACCTGTGTCTTTGCTCTCTCTTTGCCCTTGAGTGCTGTCCTGAAAGAGCCAGCCCCTGCTGCCGTTTGTCTAGCTGGTAGCACTGTCACCTTCATGACCCCTTGAGAGCATGTATGTCAGCCTGAACCCGACATATCATCCTCACAGCCACAGCCAAACCTTGAGAGTCTGTGCCCGCTCCTACTCCCTTCCCGAAAAGCCTACAAAAGGTTACATCTAGTTGGTTCTTCTTCCTTTTACAGAAGACGTTTGCCTCCTCCTGGTAATTCCCCAGCCCCTTCACTTGAGTTATGGGTTCTGTCTTCTCTCCCCTTTTCAGCAGCATTGCTCCTTGAGCTGCCTTTCTTTCCCCGCACCTTTAACCTCCCCACTCTCCTGGACCACCCCGTCAGCCAGAGCTTTCTCGAGTGCCTCTGCCCTGCACAAATCCCCGCCAGAATGCCACATCACCACGGTTCTCTGCCACACGTCATGACCACACTTCTCTGAAGGATTGACATGTGCTTTCCCCATTCAGCCCACCGAGTCTAGCCACTGAGATGCATCCCTGCTTGGCATGGTGCTGCCAGCCTCCATGCCGCCCACCCCAGGATGGCTTTTCAGCACTCATCTCTCACACTAGTAATGCTCAGAGTTCTCCAAGCCAGGCTTCAGCAATACATGAACCGAACGGTGAACTTCCAGATGTATAAGCTGGTTTTAAAGGCAGAGGAACCAGAGATCAAATTGACAACATCCACTGGATCATTGAAAAAGCAAGAGAGTTCCAGAAAAAACATCTATTTCTGCTTTATTGACTATGCCAAAGCCTTTGACTGTGTGGATCACAATAAACTGTGGAAAATTCTGAAAGAGATCGGAATACCAGACCACCTGACCTGCTTCTTGAGAAACCTATATGCAGGTCAGGAAGCAACAGTTAGAACTGGACATGGAACTACAGACTGGTTCCAAATAGGAAAAGGAGTACATCAAGGCTGTATATTGTCACCCTGCTTATTTAACTTCTATGCAGAGTACATCATGAGAAATGCTGGGCTGGAAGAAGCACAAGCTGGAATCAAGATTGCCAGGAGAAATATCAATAACCTCAGATATGCAGATGACACCACCCTTATGGCAGAAAGTGACCAGGAACTCAAAAGCCTCTTGATGAAAGTGAAAGAGGAGAGTGAAAAAGTTGACTTAAATCTCAACATTCAGAAAACAAAGATCATGGCATCTGGTCCCATCACTTCATGGGAAATAGATGGGGAAACAGTGGAAATAGTGGCAGACTTTACTTTGGGGGGGGGGCCAAAATCACTGCAGATGGTGACTGCAGCCATGAAATTAAAAGATGCTTACTCCTTGAAACAAAGTTATGACCAACCTAGATAGCATATTAAAAAGCAGAGACATTATTTTGTCAACAAACGTCCATCTAGTCAAGGCTATGGTTTTTCCAGTATTCATGTATGGATGTGAGAGTTGAACTGTGAAGAAAGCTGAGTGCCAAAGAATTGATGCTTTTAAACTGTGGTGTTGGAGCAGACCCTTGGACTGCAAGGAGATCCAACCAGTCCATTCTAAAGGAGATCAGTCCTGGGTGTTCTTTGAAAGGAATGATGCTAAAGCTGCAACTCCAGTACTTTGGCCACCTCATGCGAAGAGTTGACTCACTGGAAAAGACTCTGATGCTGGGAGGGATTGGGGGCAGGAGGAGAAGGGGACAATAGAGGATGAGATGGCTGGATGGCATCACCAACTCGATGGACGTGAGTTTGTGTGAACTCCAGGAGACGATGATGGACAAGGAGGCCTGGCGTGCTGCGATTCATGGGATCACAAAGAGTCTGACACTACTGAGCGACTGAACTGAACTGAACTGACAGAGTGGCCTGTTCCTTTTTCTGGCTTGGCTTCCTCAAGAATCCTGTTTGTCTGACTGTCATCTTGGACTTCTTTGCTGGACTCCTTCCCCTACCATTTCTTGACTCAGAGGTCCTCAGGCTCCCTTCCTGGCCCCTCCTTTCTCGTCATCCTCTCCATGGGTGTAGCAGGGGCATCCCATCTCTGGTCTGGATCTCCCTTCTGATTGGGATGGTGTGACTGCCTCATTGACGTCCTCGCTGGGGGATTTTGCAAGCGTCTTACAATTAAGGGGTTCAGAACTGAGCTTCTGATCTTACCCCTCAAACCCGTGCCTGCCCCGGTTTTCCTCAGCCCTTAAGTAGGGCAGAACACGGGGAGTTGGCCTTGTTCCCCTTCCTCACCCCCACGTCCAGCCTGTTGGTTCTGCCTGGAACTTGTTTCATGAATCTGCCTGTTTCCACCCAGCGGTGACCCCAGGCCAGGCCGCTCTGACCCTCTGCTTGGGTCACAGCATTAACGTTGGGGTGAGCCGCTGCTGGCTCTCGATACCTTCCAGCCGTTCACTCGTCCCAGCCAGCCAGGATCTGGGTAGGGTCTTGGGGCAGAAATCAGATCGAACATTGGTGACATTTCATTTGAATAAAGTCTGTAGTCCAGTTAGCAATATTATACCAATGTTGATTTCCTTTTCTTGATTATTGGTCTGTATTTTTAAAAATTAATTTATTTTAATTGGAAGATAATTACTTTACAATATTGTGATGGTTTTTGCCATACATCAACATGAATTGGCCATTGGTATTCATGTGTCTCCCAATCCTGGACCTCTCTCCCACCTCCCTCCTCTTGTTCTATATTTGACATTGCACAATAAGATAGTAACACTGGGACAAGAGGGGTGAGAAATAGAAGGGAATGCCTAGTTGTCTAAAATTACTTCAAACTAAAAGTTTTTAAAAATTAAAATGAAAATAAAAACAGGGAAAATTGGGCTGTGTGCATCCGTACTTAGAATTTCACTGAGGTCTCCCTGCGGTGACTCAAGCTGCGCCCGCTGGGTCCAGCCCTGCCCGCGGGTCCAGCCTCACGCAGGCCACACTCCTCCCTTACCCTGCTTGAGTGAGGAGCAGCTGATTGTTTATCCTTCACTCCCAGATCCAGGGGGTCAGGGACAATGGTCTGTCCTGCACGCAGTTTTGTCATTAGCGTTCGCCTGGCATATAGTGGGTGCTCAGATAGAATCAGTAGACAAGTGGCTTCTTGTTCCTGTTCAGAGCAAGGACAGTACTCTCAGTGCTTTGTTCTGTCCCCGCTTGATTTTCATGCCATGTAAATGAACCACTGCTGCAGGGGTGCGGTCAGCTCCTGCCGTGTTCGGATGCCGCGTGTGCCAGGCCTCCAGGCCAGTGCTGTCAGTCCTCAGATGAGTAAGGGAGAGGCCATGTATGGTATTAAGAGCCTTTGTCGTGGGCCTTGCCTCATGCTTGGCAGATCTCAGGAGCTCATTATTTGCTGACAGAGTAAAGAGGATAAGTTCAGAATCTTTTCCTTTTAAAATTACTGCAGATACGCACATACATGCACACACACACACACATTATATGTACAATGATTAAATAGATGCATATGCAGCATTGTGGAATTTTTCAGTTTTTTAAAAAATATTCTTTCAGCTGGTTCTCTCTTGGCAGGGGGAGGTTTGGGAAGAGAACCACAGGACTTCTGGCAGCTTGTGGGGTAGGGGCCCTGCTGTGGCCTGGCACCCACTTTCCTGGACACCCCCTGCTGTGTCCCAAGGTGGCTTGACACAAGGCCATGTGGTGGGAGATGGGTGGAAGTGTGGCTGACGATCTTGGTGGTGAAGGTTGCATATTGTCTATGAATTTAATATTTTTCAGGAAGGTAAAGAGGACACTGCAAAGGAAGTATGTAGTAAAAATGGGATAACACAGGGCCATTGGGGTGGATCGGATTGAGAACCATCCGGTCTCTGGAAGGTGTCACTATGGGTCCTCAGGGAACTTAAAGTATTTCAGAGAATCCAGTGGGAATGCTGTGTTTCATGATGATTCCAGACGAAGCTCAGCTTTATGCTGGGACCTGGGACTTTACCTTGGCATGGAGGTCCCTTCCCTCAGTGCCTGGCAGAATCTGGGCCTGACTGTTGGTGACCCCAGAGTTTCTGGGCTGTGACGGGGGACCAGATATTGTCATCAAGTTTGCACCAGGAAGGCACACCATGCAGGTCAGCCAGCTGCAAGGGTGAGTTTCTTGATCACTGTGGGCAGCTGCCTTGTGAGAGCAGAGGCAAGGGTGAGGTCCCCGGGGCTCCCCTGCCCTCCCATCATGGGTGATGTCACGGCCCCCTGGGACTCTTGATCCCTTGGACGCCAGTGGACGTTCGGACAGCAGGTGACAGGATGGAGGGGACCTGGGAGGAAAAGAAAGAGGGGAGGTTGGCCGAGGTGAAGAGAGTCAGTTTACCTGCTTTACAAGTTGCCTCCGGCCTGGCCTTGGCCGCTTGTGACAAACCCATTAGCAACATGGCCGCGTGCCTAATTCAACATGCAGGCCGGTGCAGTCAGAGAAGCCACCCCCCGCCAGATGGTCATTTGTTCAGGGGCGTGTTTTACTACATGTGTTGCTTTTAATGAGTGTGAAAGATCACCGGGCTCAGTGTTCGTTTTACAAACTGCTTTTAGGAATCCCGAAATAAATTTCCAAGCTCTCCTGTTTCCTTATTCTTAAAGGTTGCCTACCATTTTGTTTGCTTTCAATTTCTGTTCTATCTAGTATCTGTTTCTGCCCTGCTTTTCCAGTTTGCACTTGCTGCTCTTAGTGTGGAGGATAACGTGCCCTTTGTCTTTGCTACTAAATGTCATCTATAGAAAAGTTCATCCTGGTTTCACATTTAGTTTTCCTCTTTTCTCTAGCCATTTTATTTTTAAATCTTATACCTCTTCTCTAGTTAATAAATATAAGAAGGAGTTTTCTATTGCCAGTTTATTCTGCTTCTCTAATAAGGAAGCATCTAGATCTTCACTGTTCAGTGTGGTAGCAGCAAGCCACGTGTAGCTGTCTATAATTTATAATGAGAGAACATTAGAAATTTAGTTTCTCACTCGTGCAGCCACATTTTGAGTGCTTGGTGGCTTGTGACTGCTGAACCGATGGCTGTAGGACACTTCCTTTGTCAAAGACAGTTCTCTTGGCCTGCCAGGGCTACCTTCCTACCCCAGTAGTGCTCTTCCTGTATTATCTCATCAACCCCCTGAAAGCCTCTTCAGTTTTCCGGGACCTTTTCCTCCTGTTCCTCCCAGCCCAGCTGTGTGTGGCTCAAGAATGGAAGGCACACGACCTAACTCTGTAGCAGTCCCAGGGGGTCTCTGAACCAGGGAAACGGAGTTGTCGCCTCTTAGCCTCCTGCAGTCACAGTCTGAGGCACTCTGTGTTCCTCTCATTTCTCTAGTTTGTTTTTTTCTGTTTCAGTATGGTTTTGTGGTGCCTCGCTTGCCATCTTAGCTGAGTTGGATCGACTTTTAGGGGGCAACTTTTCTTCCATTCTTGAGCTCCTCTCCTGATTTTCTTTTTTCTTTTAACTAGTTCCATTTCTTTTCACAAGTTCCATTTCTTTCTTAAATGTATATTTATGATGCATTCTTTGAATCAGTGGCATTTTTGCATTCAATATGTCTTTATTGATTTATCATACTTCTCTTATTTTTAACAGAACACAGGATTTATCATTGGTGTTAATGTAATACTTAGAGGTTTTCTTTATTGAATAATGATGTATTTATCCAGTGGGACATTTCATAGTATTGAAAATAAATGAATGTGGATCACATATATCAGTATGGATGACTCTCAAACATATTGCTGCACCAAAAACAGGCAACTTTTAGAATACTTGTAAAATAATATCATTTAGGTGAAGGCAAAAAATATATATATTAACGCTGAGTATTGTTAGCATTACATATGTACTTAGTGAAAACCTAAAGAAACGCTTGGGGAGGAGCCCCTGACCGTGGTGTTCCAGATGGTTCTGTGCTCTGCTGGGGGGAGGCATCAGGTGGGGAAGGCCTGCAGGGAACCTGGACGCTGCAAACGACCCTGTGCTCCTTCCTGGAGGGACTGCAAGTCTTCAGCCTGCTTTTCCTTACATGTTTCTATGTCTGAGAAATTTTATCATAAACTCAAAACCTCGTGCTTATTTAAAACGTAAGTAAATAAGAAAAAAATCTAATATGGAGAGTGTTTTCCATAGTTCTGTTGCCCTGTGAATATTTTGGTACATTTCTGTGTGTTTTTCTTTCCTTAAATTTTTTCAGTTTTATTGAGGTACAATTGACAAATAAAATTGTAAGATATGTAAAGTATAAATTGTGATTTGATAGATGAATATGTTGTGAAAGGATTCTCCTGCCTAGTTAATTAGCAAGTTCATCATCTCATGTATATTTTGTGTTTGTGTGTAAGAGAACATTTACGCTCTAGTCACTTAGTAGATTTCAATTATATAATATGGTATTGTCAGCTGTGGTCACCACAGTTTACATTAGCTTCTCAAACTGTATTTCTGTATTTTTAACATAGTGATTTAGCTGTTAGTTCTGTGCTTGACTCGTTGTGACTCCACAGACTGTAGCTCACCAGACTCTCTGTTCGTGGGATTTCCCAGGCAGGAAACTGGAGTGTGTTGCCCTTTCCTTCTCTGGAGGATCTCCCCAACCCAGGGCTTGAACATGTGTCTCCTGCATTGGCAGGTGGATTCCTTACCACTGATATACCCAGAAAGCCCATTTTTTGGTGTTGTTGGGAATAACACATTTTTGTTTCTTGTGATGCCAGCTTCTCTTCATGCCTCCTCTTGTCCAGGCACTCAGCTGTGGGGTTTTGGGCCAGCACCTCTACAGCATGGAGACCTGCTTGCTGGAGTGTCTGCCCCTGCTCCCCAGGAAGTCTGAGCCCCTGGCCTTCTGCCCGGGTCTGCCTCTCCTTTAGTAAAGCCCCACTCTCCAGCCTTAGATGAGGGGACTTGCCAAGGTTCACCCACCCTTCTTGGGCAGGAGAGGCTGTTTGCTGCAGCGCCAGGCCACATTTTTATGTAGGTCACATCTCTGCCTGTCCATGTGCCCCCTGCATTATCCCTTGACCTCTTCTCACAGGTGGGCACTTACTACTCCCTGCCTTGGTTTCACTTCCAGTTTGCCTCTGGGAGAGTCTACAGCATAGCTGTGATTTTCTTGAGGCAGGAATTATAGTGGGAGGCTAGCATGGGAGAAGGAACCCCTGGCTGGTGACCCCCTACCCCATGGAGTGGTGTGCTCTCGACCTCTCTTCTGTTGCCCAGCAATACTTTTCAGGTTATCAAGAACAGACCACACAAACACAGCTGAGAAAGATCTAAGAAAGGAAGACCACCTCTAGTGCTGAAGTGAAATTAGAGAAGCCGGAGATGTCCAAGACGATATTGCTTCCTGATCAGGAAGTAGAGATTGGGGTTTCCCAGTTCTGGGCTTGCGCAAGTCTGCCTCTGGCAAGAAAATGCCATCTGGGAAACCGTTTCTGGTGGCATTCCAGCTGGTATGCAAAACACTCATCGAAAGAGAAAACTTTGATGTGACCTGAAAACTGGTTGACTTGGAAAGTGAGGGCACTCGCAGCAGGTGTGTGACTGTGCTTGAAGTGTGATCTGGGAGCCTGCCAGAGGCTGCATAAACGTTCCCATGAAGGCACAGGTGGAGATGGCCCGTGCCGTCGCTCCTAGGAAAGGCTAGTCAGGAGTGGCAAGAACTGTGGGGTTTTGTTTTTGCATAAGGTGAAGTCTCCAGGTGAGGGAAGGTGAAGCTGTCAGCATTGCCTTCCGTCCCAGCTGTAGATGCTCCCAGGAAATGTCTCAGTGGTGGCTCCCCTGCCTCTGCAGATGAAGGTCCCGGTGGGTGAGAGGGGAGCGGCAGTGCTGGGGGGCTGGCAGAGCCCCGCCGTCTGCCACGGCGTGGCGAGGCTGTGGCCCTGCTGCTTGGGCAGGCTTGCTGGGCAGCGTGGTGAGCGCTTGTCGTCTGGGGGGTGTTGTGTCAGTGATCTAGGAAGACAACCTGGGAGTCAGCCCAGCTCTTCTGGACTGGCCTGTAGCAGTGAGTGCTGCAAATTTGCTGATTCTTGGAGATATCTCATGAAGGTCAAACTTCTGTTGTGTTTTGTTTAATCTCTCCCAGACTTCTGAACTCTTGCCATGTTGAATTTTTAGTTCTTCAAGGCTGTTTAGCCTTATTTCTTATTTATATGTTTTTCCACCCTAGCTCTACTGTGTTATCTACTTCCAAGCCTTTCTTTGTAATATTTTTCTTTCACCTGCTACTGCCCACTCCTTTACCTTGAATTCCCAAGGACAGTGTATTTCTTACTGACTTTTTTTTTTCATTTCTCCTTCAAGTCTCAGGACTGTTGCATCTTAATGTTTGTGTAAGTTTTGTTTTTTAAAAAAGAAGCAGCCTCATTGAGGTGTAATTAACATACTGTATAGTACACACTTCCAAAGCATACAGGGCAGTGGTGCAACTGTCACCACCATCTAACTTTAGAATATTTTCATCATTTCCCCCAAAAGGAACCCTGGCCCATTAACAGTCATTCCCCATCCCTCAACCCCCAGACCTCTGGCCACCACTAGGCTGCTTTCTGTGGCTTTGCCTATTCTGGGCACTTCACATCAGTGGGACTATGTCAGACGTGGCCTTTTATGTCTAGCTTCTTTCGCTTCGTGTCCTATAGCTTTATTTCCATTTCAATATATTCCCCTTTTGGGGTTTTATTTTTCAGTTATTTAGCTTATTCCCAGATCTTAAATTAAATCTCTATTTATTTATTTTCTAGAACTTATCTTCCGTTGTCTGTGTTCTGTGTACAAATCTGCAACTCTTAAAATTAATTTTTAAACTATTAGTTTAACTATTAAGTTAAAATCTTAAAATTAGCTATTATTTCTCAGGTCTCCAGGGGGAAGAGTATAGCCTGTGTCTCCTGTAACTGCCACAGACGTGACCCGACATGCTCGCCTATGTCTGATGG
Organism: Neotragus pygmaeus; assembly: GCA_006410875.1. NCBI lineage: Eukaryota > Metazoa > Chordata > Mammalia > Artiodactyla > Bovidae > Neotragus > Neotragus pygmaeus. The sequence continues at coordinate 40,818 of SJYV01052647.1, read as the reverse complement.
CCACTCAGGGTTACCGTTAGGTGAATAACAGTTCATTAGTTGTCAGTTCGTCTTAGTTCCTGACACCTTTCCTTCTAGCTGTCTTGTTTCGTAGTCGCTTCTGATTGTTAAATTCTGTCATATGTAGTATTCCAGAATAGTTATCATAGACCCTCACTTTCCTTTTGTTTTCTAACTGTAAATATGCCTTTTGTCACGGGTGAACCTCCTGCCAGCCCAGACTTGACTTCATGTGATTCTCTCTTCTTGTCGGTGGTCTCTGTCCTCCCCCTCACCCCCTCACCGCCAGCTTCCCCGTCCTCCCATTTAACTCTTCATGAGCATTCAGCATGCCCTTCCTCGGTCTACTCTGACTTCCTCTTGGGTGTTCCTGGAGCTGCCCCGAGGGGAAGCACTGACTCCTTTAATCCTCACATCAGCCCTGTGAAGTGGGTCATCATTAGGTGACTTGTATTTCCATTTTTGGTCACAGTTTTCATCTGCACTGTTGCGAACACTGGAGCAGTCCTTTTTCTTATCCATTTCTTTCAACACTCAGCCCAGGTCCCTGCCCTCAGTAGGTTACTCAATGAATATTTTGTTTGCTGGGTAAGTGAATGTGAGAATGAGCCAATGAATGAAAAGAGATGGTTAGTACCCGGCAGACTGTTTCCATAAAGAGCCAAATGCTGTCTTTCAAAGAAGTCATTTTGTAGCTTTTGAAGACCTGTAGTATTAAACCCTAATTCCAGAGCTTCTTAGAGGTGGAGGGAGTGGGTCTTTGAAGGTGGTTACACTGGCTTCTCCCTGCGCTGGTTTCCAGCACTGAGCAGGGTAGCACTTCCTCTTGCCAAGTAGGAAAGTTCAGAAGACAGCTCATGGGAACGTGGTCACCAGGTGATTGCCCGGTCACTCACCTTTGGCCATTACCTGTACCCATTCCTGCAAAAACAAAGAAGGCTGGCACAGGGGGCGCCAGCCACGGGAGCAGGTATGGGGAAAGTGTGTCCACATGTGTGTTCTTGTAAGAGTTTGCAGGTTGGGCTAAATGTGTAGTCAGGATCAAGCCACGTAGGCACAGTGCCCATCACTTCACTTTTTAAGAAGAGGGTAGGTTTCACCCACAACCATTTGCTATCATGAGATCTTATGATTTATTGTCAAGTGTTGCGACAATCAAGATGAATCACCTCCTTGCAATTAATTAATTGTTTCATGTAGGAGTAGAGAGGGCTTAGGCCCATCCACAATGTTTTGATGTTAACAAGATGGAAAATTTTTTTTTTCCCCACCAAAACTTTTAGTCTTCTTAAGCAGAAGCAATAGATAGTTATGAAATATCTATAACTTTGTAGGCCCTGGTTATTTGGTAGATTAAGGCTGAACACTTTTAATCTTTATTTTCTGTGTTGACTGACTGCATTTTAGTTTAAATAATGCTCGTACTACTTGGTCATCACAGACCTAGTTAGGAGGAAAAATTTGTTACCAAGTGAAGTGAGTTTTTAGACTGGTTGTGAATTAGCCCAAGCCGATGGCCTCCCCTTATATTTATTATTTTAAGCTCCCAAGCGTCTGCTGTGTCACGCCTCTAATTCCCAAGGTCATGCCTCCAGGCATTCTTTCCTTCCTGATTAGTCTCCTCTTTTCTTCGGGTTGACACTCCTGTCCTTGGTTCTTGGGTTGGGATATCGCCCTCCAGAGCAAAAGTCCTGCAGAAAAAGACAGAAATAAAGAGGCCAGAATCATCTTTCTTTTCCAAAATGAACTTTGGCACTCACTCAAATTACACTCAGCTCACAAAAACTAGACATGAGTTGCGTACAAGGCTTAGGTTTTCTCCTCAAAGAATTGATGCTATAGTTAAGGCTGTTGACCACGTCAGCCTCTTGAGCACATGCAGCCACAGAGGGCACTTCTGCCTGTCGGAAGCTCCGGGTACCTTCTCTAGCTGCTGTGAAATTAAGCCAATGGAAGACGTCCATGCTGGTGAAGTTTAAAGTCAATTACCAGGAAAGAATATAAGAAATCTTACTAATTGTTCTCCTGTTTACACTATACGTAAGAAAATAAATAATTCAGCTGCCTTATTTTGACCTTCCGCTCAAAGAGAGCCGTCCTAACGAACTTGGACCCCTGGTTCTCTCTGTGTGGTTACTCATTAAATCCTTATGTCTTATGACCTCTCCTGACTGAAGACTTTAAAGGGGCTGCAGCCCAGTCACCTGGCCCAAGTATCTTTCCTGGGATAGTTCGCGTCTGGCCTGGCTATATCACACTGTTGCCACTCCAGTTTCAGCAGAAGATTACACTTTAAATTTAAACTTTTCATATTGAAACATAAATTGAAAGTTGCTTAACTTGGTCACCGATTTGGTCACACATCCATGTGTCTGTCCTTTGGCATTCTAGCTCTGCTGTGTTACTAATACAGGTTGGGCCCCAGGGGCTCACCAGAGGAAAATTCAAGTTAGGAGCAAATTCGGAGCAGTTATTGATTTAACAGTCCTCCAAATGCTTTTGTACACAGAAGGAGCGTAAAAAAAGACTCCCAGTGATAAGCAGGCCAAACACACTGGTTGATAATAGTAGCTAATGTTACTGACTCTTTGCCATGTGCCAGGCGCTGCTATGAAGGCCGCACGTGTGCTAATCATTTAATCCTCCAGTCAGCCCTGTGGGGTGAGTCCTGTTCTCAGCGAGACGCAGAGCCATGAAGAGTCTCACTCTGTCACACATGTCGGAGGGACGGAGCCTGAAGCCCTGGGCTCCCCCGCCCTTGGAAGCCACATGCCCTCACCCGTCCCACCTACTGGTCGTGAAGCCTTGCCCACTGCCCCCCCCCCCCCGTTGTCTCCCACCTCTCTTGTCCTGAGTCCCTCCACACCCACTTGTGGCCAGTGTTCCAGGGCTCCCTGTTTTTTCCTTAGCCTCCTGCCCGCTTCTTCCACCTTCTCCCTATGGCCCCAGCGTGAAGGTTCCTGGAGTTGGCCTGCCCAGCACAGGGCATGGACTCCAGCGCCTCTGTGACCACCCCTCTCCCCCACATGTCCTATGTTCCAGCCATGTGACACTCAACCTCCACCCCCGACTCTAACCACCAAACACTCCCTTTCTGGAGGCTGCTTCCCCAGTTATTCTGTCAGCACCCATGGCCTGACCATGGCTGCCCCAGCCCCTGGTCCTGGCGGCTCTCACTGGGCTGGCCTCTCTTTATCGTGTCTTCCTCAGCGTGGAGGAGACGTCACCCAGGAGGCCTCCCTGAGCCACTGAGTCTTTGCAAGGTGCACCCCGTCCCATGCCTCCTGGGCCTGGACCCGCTGTGAGGTCCCCCTGAGGAGCCGCCCTGTATGGGGAGGGCCATGGGCGCTGTGTTCACACTTGTTCCCCCCCAGCACGATCACAATGCATTGTAAACAGAGGCTCCTGATACATGTTTGCTCGGTGAGTGGCAGCTCGGAAGCTACAATTCAGAGTGAGAACAGCAACAAGCCTCAGGGGTGTCCCCCACAAGGCAGGCATCAGAGCTCGCGCTGTGCAGCTGGCACCGTGCCCTGCATCCCCGGGCAGAGGTATTCTAGTTAACGTTCTCTCTCTAGTTTATGTGCAGTCAGTCAGGACTGTGACTAATCCTATACATATTTGGGATGTGTATTTGTTTTGGAAAAAATACATGGGAGTTCAAGACCTCAGGTTAAGAGTGAGCATTTAACACTCTCCTTGGAGTCAGTCAGTATCTAAAATTATTTATCTCAGTCTTTGGATTCCCACCTCTGAGTTGGCTGCACTCCTGGGTGTCTTTAGGTGTCATCAACAGATTCTCAGAATAGTTGACTTAAAAACACACATGAAAAAAAAGTACACCATGCAGTATTTTACAAGGAGGGAGAGAGAGAAAGAAAGGTGAAGTGGCAAGACGGTTTAACTATAAAATGATTAAGGATTATTGAGGAAGTAGTCCAGGGTCATTTGATTAATTTTAGAGTATTTATTAAATGTGAATTGATTGCGAGAAACTATGGATTCAGAAGTGTAGACACTGGCCACCTCTTGATTGAGTCTCTCCATGATGGCTTAGTCTCTCCATGATGGCTTTTCTTTACCACCTTCCGCTGCAGCTTAAACTCTTTAAGAATGGGAACCCTGTTTTGTTCTGATTTTACTCTCTGTGTACAGCATACACCAGGCCTAAAATAAATATTTATTGAATAAATCACATTGTCACTCCCTTTCATAAATTCACAGTCTGGGTCAAATTCCAGTAAGGACTAACAATGGATTTCTTTCAGTCAGGCTTGCTTCTTTTGCAGAAAGCCCTTGGGTTCCATCTGGAAAAGCTGTTCCTTGTTACCTTCCCATCAGATAGTCCTGCACACCCAGAGCAGGGCCCACCACCCGTCACAGCGGCTTCCCGGAGGAGTGTATACTGCTACCACAGCCTTTAGTGGGCATTGTGAAGCTGTAGGCTAAGTGTTCACTTAACCAGCTTTTTTTGTTTGTTTTAAATGAGGATTTGGTGAGAGAATAAAATTCACGTAGACGGCACTTTGACATATCCTGATGTTCCTGCCATGAATGTCTGGATTCCATAGAAACTCAATGAACATGAATCGAGGGGGCGCTGGGTTCCCCAGTGGCACACATCCTGGTCTCCCCCTTCAGAGTGGGTGGCCGTCCCTGATGTACGTAACAAGGTCTGTAATGACCCTCACGTCTACAGTGGCCAATGTGAAGAGCAACAATACAGATAGAAACAAACCACAGGACTGTAGAGGGTCCACCATTAGTGGGCTCTGCCGCTGGCAGAAGGAGGCCACGAGACCCTTCCAAGGAGGGACCTTTAACCCCCATTTCACCCCAGAATGTGACACGAGCTGCCACCACTCAGAGGAAACACAGCTGGAAGACACGGTGTGTCCTGGAGGCGGGTGTTCTCCGTGAGGCTGTGCGTCTCTGGGAAGCTCACGGGTGCAATAGTAAAATTATGACCTTTTCTCATTTTCACTCTACTCTCAACTTTCCAGGAGAGTGTCCTGCGTAGAGAGCAAGACGGAGCTGCGTTTCGACCACCGCTGGTGTCACCTGTGCTGACTGTAATTTTTATCCATAGGTTTGAAGACATACCTGATAGCGGGTCAGAGAGCGAAGGAGTCTCACTGCAGCTGTTCAGAGGCCTTACTTTCTGGCTTTGAGGTCCTTGATGGCTCGCGGGTGTCCTCAGGCCCTAGGGGACAGGGGACAGCGTCGCCAGGGAGTGTCAGTGACTTGGCGCAGACTGTCAAAACCTTTGATAACCTTAAGGTTAGTTTTTTTTTTTCCTACTTCTAAAACATGATATTAATTCTGCAGTAGAACATGTGAAGTAATCAGTAGCCTTCAGGTCTGTGGCAGAGACTTGGAATGCCCTTTCATTTTTTTTTTTTAACATTTTAAAATTTAGTATAAGGTTAGCAGCATTTTGCATTTTTAATATCTTTGCTTTTATGATATTTTATGCACTACCATTTTCTTTTTACACATAGACTTGCTTCTAACTTGAGTTACTATTTCCTTTCTCTATGAGCTACGATGTCTTGGGGGGATTTCTGAAAGCTAACGAAACGTGATGATAGTCAAGGTGATTCTCTCAGCGTCTTGCTTTGAGGCCCAGTTCATATCTTATTTCAGAGACCACTCTCTCAAGTTACTCATACGTCTCCTGAAATCCAGTGTTTTATATAATTAAGTTTTGTTGGTGTGGGTAAAGCCCGTGCTGTATAGCTCACTGAAGAGTGCAGGCTCACCAAGAACATTCTAGTAGTTCATCAGTGGGACAGAGATGGCCTGGTGGTTGCATGGCTGCACCGATCCTGTCCTAACAAACCACCAAGGAATTAACACAATGGACCCTGAGCCTGCAGAATCACTCTAATATGTGAGTCGTTCCTCGGTTGATGTAATTCCCCTACTGCACTGATACCTTTTGTTTATTTTTACAGTTTACATATTTGCTGTTTCTTTTTTTTTTAAGAGACAGTTAACACCTTTTCACTCCACTGTTTTGTGCTCTCAAATAACACTGTGATGTGTGGTCAGGACGATGGCCTGCCGGTGTGGCTGTGACCAGCACGTTCCCGCGTGTCCTCGTCCATTAACACAGTTGAAAGCTAGCGGTCTTGGTGTTTCATGGTGTGGCAGTTGGCTGCAGTCTCCAGCTTATTTCACTGTGTTGGACTCCGTGGTGCCTCTCTAGGTGCCATGTGTGGGTCCCGTGTTCAGGTTTGTGGCCTGCACATGCATCACTTGTTTCCTTGGTGCAGGGTTTCTCAGTGTCGATACCACTGGTGTCAGCTTCCGCCTCGACTCTATCGACGCTCTGGATGGAGAACTCTTTGTACGGGGGCGCCCTGTGCACTGTGTAATGCTAAGCAGCCTCCCTGGCCTCCCCCTACTGAATGCCAGGAGCACCCCCTCCTCCCGGGGTGTCAGCCCGGGCCTTAGGCCTAGCCCCGTGGCCCCTAGCAGAAGGGAAAATGTACAGTCACCCCTGCTGAGGAGAGGGTGTTAGCCCCACTCCTCCCCCACGCTTTCTGGCGGATGTGTCACAGTGGGTGTGGCAGAGATTTCCACAATGCCTGCACACTTTGGAGCCAGCTCCTTTGTGTGGATGGCTGTCTTCCAGAAGTCAGAGAGAGGAACCCCCTTCCCACGCCACCCCGCAGCTCAGAGGCCAGTACTGAGCAAGGCCAGGCTGAGAAGAGCAGGCAGTGGACAAAAACGTGGCTTCCAAGCCCGGCCTTCTTATTGGAGGAGAAAGTATTTCCTCAGGCTTCCAACTGGGCTGTAGCCAAGTAGAGAAACAGCTCAAGCCAGAAGTAGACGCTTCGCTGCATTTGTGTGCCGTTTAAGATGATGTGCGTGTGTGTCTGTGAGGCGGGGCCCTCGTGGACCTCAGTGCGCCGCATGCCTGCAGCATCAGTGGCAGTGGTTCTGCACTCAGTTGCCTTACGAAGGTGTTTTGTCCTCCCAACAGCATTTCTTATTCTAGTTATGAATCTACTTATATACCTAGGTATTTTGGGTCTGGTTAGGCAAAAGCAATTTAGCATACTCTGTTGCCACGTGTAAGTTTTCCAGATAATCTTGTGATCCCTGGATCTCTGTGCCCCTTCCCAGAGGCGACGATGAGAGCATATGAAGTGTCCTCTTAGATTAGTTTTGGGAGGAGAACAGGACATCCCCATCCTGAGACGAGGACACCCTGAAGGTAGCGTTCCTAGATTGACAGAGTGGAAGGAGCAGGAGGAGACAGGAGGCCTGGTCTCCATGCCAGGATTTGCCACTCAGGGTGCCTCCTCACAGCCCTGCTCTGGGCCCTGGTTCCTGGGCGTCGGCTGGGCCAGGGCGTGTGACTGAGAGTCATTCGCTCTGGAGACCTGAGTGAGTCCCTGTGAACTGTCATCCTAGACTTGAAAGGCAGAAAACGGAGGTTTGCTGTAAAGAATACGTCGATGATGACCTGGCAGGCAAGGTCTCCCCTCCAGGAGGGGTCTGTGAATGAGGCACAAGTGCACGAGCACTCCCTGGGCCCGGGCCTCTGGGAGGATTCCTCCTGTGAGCAGGCAGTGCCTCAGTGGGTCCCTGGCCTGTCGCCGGTGTCATCCACACTACCGTGAGCTTTTCTAATTCGCTGGGTCACAGACAAGTTCCTCCCTGTTCTTGCCCAGGATCTGAAGACTCTCTCTGTCAACAGGCTTCTTTCTCTTGGTTGCTGCTGCCACCCTGGCCATCAACAGTTGGCTCCCGTGGGCATTTCTATCTCCCCATATCCCCCGGCCCCTGCCCAGCATGGGAAACCCTGCCCAGCTGAAGGGGCCTGTCAGAGAGAGGGTTTCCCCAAGTAGGTTCCCTTGAGCATCAGTTTCTCAGGATGGCATAGGTGTCAAGTATGGGAAAAGTGTTCTGCAGTCAAGTCAGTGTGGGTTAAGTGACACTGAAAGTGTCTCTTTGCTCTAGGCCTGCTCAGAGCTTAGCATAGTAACGTTCATGGGTAGGTCTCCAGAGAGTGAAGTGGTATGCAGAGTTCTCTGGCCTCTTCACCACATACTTCTTCTTTCAAGCTGCACCTTTTGGGGGCCTGCTTGTCTAGTGGAAGGAGTTCTATAACCAAGCCCAAGGACTCCTGTACCTGCAGCAGAGTCAGGGTTTATCTGCAGTTGCCAAGCAGTATGGTGGGAGACGAGCCTCAGACCCACTCCCGCTTGGTCTCTGAGTTAAAGAGGGAAGGCTAGTGAAGCTGGAGTCAGTCATCGTGTTGTGGCATTTCTTAACTGTGGTTTCAGGAGTCAGGATGGCTCTGGCTCGTGATTCTCTGGCCTGGGGTCCCTGGTGGCCTGTGGCTGGGGTCTGTGGCTCATCTTCCCCTGGAAAAAGCAACCTGATGGTGACGCCTACAGCAGCAATTCAACACGCTGATGATGCTGTCGGCAATGACGTCTTAGTCTCCTGACACTGGCTGAGGTGTGTTCAGTTAGCCCAGCATTGAGGTCAGAGGGCACAGGAAAGGGAATAAGGTTTTGGATAGAGAGATTGATCATAAACTCAGCAGGGGAACTTGGTGTTAGAGTGACTCAGCTGCAGTTTCAAGAAAGAACCAAGGACTTAGAGGAAAGGGGTTGCATAAACTCTCAGGGAGTGAATCCACGTGTCTGGTCCTGTCAGCCTCTCTCCTGTGATGCACTTGCTTCCTTGTCCCCAAGGACTCCCCTCTTGCTGTTGCCCTCCAGCCCCCTTGGTTTCCTGTGATTCCAGCCAGTAACGGCACCTCCCTGTCTTTGAAGTCTAGCTCAGTTAGTCTGTACCACTTGGTTATAACACACACAACCTGAAGTATGTGCTTTCATTTCTTATGCACCTTCCTGTGAGCTCTTTGCACGCAGGGCCCATGTGTTACATACCTTCAGTTTCTCCTGAGTGCCTAGCATGGTGCCTGGCATGAAGTAGATAAGTACAGCTTCCTTTTGGCTTTTTTAGCTTTTTGATGACGCACTGGCTCTGTAACTCTGCAGAACTAGACTGAGGGCTGCACTGGAAGCCTGGGCAGAACTGAGCAGAGCCAAGGCGAATGCCTGCAGAACTCTTGATTTCCGCTCCTGTCACTTGCACCCCATGTGTCTGTAAGTTATCAGCCCGTTCACAGCTGGAGAATTGCCACCTGACATTTCATCAAATAGTCTGAGTACGATGATGACCTGCTAAGAAACAGTAGTGGTGTCAGAGGTCAAGGGTTTTGGCCCTGAGGTTTTAGGTCAGAGGGAACCCTTCACACCCAGGCCTTGGCTTCTTGAGTGACTGGCTGTGAGTGATGCTGCTCAGGAAGGTCCTGGCATCCCATATTGTGGGGAAGGGGGTCCCCTAGAGCACTGACGCTCACCCACTGAGCCCCATGAGCTGTGAGAGCATCTTACGTCGCCTCTGAAAGGCCTCCCCAGGAGGTACCTGCTTGGGTGATCTTCGTGCATTTGCCTCAATCTCTTATTCAGAACACAGGGCGTGTGCTCACGGGTCCTTTTTCCCTGTTTGCAGTTGGTAATGAGGCTAGTGGTGTCGATTTGCCCACGTAGGGGCAATTCAGAGAGGACCTCTTCCAGCTCATAAGGGTTATATTATACTTATATGCCTCTCTTGGTAAAGAATCTGTCTGCTTTTGCAGGAGTGGCAAGAGATGTGGATTTGATCCCTGAGTCAGGAAGATCCCTGGAGGAGACCATGGCAACCCAATCCAGTATACTGGCCTGGAGAATCCCATGGACAGAGGAGCCTGGCAGGCTGTAGTCCATAGGGTCGCACAGTCGGACATGACTGAAGCAACTTAGCATGCACACACACACCTGGGACCACCCCCTGTTTCAGTTGCTGTGGCTTTTTAAATGACTCTAAGAAAATGATCACCTCTTTGATCTCCTTGTTATTTATATGTGAAATCATTATGAATAGGCTCAATCCAGTTTGAGGACATGAGGGCCTTTTATTTCATTGTATCAGTAGCTGGAAAATAACAGACTTTTCTCTTTCTCTGTCTGTGTGTGTGGTTTGTGCATGAGTGCTCAGTCATGTCTGATTCTCTGAAACCCCATGGGCTGTAGCCCGCCAGGCTCCTCTGTCCATGGGATTTTCTGGGCAAGAATACTGGAGTGGGTGTCATTTCCTCCTCCAAGGATCTTCCTGACCCAGGGATCGAACTCATGTCAGTTTAGACATTAAGTATTTATTGTAAAAGGGCTTCCCTGGTGGCTCAGAGGTTAAAGCATCTGCCTGGAATGCAGGAGACCTGGGTTCAATCCCTGAATTGGGAAGATCCCCTGGAGAAGGAAATGGCAACCCATAGTTGTCTGAGTTAACTGGTGGTGATGGTTGCACAATTCTGTGACTATACTAAAGACTATGAATTATGTACCTTAAATGGTGTGTTGGATAGATACAATGTGAATTGTACCTCCATGAAGCTGCTGTACAAATAAGTAAATAGTAATCTAAATGCTGGCTCTGAAATGTGGATGCAAAACCAGTTTTGTGTTTTGTTTTTTTTAAAAGGACTTTTCAAGTTGCGTCTATATTTTTAGTCATGTGCATGTTTCCTTCGATTAGGAGGAAGCACATCATGTATAAATCGATAGCTCTTCCTTGTAGAACAACTCCAGCTAATAGATTATAAAAAGAATGAGAGAAAGAAAATCAGCTTTAGAGCATCACAGTAATAATTGCTTCAGGCAAGATCCGTTGGTGAGTTCTAACTGAAGTGGATAAAAGTTTAGGGACAAACAGGACATTTGCATAGCCTCCGAGCATCTCCCTTCAGGTAGTTATTCATTTTAAAGGGAAGGATATTGAGGGAGTTCCCTGGTGACCTAGTGGTTATGGCTCTGCACTTTCACTGCCCTGGCTCAGGTTTAGTTCCTGGTCAGGGAACTGAGATCGCCCAAGCTGTGCAGCTCAGCCAATAAATGAACAAAGGAAGGGAAGAAGAGTAACTTGGCAGTGGAAAACCTAGCAGAGCCCACCTTCAGTGATGGTTAGCATCACGATGAATGAAACCAGCCTCCAACACCGCATGTTATGTGCAGAGAAGAGTGCATCCCCTCTGTGCGATTCTTTCCTCAAACCCCAAACCTCCATCAACTTCTGAGAAAACATTAGCTAAATTCAAGTTCAAGGGCCAGGACTCATCAAAAGCGTCAGACTGGAGGAGACTAAATGTGCATGGGATCCTGGAACAGGAAAAGAACATCTGAATGAAAACTGCATCAAGGACTTCCCTGGTGGCCCAGTGGTTAAGACTCCCAGTGGTTAGGACTCCACAGCTGGAGGCACAGGTTCAATCCCTGGTCGGGGAACAAAGATCCCACTGGCCACGTGCCATGGCCAAAATAAATAAATGAAGTAAAATATACACAGTGAAAGCAAATCTGTTGCAAATAGTGGAATGAATCTTGACAAATCAGTATTTTTTTTAAAAATCTGCAGTGTGGTTAATAGTACGGTGCCAGTGTTAACCTCTTAGTTTTGATAACTGGACCATGGTTCATGTAAGATACTAACTTTTGGTGAAGCTTGGGTTTTCGTATGGGACTCTCTGAATTGTCTTTTCCATTCTGTTTAAGTCTAAAAGTGTTTCAAAGTAAAACATTAAGTATACACATATAAAATATTATGTTTGTATTGTTTTGTTATAAGTATAGGTATAATTGTTATATACTACACTTACACTACATGTGAATTGAAATGGGAAGGTTAGTCCAGTTCATTCAATTGGCATCAGCAGGTAGTAGAGTATTGCACATGTAGGGAATTTCCCCAAATACCAAATATTTTCTTACTTTGACTTTCTGATGGAACTTTATCATAGCACAATGACACTCTTCTTGCCTTATCAGCCTCAGTCATTAAACTCAGTGGTCGTTTAGGGCTCAGAAACCTGAGGAGGTTTCCAGGGTTCTGCACTCCATGACTTGGAGGTTTTGCGCCTGGTTCCTACAGATGTGTGTTTTGTTTGTTTATTACTTTGCCTCCAGTATTTGCAGGCTGTCCGCTTGCTGTTCTTACACTGGATGCCTTTCATTTTCTGTAATAATTATTGCTTCTGTCTTCCTCTAATATTTGGCTTCTACTTTTCTCTAGGATTTTGTTAACAGCAGTCATCCATTTGGGAGTGTGCATGCCTGTGTCGACCCACTAGCTTGGGGAGAGTGCCTGGCCCTCCCGTGGCAGGCTGCAGCCTGGGCAGCCTCTGCCCCACGTGGCAGGTGGCCCCTCTTCACCCAGAGGTGTCACATGTGTGGTTGGGGTCCACACCTGTGACTCTGACCCAGTCCCTTCTTTCTGTGCTCAGTGCCCTCAGGTTGGAAATGGGCCGATCACAGTGTTACCCAGGTGCTTGTGAGGACTCAGCACAGGCCCCTGTGGATCATGCGTGCTCTTGCTGCGTGCACGCTCCTGTCTGCCACGTTATACCTGCGTCTTGAGTTTAGCAGGCAAGGGACACTTCTCCTGGTCTAGGAGGCTTGCTGAGACTGAGCAGGTAAAGCAGGACTTTCCTCATGTTTGCTCCTTGATTCTCAGAAGAGAGGTCTCCCTGTCCCCCTCCCCCTCCCTGACAGCTATTGGCTTAGAGCTGGTTTTATCTTGTGAAGAAAAGTAGCCTTCAAGAAAAAACTATCGTATAGCTCCGTGCCATACATTCTAAAGAGAATATAAGGTGTGTGTGTTGAAATGTGAAATGTGTTAAAAACAAATACAGAGGCATCCAAGTGTGTTAGAGAAATAGTTACAACCTTCCCTCCAGAGCTCTCATCCTGATGGGGGTGGCCGAGGAGTAATCTGGGAAGATGCAGAACTTGCTCCTGGCCGTCTCCATGGGAGCTTGGGTTTCCTGGGCAACAGCCAGCACACTGCTTGGTGCGAACAGCCCCTTGTCCCGGGACCTTAGCTGATCTTGGTGAAGCCTCCCTAGGTGTCACTTAAAAGAGCCAGGAGGTGGCTGTAACTGCCCAGGTCACTTCAGGAGAACAAGGCAGAGGAGATCAAAGTGCCGGGATTATTCTTGGGTCCCCTTTGTGCCAAGAAAAGAGGCAGAGAGAGGCTGCTGTGTGGTGGTCAGGGGTCAGGAACCCCACGGTCTAACCCCCCACTGTGGCCAGTCACTTCTGCCTCGCAGCAGTGACAGGAGGATTAACAGAGATCAGGCACACGAGATCATGGGTGTCGCATGGATAAGTACCTGACAGGGTTCATTGGCACATGCTAGGCACTGAGGTGTCTCCATGTCTTGGCAGCTGCTGACATTAGAACAGTGGCTTTGACCCACTGCGCCTGCAGAGAGGCTGCCCTGCATGTCAGCTGCTCAATTCAGGCGTGCCCCCAGGGCCCCCAGCAAGGGCTTCTTGGGGTCAGAGATGCCGACAGCTGCTCAAGGGGAGAGACAGGCCTTTAATGATCTAGCAAACGTTTCACAGAGGGTATTTGTGTGCCCGACAAAGCCCAGTATGTAAGGTGCTTTAATCCAATTAAAGCAAAGCAGGCAAATAGTTCAAGTTGCTGTGTGTCTAGGGGGCAGGGGATCAAACCCACCCACTGTTACCTAGTGAGACCCTCATGGAGCACAAGGGGCTCCCCCCAGAGATCAAGGGAATGTCGAGATATGAGAACATCTCCATCAGGGCAGACATATTTCTCTAAGGTTCCTGTTTCATTTGTTTTAAACTTAGAATCAATACAGTTTCTCCCAGAAAAGAAAAGGGATTTGAACTCTGGTTTGTGAGAAATGAAATCCCTGCCCTTTCTATTTCGTTGGCCAAAAGGTTCATTTGGGTTTTTCTGCACGATGGTATGAAAATCTGAACAAGCTTTTTGGCCAACACAGTACTATCCCGGTCAGTACTTGATTACAAATTGAAGTATAGTTGTTGTACTATATGATACAAGTTGTGCATGCCAATTCTCTCCAGCCGTGTCTGACTCTGTGACTCTATGGACTGCAGCTAGTCAGTCTCCTCTGTCCGTGGGATTCCTCAGGCAAGAATTATAGGTATACAATACAGCGGTTGACATATCTTCTCTTTGTAGTTATAGTAAACTACAAGCTATATTCCCCATGTGGTATCGATACTATACCCAGCAGTGTTGGGTCTTTTTGAGGTCAACTAATTCCTGCAAACATGTGAGAAGGGCTGGGTCTGTAAGCTCGTCCCTCTGCTTTACAAGAACAGCCCACCTTCCCAGGGAGCTTGAGAACCTTCACTTAGGGTTCGAGTGTGGGTTAACGGCTAGTTTAATAAGAGCTGTATTGAGATATAACTCACATATAATAAAATTCACCCTTGTAGAGCATCTAATTCAGTGGTTTTTAGTATGCTCGTAAAGTTGTACAGCCATCACCATGGTCAATTTTAGAACATTTTCATTCCCCTGAAAAGAAACCCCACACCCATTCCAGTCACTCTGCATCCCATTATGCCTCTCATTCCTGTGAACCACTAGTCTCCTTTCTGTCTCTGTGGAGTCACCTTTTCTGGACATTTTATATGGATGGAGTCCTACGACACGTGGTCTCTTGTGTCTGGCTGCTTTCACTGAGCGAGTTTTCAAAGTTCATGCATTTTGATGTGTATATCAGGGCTTTATCCCTTTGGAGAGCTGAATAATGTTTCGTTCTATGGACATCCCCCGTTTCATCGATCACTCGTCCACTGATGGACATTTGAGTTGTTTCTGCTAAAGAGTAGCTGCTGTTAGGGTGCATTCACGTACAGGCCTCTGTGTGGATGTGTTTCCATTTTCATGCTGCCTGAGACGTTTGGTAAACTTTCCACTGGGTTGTGCCCTTCTTGTGTGACAGATTGCAACAGCCGACTCATCTGAGTCACGTAGTGAGGCTGTGTTGCCCAAGTGAGCTCTATGCTCTGTGCTCTTCTTGTAGACCTGCCCGTCGTGTGGAATCACATTCACTCCCAAGCCAGAAGCTGGTGCAGAAGGCGGAGCAGTCCAGAACGGCTGTCAGGAGGAGCCCAAGAACAGCACCAAGGTACCAGCTCTCAGCCCTGGTCCCTGCCAGCGCCTCTTTCAGTGTGCTCACCAGAGGGGATGTCCTGTCGGGTCAGCTTCTCAGTTCTGAGGGTAACTCCTCTTGGGTGACATCACTGCACACCTCCTAGTCCTCTGGGTTTTGGACAGACGGATAAAGAGCAGGATGGATGCTGACCTGTGGGATTCCCTGACGGCAGTGAGGCCTAAGGATGTGTGGCTGAGGGGAGTTTGGAAGGCTCTGTGGGGGTGGAAGCTGGACTCAGCGGCTGGTGGAAGGTGGATGTGGAGGAGAAGAGGGGCCTCCTCAGGGTGAGAGAGGAGTCTGCCCCTACCACCATCCTGGTTGCCTGGAGGAGCGGGAGAAGCAGACGGTTGCTCAGGTTAAACCAGAGACCCGGAGGTGCAGGTTGCGGCGTGTGGGGCACAGTGCAGGGGCCTCTGGTGTGGCTGGGTCGGGGGGATGGCGCTACTGCGGCCCACGCGCCAGCCTCTGCATTCGCCTCACTTGTCCTGATGCAGGCCTCCGGAGGACCCAGCTCCAAAACGCAAAATGGACTTCTGAGCCCTCCCCCAGAGGAGAAGCTCACCAACAGTCAGACCTCTCTGTGCGAGATCTTACAGGAGAAGGGCAGGTGGGCAGGCGTGAGCCTGGATCAGTCGGCTCTCCTTCCCCTGAGGTTCAAGAACATCCGGGAGAAAACGGACGCCCACTTTGTCGATGTTATCAAGGAAGACAGGTAAGAGGGAGCCAAGATTTATAGGTAGATGCACCCCC
>SJYV01052647.1:0-24974 GCA_006410875.1 Neotragus pygmaeus | reverse complement strand
CCATGTGTTTGCCCTCCAGTGTCAGTGTGTCAATAATTTGAAACTAATACAGTGAATAATACAGAAGATTCCCTTTGCTCCCTTTATACCAGTTTACCAATGTTTAACATGTTACTGTGCTTGCTTCATCCTCTTTTCTCTCCCTGTGAAAGTTATGTGTGTTTTTTTTCTAAACCATTTGCAATACATTGGACACATTGTGCTCTCTACCCCTTAAAACTGTATTTCCTGAGAGCAGGGGTGTTCTTGTATATGATCATAGTTACAGGCTGCAGTTCCTGTTCCGGTTTTGCCGGGTGGCCCCCTGCGTCCCCGACAGCATGTCCTCCCCTCTGGCCTGGGACCTGGTCCAGGGTCACATGCTGTGTTACATGGTTGTCAGGCCTCTTCCATCTTCAAATCTGGGGGCAGTTCCTCAGCCATCCTTCATCTTCCAAGACACTGACGTTTTTGAAGCATGCAGGCCAGGCTCTTATATAAAATCTTCCTGAAGTTGGATTTGTGTTGAATCCCTCAGGATTCTGTCTGGGCTGTGGGTGTGTCCATACCCAATGGAGGGGACTTGTCTTCTCCGGCCCCAGAGGCCCAAGGCGCCCTTGTGATGACCTTTGTTGGGCAGTGAAATGGATCATCTGGGCGAGTGTTGCCAGCTTCTGCAGTCTGTGCTTATTGTTTGCTCGCTGTGACTAGTCAGCTACATGGGATCATGTAGAGATCCCATTCCTTATTGCACTTCACTTGACTCGTCTCTACTGATGACTCTTGCCTGTAAGTCCTTACTGCGCTGGGCAGCATGGCGACTGTCCTGCCGCAGCACTGACGGCACGTTCACCACTTAACACTTGGCATTCTGCAGTGAGCAGCCTCTCCCCACTTACCACTTAATCTCTCCACGTATGGACATAGAAATCCATGTAAACCAGCACGGAGTCCTGTTTTACTTAACAGGGCGTCATTGATCACTGTCCTAATGAGTGTGATGTCCTAGTCATCCTGAATCTGGCCATAGGAAGCCCCTGTTCAGGCTGGCTCTCGCATTCTTTTGACATAGCTCTTTCATTTGTTTTGAGCCATTTCTTACTTTCCAGCACAACAACTCATTTTATATTTTCCCTGCCCCAGCACAGGCATCAGCTATATCTCCAAAGAGCCCTGGCTTCTTTTAGTGAAAAATGATACTTAGATACGTTAGTTATTAATGTTTGATTGATTGTCTTTGTAATCAAAGGCATACACTCACTATGTGACTTCATTCCTTTTACATTCATTAGAACTTATTCTGTGATTTCTGCACGTGGTCTGTTTGGGTGAACGTATGATACACACTTGAATGAAAACTCTGCATTCTCAGGATGTTGCAATCCATAAGCCTCAATTAGATTCAGGTGACCGGCAGCAGTGATCAGATCATGTGTCTCTCTACTGAAAATCTGGGCTGTTTTGCTACCCATTATGGAGATAATTGATAAGATTATTATTATTTCTATCAATTATTGAGATAATAAATAATCTCCAGCTATGGTTATGGAATTGCCTGTATCTATCTCACAGAATTGTCTGTGTCTCTGTCTCTTTGTTTCAGGTATTTTGAAGCTCTTTTTTAGATACATACACACTTGTGAGTGTTATATATTCCTGGTAATTAATCCTTTTATCATTTTGAGGTGTCCATCTTTGTACCTAATAATACTGTCTTGAAGACTGCTTTATCTGATATTAACAGTTACTCTAGCTACTGTTTGCATACTATATCATTTTCCATTAAAAAAAATTAAAACCTGGGTCTTTATATTTGAAATACATCTCCTGTGGGTCTTGCTTTTTAAATCACTCTGACAATATCTGCCTTTTTATTATATTTTAATATTATTTTGTTTTTAGCCATACCTCTTTGCATTATTTTTCTTTTAGTGGTTGCTCTAGGCAGTCTTATATTTTTGTAGTCTTTCTATTGCTAATATTATATCATTTCACTTTAAATGTAGAAACCTTATATCAGTATAGCTACATTACCTCTCCTCTCATCCCTTATGTTATGGTTTTCACATGTTACATATATATATATATATACACACACACACATATATACATATATANTAATATTATATCATTTCACTTTAAATGTAGAAACCTTATATCAGTATAGCTACATTACCTCTCCTCTCATCCCTTATGTTATGGTTTTCACATGTTACATATATATATATATATATACACACACACACATATATACATATATACATATACATTATAAACAACACTCTCCAATTCCAACCTCTTGGTAACCTCAGGTTGGTCTCTTTTGATTGCTTTTTGTTGAGGAGGGACCATGTTTTCCTGATTCCTTTCTTGTCTAGTAATTTTGGATTATGTTGTGCACATTGTATACAAAACTCTCCATTCTGTTACTTCCCTTTGAAGAGTATCAACTTTTTGTTTGTTTCAGCAGCCAGATAAGTGATCTGAACTCAAATGCCGAACTCTGTCTCCCCTAAGGTGGGCAGCAGCTGTTCTTTTTGCCTTTATTAGGCTGCTTGGAGTTGGCTACACACATGTGCATTTCAAGGGTCTGCCAGAGATGGGAGCAGAGCCTGTGTGCAGAATGTAGGGCTCTCCCTTCTCTGGTCCTCTCCCTCTGGGATGTCCATCTGTGGGCATGCTGAATGAACTCTCTCTCCTAGTTTTCCAAGTCGGTGAGACTGGAGCTTTTCTATCTGA
Source organism: Neotragus pygmaeus (assembly GCA_006410875.1). NCBI lineage: Eukaryota > Metazoa > Chordata > Mammalia > Artiodactyla > Bovidae > Neotragus > Neotragus pygmaeus. The sequence continues at coordinate 22,256 of SJYV01052647.1, read as the reverse complement.
GTTGTAGCCATCCTACAACATGGTGCTGACTAATGGCTCTCTGCAGATGAAAAAAAAAAAAAAAACCCCACAAATTCAGCTTCCTCCAAGTGTAGCTCCATTTTCTTACTGCTTCAGACCAATCGTCAGTGCTTTCAGTTGTTTTTATATTTTGTTCAGAGTTTACCTTTTGACTCAGATGGTTAAGAATCTGCCTATAATGTAGGAGACTCAGATTCAATTCCTGGGTCAGGAAGATCCCCTGGAGAAGGAAATGGCAACCTACTCCCGAATTCTTGCCTGGGAAGTCCCTTAGACAGAGGAGCCTGGTGGGCTAGAGTCCATAGGGTTGTCAAGAGTTGGACACAACTGAGTGACTAACACTTCAGGGTGTGTGGTCACTATCTGAGAAAGGATTGATCCAACACGAGCTCATCCCTGTTCCCAGAAGTGGGATGGCCCAGTATTCATCTCAAACAAGCAGCACAGCTTACAGTGTGGATCCTGCCTCTTGACTCTTTGTGACCCCATGGACTATACAGTCCATGGAATTCTCCAGGCCAGAATACTGGAGTGTAGCCATTCCCTTCTCCAGGGAATCTTCCCAACCCAGGGATTGAACCCAGGTCTCTCACAGTGCAGGCAGATTCTTTACCAGCTGAGCCACCAGGGGCAGGAGACTGGGGTTTGGTTCCTGGATTGGGAAGATCCCCTGAAGAAAGGAAAGGCTACCTACTCCAGTATTCTGGCCTAGAAAATTTCATGGACTGTATAGTCCATGGGGTTGCAAAGAGTCAGACACGACTGAGCAACTTTCACTTTGCCTCTTGACTGCAGAGATAAAACCATTGCGTTTCCTCCTTGTAGCTGGTTTGTTGCTTTTCCCTCTGTCTACACTCACCAAGTGAAAGGAAAGATGAGGGGGCAGTCAACACTTGGGTGTGGCATTTTTTTCTCTTCTGAACCTGAGAGCCAGTAAGGAATCTCGCACTTACACCAGGAGTCGTCTGAGCATGGAAAGGAGGAAGTGCAGTGGCCCTTGCTGTGTGTTGGGCGCCTGATAGGCACTTCATGTATTTTATCTGCTTTAATCATTCTGGTAGTTACTGTGTGAAGCAGAGAGACAGCCCACAGCTATATTTTCATTTTAAAATTATGTTAACATCCCCTTAGATTTATAGTAATTTTCTGCAGGATAAAAAGGATATGACTATTTGCTAGCCATTCGTAAAAGAATGAGAGAGCCACGTAAAGCAGGCTTGATTTCTCTGCTATTAAAATCATCGAGCATTATCATTTTTCAGGTTTCACACACAATCTGCATATGTGACAACAGCTCCAAAATTACACTGACTGTAAACACAATTTTGTGATAACAACCTGTTAGCGGTTGACGGTGGTAATTACTGTCAGTGCTCTGAGTGACAGGACAGCCGGTTCTGAATTATGTGTGCAAGGAAGCCTCCGAATCCACATAAGCATGATCCATGCAGGGACCTGCTGGTCCTTCAGAGGGGAGCGTTTCATGGAACAAAAAAAGCTGCTGCCTCCTGCTAATTCTGCATGCCAGAAGATGTTTTCAAAAGCACAGTTCTACTGCTGTGTGTTATATTTATGGTGAATGGGCATTCTTTCATGGAGGTGCAGCCTGAAATGGGATTCTGTATAGAAGCATGAAGGACTTTCCAGAGAGTTCTAAAGGGGTGGTTGAGCAATGTCTATTGTGCAGTGACTTTCAGGTACAGCCTTTGTGACCCGCTCCACAAATGGCATCTCCGTAGCTAACGGTGATCCTCTGATAGAATAAATGTGACGATTGTACTGCACGTTGATTGATTGCACTTATCATCTCTTCTAGCCTGATGAAAGACTACTTTTTTAAGCCGCCCATTAACCAGTTCAGCTTGAACTTCCTGGATCCGGAGCTCGAGCGGGCCTACAGGACCAGCTATCAAGAAGAGGTGTGTATTTCCTCATAATGTTGCTAAAGACATGCCAGTTTTACTCAGTAGTTCTCAGTCTTGTGCTTGGGCAGCCTTTTTTCGTTTTCCTGAGCAACGGGAAGTTGAAGGCTCATTTTGATCTCCCACAGTCTGTACGTAAACCCTGAAATGTATGTAAGCCCTGAATTTCATCTGTATGTGAATTTATCACCACAAGGGAGAAAACCCTAAATCTGTCTGCAGCAGCTCAGCTTGTCACCTCTTGGTCTCCTTTCCCATCAGCTGGTGGGTGCCCAGGCTCCCCGGCCGTGTTCCAGCCCCTGGAGGCCTAGTATGAGAAGGGGGGCTCCAGCCCCACCTGTTCTGTTCTCCAGCAGGACTTCTCTCCCTGTTCCCTGTTGGCTTTCTTCCCACTGAGATGGGACACAAGTCAGAGGCCTGCCACCTCGCTGGGCTTTCCCAGATGCTTCAGGGCTGAGCTTCCCTCCACTGCCCTCCCCTGCCTTAATTCCTGCTGTCCTGTAACTCTGAGCCCAAACCTCACTTCCTCCAAGAAATAGTCCCTGCCTGCAGACTGGAGTTCCCTCCCATTACACTATGTCTTCACAGCTGGAATCCCATTTTGAAACCTCCTCTTGTGGGACTGTTGAATCATATGCCTCCCTCCCTGGACTCTCAGCTTGGGGAAGCAGGAGCCCATCTCTTATTCTCTATTCTATGTGGTGTCCAGTCCCCAAACCTGCAAGCGCTTGGTGGGGCTTGATGGGAGCGATGGACAGAAGCAGTAGCCTAGAGCCTAGTTTGAATTACAAGCAGCCAGCCCCCTGCAGTCTTCCCATACCTAACCTGGCTTAGTGTTACAAGGTCAAAAACACATACCCTCCCAGCCCAGAGCCAAAAGGATTTCTCCTTCGACTTCCATTTGTTCATCCAGAGGATCACCCCTTAGTGTCTGCTGCATCCAGGGCCTGACCAGGCTTGAAAGTCCTGGTGAACTAGACAGGGTGGGCCATGCCTGTGGGGTTGGGTTTCATGAGCCTCTTGGGACCTGAATACCTGTGAACACCCCAGGTGGGGCTCCTCGTATGAACTTTCGAGTCAGTTGATTGATGCCTAGTCCACACAGCAGCCTTTCAAGCAGGTTTACGATGATCCCCGTTTTGCCAGAAGAAAGCCAAGGCCAGGGAAGGCTGAGAGGCTGAGACCCCATCACTAGAGTGGAACACCCCCCAACCCGGGCGCTGGGTACAGAGCCTCCCTAGCTGCAGGCACGGGCTACCCACCCCTCTCGTCACCAGATGTTCCCTGAGCATCCTGCTCCTGGGACTGAGGCAGAGAGATGACAGACGCTCTCGGGGAAGCAGTAACCTGGCAAAAGTCATAACCCAGACCCCTGGGTCCTGAAAGGCCCTCAGAGCACACTGACCCCAGTTTGAGGGCCTAGAGGGAGCCCCCTAAAGGGAGCCCATGTTAGTGGGAGGGCTGGCAACTAACCCAGTGAAGAAATGTTAGAGAGGGGCCAGCAGCTGCAAACCTTGGAGATGAGATGGAGCCTGGGTACCTCCAGGGATCTGGGGGCGCTTCCATCTGGCAGATGAGGTGGAGGTGGCAAGTGGGCATCTTCCTGCACGGTGGACATTACGCCCAAAGCCAGGGGAGCTGGGAGGAATCTAGAACAGGGGGCGGCACCATCAGACTGTGCTGTGTAAAGGTCATGTGGCCGAGCCATAGAAGGTGATGAGAGTGGATGAGCCTGTAGTCTAGGGTGCAGGTGGGGTGCTGCCCCCGGAACTTGGGGCAGGATGGCGAGGAGGGGAGGGTTGCAGGAGCAGTGGAGGGCTCTGGCCCATACCCACTTAGGCCCCCACTGCACTCAGTGTATTCCCAGTGAAGCTTCACCATCGCCCATAAGGTGTCGGTCCAGAGTTCATCCTTGTTCCAGATAAAGAAACGAGGCCCAGGGACAACGGGTAACGTGGTCAAGGCACCACAGCCCTGGCTGGGCTCCTCCTCGCCTGTGTGACCTCAGGTGGCCCCTCGCCTTGGTCTCTGACCTGTGCCCCGAGACGAGGAGCATTTCCTCCTCAAGAACTGTGTGAGCGTGGAGTGAGGCTGGTCCCTGCGAGGGTCCACCTGATGCTTGGAGCTGGCCTCTCTCTCGGACTCTGGCTTTGTCATCATTTTTCCCCTTTGCTGTGATTCCCTAGTACCCCGTGCGTGTCACTTTGTCACACTGACCACACCACCATCTCAGACCCTGGGCTGCCCACCATGAGGCTGTGAGCCCCCCAGGGGCACTGTTTCCCGCCTGTCCGTCCCCCTGCGCCCCACGAGCCCAGAGCAGACTCCTGCCGTCACTGTCCTGCTGACCTGCTGCTCTAGCCCCGCCTTCCGCTTCTGTCAGGAAGGCCTGAGTCTGGGACCTGGCTTCTAGCACGTGACTTTTCCTATTAGCAGCATACTGCGGGCTCAGTATATCACACGGCTGTGAGAATTTACTGGTTTGTACTCAGCTGCTCTGTGACCTTGGACAAACTTATGCACTTCTCTGTGCCTCGGCTTCCTCACTGTTGGGCAGGGGGTGGTAGTAGGGACATGGCTGTGTGAAGCACTTCTTGCCCTGCACCTGGTCTGTAGGAAGCACGTGCTCAGCAGACATCCACTGTTTTCCGCCTGGATCGCCTTCCTCCAGGTGGGTACATCCAGCAGTGTCTGTTAACGTTCCCCCACCTCCACCTCCCGAACAGGTTATAAAGAATTCTCCCGTGAAGACTTTTGCCAGTGCCACCTTCAGTTCCCTCCTGGATGTGCTTCTGTCAGCAACAGTGTTCCTGATTCTCTCCATCACCTGCTTCCTGAAGTACGGGGCCGCCTCCACGCCGCCCCCACCGGCCGCCGTGGCAGTCTTTGGAGCGGCCCTGCTGCTGGAGATCCTGTCCCTCGTGGTCTCTGTCAGGTAAAGGCCCACCTGCGGGCGGCTCTGCAGCTGTTAGCCTTCAGCTCCCTCTGCTGGCGTAACTGCCGGCTCCGTGAGTGCATTTCTGGGCGGTCCTCTTCTCTTCCCTGGCCCAGCCCTGCTTCACAGACTCCTCCCTCACGAACCTCTCAGCACAGGGGTTCTCCCTCCTTACCTGCAGGTCAGTGTCCTCTGCAGCCTTGAAGCCACCAGTTAAGTCCCTTGAGCTCCCAAACCAGACACTTAGAAAGTGGGAAGATAAGGGGTAAGAAAGCAAGGCAGAGAGAGAGAACAGGAGGTGTGCAGGGTGCCCCTGGGAGGGGCCTCTCCTGGATGCAAGAGTGAAGCCCTAAACCCCCAGAGGAAGCGCAGGCCCAGGTCCATGGGTTTGGGTCAGGCAGCGGTTTCTTTGAGGTGACACGGAGCAGCCGAAGAAAACGTAGCCAAAGAAAATGTAGCTAAGCTGGACTTCATTAGAATCTAAAACTTTCACATTTCAAAGAACACCATCATTACTTTTCACCCCTGAGTGAAAAAGGACATAAAAAACAGAAGAGTATTTGCAATTGTGTCTACAACAAGGGTCTAGAATGTTAGCCCAATAATAAAAAGACACTCTGTTTAAAAATGGACAGAAAGTCTGAGAGACATCAGGGCCCCTCTAGGAGGCAGGGCCCTCAGGACCCGCCCAACCTGCCTTCAGGGCAGCCGCAGCCCCAGGAGCGCACAGTGATTGTATCCATACCATCGCTGCCCCAAGCCCACCCCTTCCTCCAGCCCTGCTGCCCTCAGCAGGACGGCCCCACACTGGAGGTCAGAGAGAAACAGGGAGACTGGCCCTGACCTGTGCCCCGAGATGAGGAGCATTTCCTCCGCAAGAATTGTGTGAGCGTTGAGTGAGGCCGGTCCCTGCGATGGTCCACCTGATCCTTGGAGCTGGCCTCTCTCTCAGACTCTGGCTTTGTCATCATTTTTCCCTTTTGCTGTGATTCCCTAGTACCCCTTGCGTGTCGCTTTGTCACACTGACCACACCACCATCTCAGACCCTAGTCTGCCCACCATGAGGCTATGAGCCCCCCAGGGGCATTGTTTCCCACCTGTCCGTCCCCCCTGCACCTCCTCAGTATCCCAGGACAGGAAACTGTAGCTTCGGGTCTGGCCCTGAAGCTTCTAGTGCATGACTCCTCCCCTCCACGCTCACCTCCAGCCTCCCCTGAGGCCCTTTCAGCTCTTTGCCAAAGGGTTTCGCTGCCTTGCCCACAGCAAACCCTGCTCTGGGGCCTGCCTCCTTCCATGTCTTGGCTCCAAGCTCCTCGCCAAACTGCTGGGGACCCACTCCCAAACTAGCTGCGCCCTGTGCAGGCCTGCCATCAGCTGGAGGGCACCAAAAAGACCCAAACCCTGATTTTGTTTTCTCCCTGCTCCCCAGGATGGTGTTCTTCCTGGAGGACGTGATGACGTGCACCAAGCGCCTGCTGGAGTGGATAGCCGGCTGGCTCCCACGCCATTTCATCGGGGCCATCCTGGTGTCCCTCCCTGCCCTGGCGGTGTATTCACACGTCACGTCTGAATTTGAGACAAACATACACGTAAGTAGAGTCGCAGTGATTTCGTGTCCAGGTTCCTTTGGGCTTACAGATCACTTTTTTTTTAATAAGTCTGCTGACTTGGGACAGGAATTTAAACACAGAGGCCCATACCCTATCAGTCCTTTGAACTTGTCTTTTTAAAAGACTTGCCTAGGACAGAGGAGCAAGCTGGGAGGTCAGACCGCAGCCTGCCTGGGGAAAGTCACCCGTGGGGCTGGGTCCTCTCCCACCCGCTGAGTGTCACCAAATCCCAAGTCAGTTATTTCCTTACACATTTTATGAGGAAGCGTCTGTCCCACATATCCAAATGATACAGGGTAATTCGCTGTTGTCCGTCAACTGTACTTCATTTTAAAAGAAAAGTAAATAACCTTAGTCTGTAGAACTGGCACCAGCCATCCACTGGCACCTCAACTGGCTGCTGCTGATCATGGAAGCTGCTTCCAAGTTACACCCATAAAGAGTGAATTCACACTGCTGTGGCAAGGTTGTATTTCTGGTGCCGGCAAGTGTAGCACAAAGTGCTGGCGGGCTGGCTGCATTCGATAGTTACACACCCCAGTTTCATTTCTGCTGACGTGCAGCAGGGTGCCTGCAGGGTGGATTTTGGGGAAGGAACTGATGACAGGGTGGCTTCATGGGGGCAGCCTACCTTTCCTCCCCACCAAGGTGATGTGTGCGGTTCCCACACACCTGTAAGCGAGAAAACTGGGGGAACTTAATCCCATGGTTTATGATCTGTCCCTGAACTGAGGGTGTTCTGTTCCACAGAAGGACAGGTAAGCAAGTGTGTCATCTGCTCTCGGGGTTTCCACATGGAGGGGAGGCTGGTGGGCCCACTGGGGTCCTCACGAGCCCTCCCCTCATTTCAGTCCACCGTGTTCACGGGCTCGGCCGTGCTGACCGCCGTGGTGCAATACTGCAACTTCTGCCAGCTCAGCTCCTGGATGCGGTCCTCCCTGGCCACTGTCGTCGGGGCCGGGCCCCTGCTGCTGCTGCTCTACGTCTCCCTGTGCCCGGACAGGTATGCTCGCCACGCAGGGGGTCACCCGCCCTGACACTGCTTTCGTCCCCCTCACACCTTTCCTCTTAATTGAGCTATATCATTGGCACAGAAGTATTAGTTTCCAGGTACACTATGTAATGATTTAGTATTTCTGTACTGTGTGAAATGATGACCACCGTAAGTCTAGTTAAGTTACTCTTGGGAATTTCTTGGCAGTTCAGTGGTTAGGATTTGGTGCTCTCACTGCTGGGGCCCAGGCTCAATCCCTGGTGGGGCAACTAAGAGCCCACAAGCTGTGATGTGAAGCCAAAAAAAGAAAAAATGTTACCTTCTCAGCAACTTTTAAATATATAGTACAGTATTATTAACTGTAGTTACCATGGTGTATGAGTTTGAGTAAACTCCAGGAGTTGGTGATGGACAGGGAGGCCTGGCGTGCTGCAGTCCATGGGGTCGCAAAGAGTCGGACACGACTGAGTGACTGAACTGAACTGACCTCGGTGTATATTACTTCCCCAGGACTTACCTACTTTATAACCGGAACTTTGTACCATTTGAGAACCTTCACCCATTTTATCCACCTTCCACCCCTGCCTCTACTAACCCAATCTGTTCATGGTGTATTTTTTTGTTTGTTTGTTTTTAGAGTCTACATGTAAATGAGATCATACTGTATTTGTCTTTCTCTGTCTGACTTCTTTCTCTTAATGCCTCCAAGGTCTGTCCATGTTGTCACAAATGGCAGGATTTCTTTCTTTTTTGTGGCTGAATCATATTCTGTTGCATATATACCGTGTCTTCTTTATCCATTCATTCTTTGACAGATACTTAGGTTCCTTCTCATCTTGGCTATTGTAAAAGTGCTATAATGGACATGCGGATACAGATGTCTTTTCAAGTTGCTGTTTGTGTTCCCTTCAGATGTTTCTGAAGAACTGCTAGGTCATATATTACTTCTATTTTTAATTTTGGGGAGACCATTCATAAAGTTTTCATAGTGGCTGCACCAGTTTACTTCTCACTAGCAGTGCACAGGGGATTCTCTTGTAGCTTAGCTGGTAAAGAATTTACCTGCAATGCAGGAGACTCCAGTTTGATTCCTGGATTGGGAAGATCCCCTGGAGAAGGGGAGGCTACTTGAGAAGGGATAGGCTACTTGATCCAGTATTCTTAGGCTTCCCTGATGGCTCAGCTGGTAAAGAATCCTCCTGCAATGCAGGAGACCTGGGTTCGATCCCTGGGTTGGGAAGATCCCTTAGAGGAGGACATGGCAAACCACTCCAGTATTCTTGCCTGGAGAATCCCATGGACAGAGGAGCTTATGGCCCCAAAGAGTTGGACACGACTGAGCGACTAAGCATAGCACAGCAGTGCACAAGAGTTCTNGAAGATCCCTTAGAGGAGGACATGGCAAACCACTCCAGTATTCTTGCCTGGAGAATCCCATGGACAGAGGAGCTTATGGCCCCAAAGAGTTGGACACGACTGAGCGACTAAGCATAGCACAGCAGTGCACAAGAGTTCTCTTGTCTCCATGTGTCAACATCACTTGTTACTTCTTACCTTTTTTTTGTTTATACCTGTGGTAATAGGTGTGAGGTGATGTTTTGCTTGATGTGCATTTCCCTGATAATTAGGGGGGTATTGAACAGCTTTTCATGTGCTTATGAGCCATCTCTATGTCTGCTTTAGAAAAGTGTCTATTTAGGTCCTCTGCCTATTTTTCAATTAAATTTCTGGGTCTTGCTATTGAATTGTGTCTGTCACTTGTTCTTTCTCATCAGTACTAATGCCCTCCAGCCCAACAGACATTCACTGTCTCAACAGGAAATAGATTTCAGCCTCATCAAGTCAACAACTTGATGAAATGCCCAAAGAGTAATATGCAAAGGAAAGAAAAAGGAAATAATTTTTAATAGCAAAATATGTATTTACCTGTAGACTTCCTGGGGTGACCACCCCCAGCTGCAGTAGTCACATGCTAGAACTCACAGTTGTCCCACAGTATCCTCAGGGGATTGGTTCTCAGACCCCTTCCCCTAATACCAAAATTCAAGGATGTTCAAGTTTCTCCTATAAATGGCACCGCATTTGCATATAACCTACAAAGCTGTTTAGACTACTTATGATACCTAATACAGTATAAGTGCTATGTTTTAAGTTGTAAGCATGCAACAAATTTAAATTTTGCTTTTTTGGAACTTTCTGGAAATTTTCTTCATAATATTTTCGATCTGAAAGTGAAAGTTGCTCAGTTGTGTCCAACTCTTTGCCGCTCCATGGACTATACAGTCCATGGAATTCTCCAGGCCAGAATACTGGTGTGGGTAGCTCCTCCCTTCTCCAGGGGATCTTCCCAACCCAGGGATCCAACCCAGGTCTCTCCCGCATTGCATTCTGTACCCGCTGAGCCACAAGGGAAGCCCAAGAATACTGGAGTGGCTACTGGGCTTCCCTGATAGCTCAGTTGGTCAAGAATCTGCCTGCAGTGAAGGAGACTCCGGTTCAATTCTTGGGTCTGGAAGATCCACTGGAGAAGGGATTTCTGATCTGAGGTTGGTTGAATCCAGAGATGCAGAACCTATGGATGTAGAAGTCCATTTGTATTTACAATGAGGAAGTTTGAATTTAAGAAAGTAGAACCAGAAGCCATTTCATACAAGACTATCAAGAAAACGAAATGTTAGAGGTGGACGTGGCACACAAATGAAAGGAAGTAGCTGGTTCTGACCTCCTGTGGTGGGGCTGGCGTGCTGACAGGTCACAGACTGTCCAAGTGGAGGAGCTGAAGAGCGATGGCCTCACGAGTGACCTGGCCCTATTCATAAACACTGTGTCGTAGCAGTTCTCCAGCTCATGAAATGAAACGTTAGGGCAGTGAGAAATCACTAGAAATACATCTCTAATCTTGAATCCTTCCACATATTGAAGAATACATTTTCCTCAAATGGCCTTCAAAGCTCTCTCACTGGTGATGTGGGGAAAAGAAACAGGAGCTTTGTGAAGACCCCTGGGGACAGAATCTGTTCTGTGCTATGAAAAATGTAAAAATTAAAATATATAGGATGGCGCTGATAGGTGCTATGTTTAAAACAACCTTTGTTAATGAATCCATCAAGGCTCCTACTTTCCATGTGTCCTACTGATTAAGTCGTATTTTGGTTCTCCTAAATTACCAGTTGCACATTTGCCAACTGACTTTGTGGCTTTTAACTGTTTCAACTAAATATATAGTTGGAAATACGATGCTACCTTGGACAGCAAAGTGCACACAGTAAGTAATTTATTCAGAAATTTGGAGGGAATGTCTCAAATCATTAAGCTTCTGTTTCTAGACGTTGAACTTTTTGTGTAACTGCTTATGAAAATGCTTTATGTTAGCACACATTAAAGAACCATTTATTTATATTTACAGTGGGTTTAGATTAGCAGGATAATTCAGAGTTACGTGGGACATTTCTCCATTGTGCTCTGCAGGACATCTAACATTCCTGGCTCCCCAGATTATCATGGTAACTGGAAGGGACTCGAGTATTCCCAAAATGCTCCCCTGTGCTGTGCTGTGCTTAGTCAGTCAGTCATGTCTGACTCTTTGTGACCACATGGACTGAAGTCCGCCAAGCTCCTCTGTCCATGGGGATTCTGCAGGCAAGAATACTGGAGTGGGTAGCCTTTCCCTTCTCCAGAATGCTCCCCTAGGAGTGGTATTACCACTGAGAATCATTGCTTTCATAAATTCAAAAGTAGAAAATGATCTAATTTGTCTCAATATCCAGATGAAATCACCATAATACGTTTGGAATATTACCAAAGCAGTGGTCAGTAATGGACAGAGTGAGTATCCTTCCTCAATTTACTTAATAAAATAATAGCAACATGAAAGATGTTCAAGTTCTCTGCAAATTAAGATCAAAAAGAGAATTCAAAGTATTCAGTATTCACTTTATTCAGGGAATTTACTGCTATTCAGCATATGAAGGGAAACTTTACTGAACGGTTAAATTACTTTAAGCAAAACAAAGTGTCCTTTTTCCTTTCTGAAGGTGTGTGCAGCCTTCTGGAATTGTCGTCTTTATAAAGCTCTTTCCCAACAGTATGAAATTCAGTAATACACTTTTTAACCTTTTAGTTCAGTTCAGTTCAGTCGCTCAGTTGTGTCCGACCCCATGAATTGCAGCATGCCAGGCCTCCCTGTCCATCACCAACTCCAGGAGTTCACTCAGACTCANGTAAGGAATGATGCTAAAGCTGAAACTCCAGTACTTTGGCCACCTCACGGTAAGAGTTGACTCATTGGAAAAGACTCTGATACTGGGAGGGATTGGGGGCAGGTGGAGAAGGGGACGACAGAGGATAAAATGGCTGAATGACATCACCGACTCAATGGACGTGAGCTTGAGTGAACTCCGGGAGTTGGTGATGGACAGGGAGGCCTGGCATGCTGCAATTCATGGAGTCGCAAAGAGTTGGACACGACTGAGCGACCAAACAGACATTCTAATTACTAAATTTAGAATATACTCGGTGGTTTAAAATGAATAAAAGACATTTTTCATTGTATGCCAGTGACCAGAAAATTCATGAGATAGGCCCAAATTTTCACCCAAGGCCAAGGCCAGGACCAGCCCCATGGAACCATTTTAAAGGAAGAGTTGACAAGAATAGAAGCCACTTTATGGTTTCATCCCTGGAGTCATGATTGTTCAATCTAATAATTATATAAGTCAGAGATAGAGCAAGTCTTAATATAGAGCCACTCATGTCATGGTTTAAGGCAAGGTTTCTCAACCCTGCATTGCCTACTAAGCTGGGTAATTTTTTGTTTTAGGGTGGGGAGAGGAATTCTCCTTTGTATTTTAGCACCATTTCAACCTCATCTCTAATCCTTAGCACTCCCACCCCAAGTTGTGACAGCCAAAAACATCTCCAGACACAGCCAAATGTCTGCTGAAAGGGCAAAATTGTCCCTAGTTGAGAACCACTGTGGTAAGAGAAGCAAGGAAATTCTTTTTCTTTTTCCCACCCAGTAAATACCTCCCTGCCAAGATCCAAAGCATCTGAAGTCCATCGTTCCACATTCATTGCCATTCCAGAGTATTCCTTTTTTTTTTTAATCTATTGGGCCATAGTTGATTAGTTATTGGGCTAGTTTCACATGTACAGCAAACTGATTCAGTTATATGCATATATATTCATTCTTTTTCAGATTGTTTTTCCCCACACTGAACAGTTTGCAGGATCTCAGTTCCCTGACCAGGGACTGAACTTGGGCCATAACAGTAAAACTGCCAGATCCTAACCACTAAACCACCAGGGAACTCTCATACATATTCTTTTAAATTCAAAATCCTCTGAGAAGGGATACCCAGCTGTTATCAATTATTGATACATTACTGTAAATGAGTCATCAGATTCCTTTCTTTCACAGATTGGCCCATTTTTAACATACTGTTGGTCTGAAGCTAAGATAAGGCACAAAGATCTGGGAAAATCAGTTGGTTCCTTCCATGTCCAAAACATCCCTTGATCTTCCCCCCACCCCCATCACAAATTCTCTCTTTCAGGAGTTCTGCTTCTCTCCTGTATTATGGCAACAAATTTTTACCACGTCCCCCCAGTTTCATGTCTCTCAAACTCATCCTCCACATTGTCCTTGGACTGATCTTTCTAATCATGCCCAGTCTTAACTCATAAGTCTTTAAAGATTTGACATCATCCAGAGGAAAACACCCAAGCTCTTAATAAGGCACGCATCCTAATTCCATCCATATGAGTGGTTCCTAATCCCATGTCTTTGTCCATGCTGTTCCCTTTCTCTTTCTTTCACTTCCCTTTGTTTACTGGGAAAGCTTCCAAACTTTCAGTTGCAACTCAAACACTCACAGCCTTGAAAAATCCTTCTTTGATTCACTCAGCAATAATTAAGATGCTCCTTTTCCCAGGATGCCAGATAACAGCATATCTTTAGTGTAGCACTTACCTCTTTTTCAGTAAGCTTCCCTGGTGGCTCAGAAGGTAAAAGAATCCTCCTGGGTTCAATCCTTGGATCAGGAAGATCTCCTGGAGAAGGGAATGGCAATCCATTCCAGTATTCTTGCCTACAGAATCCCATGGACTGAAGAACCTGGTGGGCTACAGTCCATGGGTTGTGAAGATTTGGACACCACTAAGCAATGAACCTCCATCCACAGTTCATCAGGCACTCTATCTATCAGATCTAGTCCCTTAAATCTATTTCTCACTTTCACTGTATAATCATAAGGGAGTTGATTTAGGTCATACCTGAATGGTCTAGTGGTTTTCTCTACTTTCCTCAATTTAAGTCTGAATTTGGCAATAAGGAACTCATGATCTGAGCCACAGTCAACTCCTGGTCTTGTTTTTGTTGACTGTATAGAGCTTCTCCATCTTTGGCTACAAAGAATATGATCAATCTGATTTCGGTGTTGACCATCTGGTGATGTCCATGTGTAGAGTCTTACCTTGTGTTGTTATGATTGTACAGTAATTATACAGTGTATATGATTATACAGTGGAAGTGAGAAATAGATTTAAGGGACTAGATCTGATACATAGAGTACCTGATGAACTATGGACGGAGGTTCATGACATTGTACAGGAGACAGGGATCAAGACCATCCCCATGGAAAAGAAATACAAAAAAGCAAAAGGGCTGTCTGACGAGGCCTTACAAATAGCTGTGAAAAGAAGAGAAGCAAAAAGCAGAGGAGAAAAGGAAANAGCGCCCACGTCTCACATTCCCCTGCTCCATCCAGAGCAGACTGGCTCTTGCCCGTCCCAGGCTCGGGCCACACTGCTGGCTTTGGCTGCAGCGCAGTCGATGTCTACACCCTGCCCAATTCTCCCTCTGGATTCTATGATGCCTGGTTCCAAGATGACCTGAAGCCTTGGTGACATCTCCTCATAAAGACGATGTTCCTCAGTGTTACCTCTTCCGAGAAATGAAGGAAAGGCCAACTCCTCAGCCAAGGAAAGGAGCTCACGCAGGGAAGACTCCTCCCTGCAGACTCTCCCCTCCCCTGGGCCAGCCAGAAGGCTTAAGGGGCTGCACGTGGATCTGTTTCAGTACCTAAAATAATTATGTTTAGTGCTTGTGATTCATAGTATGTTTTGCCATTCATTTAAGTGACAGTTGGCAAAATTAATGAGTGAAGTGTGGTGAATCTTGCCACAGAGGTCTTTTTTGGTTCCTGGTTCTTAGGCATGAAGTAAGGGTCCCCAAGACCATGCACCCCCAGCGATCATTCTCTTGGGGGACTCAGAACTCATCATATGATTGTACCTATGACCATGGTTTATTACAGCAAAAAAGGCAGAAAGCACAATCATCAGGGGGCAAGGGTGCATAAGACAAAGGCCAGAGGAAACCAGATGCCTGTGTTCAAGAGTCTGCTCCCAGTGGGGTCGTGCAGGATGTGCTGAATCCCCCAGCAATGAGCTGTAACAGGGAAGCGCATCACATGGGCACCCTCTGCCTGGCATGTTCCCAAATCCCAGATTTCTGGAAAAAGGGCAAGTGCTCAGCATACACTCTTGTTGGTACCAACACTCTTGTTTGTACAAACAAAGAGGGGCACAGTGAGCCCTTCTCCTCAGGGACTGGTGGGAATGCCCCAAAGCCAAGCTCCCGATGCCAACCTAGGGCACCCTGCCTGTGGGCCTCTCTACGACACAGCCTCAGGCCCTTTCTGCACAGGCCCTTGGGCCGGTAGAGACTTAGCCATACTCCAGCCCAGCTTCTGTTTACACATGAGGAAACAGACCTGAAAGGTGGCGTGACCTGCCCAAGGGTCCCAGAGCTCTTCAGGGGGAGCCAACCTGGCCATTACACCAAGGCTGGGCCTTTGGGACTATGTTTCATGGAAGGCGTTATGGCCAGATTGGTCAGTTTCACTATTTTCAATATCCTTAAGTTACTGCTAACAGTAAAACTCGTTTAAAGCACTCTGATTACAGAATTGAGCTTTCTGTGCCACAGCTCTGTCTACACTCAGAATCCATCTGTTTTGTACATAATTATATTCCTATAAGTGACCCAGCAGCCCGCTCTGTGCATTTTAGAGTACAGCAGGGAACAGTTTACATGAGCAGAGCAATCACAGCCACATAAGCTGATAGAAGGATGAGAAGGAAATTCAACAAGCATTAACAGTGATCGCCTCTGGATAGTGCAATGATGGTGAATCTTTTTTTCCTTTCTGCTTTTACCCTAACCTTTCTATGCTGAGTATGTAGTATTTTTAAGTGAGAAAAAAAATTCTATTTAAAGAATAAACTTTAGAAGAGGCAGTAGCCCATGCTCATCTTCAGTCCTCGGGTGCCAGCTGTGGCCCTACTGCACCTCCATGACACTGCATGGAGCCGCAGAACAGACCGAGCGGACTCGGTCGTCAGAAGGAAGAGAAATGGGTTCCACCCTTAGAAGGATAGTTGGGACATTTCTACTGGAATTCCAAGTGTGCGGTATTTTACATGACTCAGCAGGTCCATGCTCAGGATTATATCCCACAGACAGACTCCTTCATGTGCACAAAGATGCACTTGGGAATGCCGGCTGCAACCTTGTTCCTAGAAGCCCAAAGATGGGCGAAGTCAAGCCCCTCAGCCGGCGTCTGGTGGTGACAGCACAGCCAAGGGTTTGGAATAGTGCGAAAGGCCACTGCATAGGAAAGACATTTATTTTCCGTTGCTTATAATATGTTTGAGTTTCTTACAGTGTGTTACTCTTAAAAGTATACATTTTATATTTTNCTGGTGGTGACAGCACAGCCAAGGGTTTGGAATAGTGCGAAAGGCCACTGCATAGGAAAGACATTTATTTTCCGTTGCTTATAATATGTTTGAGTTTCTTACAGTGTGTTACTCTTAAAAGTATACATTTTATATTTTTTTAAAAAAATGTTAAAATTGTCTTAAATGA
The DNA here is from genome assembly GCA_006410875.1 of Neotragus pygmaeus. Classification (NCBI taxonomy): domain Eukaryota; kingdom Metazoa; phylum Chordata; class Mammalia; order Artiodactyla; family Bovidae; genus Neotragus; species Neotragus pygmaeus. The sequence continues at coordinate 5,841 of SJYV01052647.1, read as the reverse complement.
CTTTGGCAAAACAGAACTAACCCAGGTGGGGTGGGAAGGAGGGGGCAGGCAGATTGTATCAAAGTATCAGAGGATATGAAATATCTTGGGTATGGCAGTGTGGTGTGGTTCCCAGGGAGATGGCCTTGCTCTTAGGAGACAGGTCCTGAGCAATTCAGGACTGAAGTGGCCTGGTGTCTGCAGCTTACTTTCAGAATGTTCAGCAAAGTATGCCTGTGTGAGTGTGCATGCACGTGTGTACCAGTGTGCACACGTGTGGAGTGTGTATTGACAAAGGGGGAGAAAGCAAAGTAGCACGATGTTGACAACAGTTTCATGCAGGAGAAGGATATACAAATGTGTGTTTTGCTAGTCTCCTAACCTTTTTTGTAAGGTGGAGACTTTTCAAAATAGAAAGTTGGGAAAACAGACAAGATTTTAAAAATCAAGGAGCTAAAGACTTCTGAAAAACAGAGCACTTAATATAGAAATCTTACAAGAGTGACTCTACCTTGCCACTTCTTTCTAAACAGAAACAGGTCACTCGGCAGCTGCAGGTGATGGAAGGTTCGAGCTGCACAGAACTCTGTGCAGGATGCTGGTTAGGCAGGGCTGGCGTGGACCTGGAAGTGCTGGGCAGTAAACTTTACTTAAAGGTACACTTCAGGAGGCACGCCCTTTCTCCTCTCTTTCCCCTCCAGCTCCACAAGGAAGCTGTGCAACGCCTCGCTGCCTCATGATAGCAGGAGCCCAGCCAGCCTGATCGGCCAGGAGGTGATTCTCGTCTTCTTCCTCCTGCTCCTGTTGGTCTGGTTCCTGAACCGAGAGTTCGAAGTCAGCTACCGCCTGCACTACCACGGGGACGTGGAGGCGGACCTGCACCGCACCAAGATCCAGAGCATGAGGGACCAGGCCGACTGGCTGCTGAGGAACATCATCCCCTACCACGTGGCCGAGCAGCTGAAGGTGTCCCAGACCTACTCCAAGAACCACGACAGCGGCGGCGTCATCTTCGCCAGCATCGTCAACTTCAGCGAGTTCTACGAGGAGAACTACGAGGGCGGCAAGGAGTGCTACAGGGTCCTCAACGAGCTGATTGGGGACTTCGACGAGCTCCTGAGCAAGCCGGACTACAGCAGCATAGAGAAGATCAAGACCATCGGGGCCACGTACATGGCCGCATCCGGGCTGAACGCCACGCAGTGCCGCGACAGCAGCCATCCGCAGGAACACCTGCAGATCCTCTTCGAGTTCGCCAAGGAGATGATGCGTGTGGTGGACGACTTCAACAACAACATGCTGTGGTTCAACTTCAAGCTCAGGGTGGGCTTCAACCACGGGCCCCTGACGGCGGGCGTCATCGGCACCACCAAGCTGCTGTACGACATCTGGGGAGACACGGTCAACATCGCCAGCAGGATGGACACCACGGGGGTGGAGTGCCGCATCCAGGTCAGCGAGGAGAGCTACCGCGTCCTGAGCAAGATGGGCTACGAGTTCGACTACCGAGGAACGGTGAATGTCAAGGGCAAAGGCCAGATGAAGACCTATCTGTACCCCAAGTGCACAGACAGTGGGTTGGTGCCGCAGCACCAGCTGTCCATCTCACCTGACATCCGGGTCCAGGTAGATGGCAGCATCGGACGCTCCCCCACAGACGAGATAGCCAGCCTGGTGCCTTCTGTTCAGAACCTGGACCAGGTGTCCCCGGGTTCCGAGAACAACGCTCAGACCAGGGACGTTCACCCGTCTGCTAAGAGACCCTGGAAGGAGCCCGTCAGAGTCGACGAAAGGTGTCGGTTAGGCAAAGCCATAGAGAAAAGCGACTGTGAAGAAGCAGGGATGGAGGAAGCCAACGAACTCACAAAGCTCAACGTCTCAGAGAGGGCGTGACGCAGCCCAGCCCACCCGCGGTGCTCTGTCCGTCCAGGCGCCACCGTCCCCGTCCCCGGACGGCGTGTCGTGTGGTCACTGCAGCCCTAACCCCTGTGTGGATCACAGTCATTCAGGGTTCACTTTCATCCGCCTCCTTCCCCTTCCCCCACTCAGTGTGATAGTCAGAAGCGTGGAGAACAAGTGCCTTCAGGGGCTGGCGTGACCTGGAGTCCAGGGAGGCGCAGCCAGGGTGTGGCGCTGGATGGTGGCGGACGTTAAAGCAGAAGCTGTGGTTAAAATCAGATTTTTATTGCTTTTTCTCACGAAACACTTTTTTTTTTTTTTTTGCTAATATAATGTTTTTGAGGGTTTTTTTTTTCCCTGTATACATACTAGTGTTTTTTTCCAGTGACCTGACCTTTCTATGTAAACACATACACGCACATACACTTGTATTCATGAATATGAGATCAAGTGCCAGTAACTCACTGGGCTGGGTGCTGGGGGTGCAGGCTGAGGACCACAAGGAGCCGACAACCCCCTACCCGCACCTTCCAGGGCGATTGGGCCCTCAGGGGCTGTGGCTGCACCCACTGGCCCCCCACACCCAGCAGCTTTAGGGCTTCCTCCTCATGCAGGCCAAGATTCCAAACGCCAACCGGTCTCACAGCTTGTGAACCCAGGCCTCAGGTATCTAAAAGCCCTTTTCCATTCTGCCCCCGTTCTGAGGGGTCTTCCAGCTGGAGTGGAGGGGCTCGTCTTTGAAGGTGACTCGTCCCAGAGGGAAACACAAAATAAACATCTGAGGGTTGCATTTATTTATTTATTTATTTATCAGGAACCGTGTGTGTCTAGGGGAGGGTTGCTGGGCTGTTCTCTCTAGCGAAGGGCACTAGGCTTGGAGTAGGGGGTAGGTCACAGCGGAAGGATGAAGATGGGGCCATTAGAGCTCCAGCCACCCTGGGCCATCTCCCCTGAGGAGGAGGACCCCAGTGGGCATGGCCCGTGCTCTGGGTCAGGGCACCCTCGGCCACCACTTTGAACGCAAAAGCTCTGCTCCTACCCCTCGCCCATGGGGTCTGCCCATGGCAGGAACTGGGTCAGAAGGACTCGGTGTGAAGCAGGTCTGGGCCGAGCACCAGGGCTGGCAGGCAACGCTTGGCCTCCACTTTCGAGAAGTTTCTCCATCCTTTCCGTTCTCAGCCTGAACAGCGCTTGTCTGTGGCGGGATCGGGCCTGGTGAGTGGACCCCAGTCCTCTTTAGGTGGAGCTCTTACATTGTCAGTAGGGGCAGAATCATCCGGAAGTAAATGAGGCGTCGGAACCCGGGGGAGTACAGAAAACCCAAGGAACTGGCTTCTGTGCCCTTTGTTACTAATCCCGTAATCCCCCTTGTAATTGTTTTGCCACACTGAGTCTGAAGTTTATGTAGACTTGAACTCAGGCCAGAGTTGTCCTGTCATAGTCACATGACACCTCCCTCTTAAGGTGGCTGCAGCCCATGCAGTAGGGGAGGGCTAGGTCCTTCTCTGTGTGAGGCCTTCACCGACGTGCCCTGTGCATTTTCTCATCCCCAGCAAATCTCTGTGTAGCTTTTGCATCTACACCAAGTCCCTTTATCACTCCTCTTTGCCAAACTCGCACAGAATCTGCCCTCCCTGGCACCATCAAGTATTGACTTGGATCAGCCAGCTCCCCAGTGACGTGCCTGGGATGGCCCCCAGCAGCGCAGTCATAAGCCAGGATCTCCACGTCCAGGGGGATTTGCCTTCAGGTTCTACTGTCAGACTGTTGGTCTTCCAATGCCAGAGAAAGGATGGCTGTGATAATACCTCTTGCTTCTAAAGAATGTATTCTTATATTGCAGAATTTTTATTTTTTCTTAAAGACACTACCTGATGCTCTGCCTGTCCATCAGGGTTGTGGGCACATCAGGGGTTCCTTCCATCAGTATTAAGGTGTGTGTCATGTGTGGCCCTCACCTTCTGCCCCCCCACCCCTGGGCTCCAGGCTCAGCAGCAACCGCGTTGGCCAGAGGCTGCTGGGCCGTTGCTGAATTTTCTGCTGTTCTGCTCCACAAAGCTCACCTCTGCACACACTTCCTCCTTTGCAAACTCTTTTTTCCTTCCCCTCCTGGAAAGGTTGTTTGTGATTCCTAGGAAGCCGAGGGGCTGCAGATACAGGGATAGCGTGGTGACCCCCGCTGGTCCAGTTCAGCACTGTGCACATGGGATCCTTCAAAGAGCGGTTTAAATTGTCTTTAAAAAACACCCCGAGCCTTCCTAAGCAACCAGTGCAGGTGTGCCCTCTGGGTGTTCCACTCGTGACTCGGGTCCCTCCCAGCCGCTGCTCAGAAGCGTACCTCAGCGCAGAACCACGGCGTGTCCGCAGGGGCCGCACTGGGCCTCTGACACAGCCAGTTGCTGAGCAGCAGGCTCAGGCACTCCCGATTCGATTCGGTGGAGGCGTCCTTCAGAGCGGCATGCCTCCTGTGAACTTAGGGCAGGAAGCAATACTTCAGAACTGAATGTGTGTAAATATAGTTGCTTTGAGTTGCAGTCGCTATTTTCTTCTTGACCTCAGGTCTGATCAAATTCTCCATGTACAAATCCATATAAACAAGCACACAGAATTGTATCCAATGCAGACAAACGTAGAGCATCGGTTATGAAACCCTCGCAGAGCCTGGAGGCTCCCCACGGCTCCGTGACCCTGGCCGTGCCGTGGAGACGCCGGCACGTTTGCACTTGACACTGAGAGCCAAAGGGCCGCGTGCTTCCGTTACGTGGGCTGTCGTGATTGGTACTTTCCAAAGGTCTGTCCGCATTTGCATTTCTAGGTTTTCGAGGTAAGCACTTTTTGGTGGTGGTTTCTGAAAATCACGTCATGCCTAGAATCTGAAATCAAATTCTTGAGAACCAACTGTTCGAGTTCTCCATCTTTCCTTTGCTCTACCCTTTTTAAATTGTTAATCCTGATAATTTCAAAATGCACCCCACCCCCCACCGCCCCAAAGAAATGAACATTAAAATATTCTAAAATCTCAACATTTGCTGCCTGGTATTTCCTCACTGACAAGACTGGTACCACTTCCGAGATTAAAGCAGTCCTCCTTGCCAGCCCGTGGCTGAAGTAGGGTTTGCGGGTCTTTTACATTGTGACTTTGAAAACAAGGCAACTAAAAACCCTATTGTGTGTGTGTGTTTTAAATGACTGTATTTGCTATAGTAAACTTTTTTTGAGAAGTATTTATTTCTATATGAGACATTTAACAGAAGCAGGTTACAGCACAAATTTTGCTTGCGACCATATCCTGATTTTGTTTGGCCTCCTAAAGAGTTTCTCCCACAATATCTCAAGCAATTGACTGAGAAAATAAAGTCAGTTTTTTAAAAGGAGGTGCCCACATAGCCTCTCCCTTGCAGAGTTCTGGGAGGCACGTGTCATGGGCAAGGTCACAAACCCACTTCAGAATCTGTTTAAATTCAGAGTGTCTGCTGGAAAATACACATGCCATTTCACATGTCACAAGGGCTCATAGCACCTCCATGCTAAGTTGCTTCAGTTGTGTCCAACTCTTTGCAACCCCATGGACTGTAGCCCATCAGGCTCCTCCGCCCATGGGATTCTCAAGGCAAGAATACTGGAGTGGGTTGCCATGCCCTTCTCCATACCTGGAGCCAAATGCTGGCTCTGCTGGGGGTTAGCACCTTCCCCGTGGTTTTTCCTGGAGGAATTTAGGTGCAACTGCAAAGCCAGGACCCTCTTGTCGACTCAGGGAAGGAAGGGGGCTACAGACGTGGCCCAGGCCTTGCTCATCAGTTCAGAGGTACCCAGCGTCTAGGTCAACCTGGAACCCGTGAGGACAGCGCTTATTGACGAGGGAGCTCTTTCCTCTGAGTCTGTACTGCAGGCATCTTCAGGAACTTTCCAGGAGGTGAGGGATCAGCAGTCTTTGTTGTGTTTCTCTCTTAGAAAGGACACCCC
>SJYV01052645.1:0-30300 GCA_006410875.1 Neotragus pygmaeus | reverse complement strand
ATGAAGCACAAGCTGGAAGCAAGATTGCCGGGAGAAATATCAATAACCTCAGATATGCAGATGACACCATCCTTGTAACAGAAGGTGAAGAAAAACTGAAGAGCCTCTTGATGAAAGTGAAAGAAGAGCGTGAAAAAGTTAGCTTAAAACTCAACATTCAGAAAACGAAGATCTTGACATCCGGTCCCATCATGGCAAACAGATGGGGCAACAACGGAAACACACTTTATTTTTTGGGGTTGCAAAATCACTGCAGATGGTGACTGCAGCCATGAAAGTAAAAGATGCTTCCCCTTGGAAGAAAAGTTATGACCAACCTAGATAGCATATTAAATAGCAGAGACATTACTTTGCCAACAAAGGTCTGTCTAGTCAAACCTTTGGTTTTTCCAGTAGTAATGTATGGATGTGAGAGTTGGACTATAAATAAAGCTGAGCACTGAAGAATTGATGCTTTTGAACTGTGGTGTTGGAGAAGACTCTTGAGAGTCCCTTGGACTGCAAGGAGATCCAACCAGTCCATCCTAAAGGAAATCAGTCCTGAACATTCACTGGAAGGACTGATGTTGAAGCTGAAACTCCAATACTTTGGCCACCTGATGGGAAGAACTGACTCATTGGAAAAGATCCTGATACAGGCAAAGAGTGAAGGTGGGAGAAGTGGATGATAGAGGATGAGATGGTTGGATGGCATCACCGACTCAATGGACATGAGCTGAGTAAGCTTCAGGAGTTGGTGATGGACAGGGAAGCCTCACGTACTGTAGTCCATGCGGTTGCAAAGAGTGAGACACGATTGTGTAACTGAACTGAACTGAAGGTGACAGATGCTAACTAGACTTATTATGGTGAACATTTCACAATGCATACAGATATTGAATCATCATGATGTTCAGTTCAGTTATAAGTTATATATGTTAATTGTAACTTAAATTAAAAATAAAAAGTGAAAAAATTCACTGGGAATGGTAACTTTGTGAATAAGTATAAATATAGACTTTTATATTATGTATAAGATTTATAATAGTCTGTTAAAGGCAATAATAATGTTGAGTCCCTCCCAAAGGCCACAGGTGCGAAACCTTGCACCACAGAAGGACACCTCCGAAGCCGGATGAGCCCCTTTGTAACCTTGCCAAAAGCACTCTGATAATCACTATCAAGCTTCCTGACTCCCAATTACGCAAAGATGCCCATTCCAGTAAGCAGCCTACAGCACCCCAAACCATTACCTAATGCCAACCATCCTGCAAGAATTCTGTATTAAGGCTATAAAAATTGGCTATTAACCCATAAAAACTGTCGACTCCTCCGTTTGTCGGCCCACTGTTGCTTGCTTACTCACTTTATTTCTGCTCTTTGTTCTTAATAAATTTACTTCCTTTTGAAATGCCCTATGTCTGGAAATCCTTTTCCAACCTGCACTCAGACTGCCTCAACAACTAATACTGCTGTACTGTGGGGTTTTTAAGAGATGTAGAAGAAAAACTATGCCAAAAATGGCAAATGAAAGTCGCTCAGTTGTCTCCGACTCTTTGCGACCCTGTGGATTGTAGTCCACAAGGCTCCTCTTCCATGGAATTCTCCAGGCAAGAATACTGGAGTAGGTTGCCATTTCCTTCTCAGGGGATCTTCCCGACCCAGGGATCAAACCTAGGTCTCCTACGTTGCAGGTGGATTTTTTACCAGCTGAGCCACTAAGGAAGCCCTCTCTTATCAATGTCTTTATTAAAATCTATATTATCTTTTCAGCTGGGCATACACACTGAGGAAACTAGAATTGAAAGAGACACGTGTACCCCAATGTTCATTGTAGCACTGTTTATAACAGCCAGGACATGGAAGTAACCCAGATATCCATCAGCAGACGAATGGATAAGAAAGCTTTGGTACATATACACAATGGAGTATTACTCAGCCATTAAAAAGAATACATTTGAATCTGTTCTAATGAGGTGGATGAAACTGGAGCCTATTATACAGAGTGAAGCCAGAAAGAAAAACACCAATACAGTATACTAACACATATATGGAATTTAGAAAGATGGTAATGATAACCCTATATGCGAGATAGCAAAAGAGACACAGATGTATAGAACAGACTTTTGGACTCTGTGGGAGAGGGAGAGGGTGGGAGGATTTGGGAGAATGGCATTGAAACATGTATACTATCATGTAAGAAACGAATCGCCAGTCTAGGTTCAATAAAGGATACAGGATGCTTGGGGCTGGTGCACTGGGATGACCTAGAGAGATCATATGGGGAGAGAGGTGGGAGGGGGGTTCAGGATTGGGAACTCATGTACACCCATGGCGGATTCATGTCAATGTATGGCAAAACCAATACAGTATTGTAACGTAAAATTTTAAAAATTTAATTAATTTATAAAAGGGAAAAAAGCTATATTATCTTTTCAAATAGTGTAAATTTTAAAACCACTGAAATTACCTGCCAGTTCTTCATGTTTTGATTCATGCTCATGTTTATCTTCACTTAGCTCCATATTAGCTTGATTACTAGAAAATATTAAATATCACACATTAATAATATATTTCCATGCAATCTTTTGTGAATATTTTTTTAAAAATCTCTTTTAACAATACGTATTTCCTCTTAAGTAGTCTTGTTCTAGCAAAAGCTAAAAATCTGGAAACTATGAAGGCAATGTTTTAAAAATGAAGGATCTTACAAGCCTGAAACTAACTGCAGCCACTGAAGAAATACGGGGGAGGGGGACAGAAAATGCCAAATATCTTAACTTTATACACAAATATATACAATTTTATACATAAATGTGTGCCTTGTATTTCTCAAGGCCCAGACAGCCTTTCTACACTACAGATTAGGAATGGCCTACAAGCTACAAGAACCAGTCAAGTATATGTGGAAGCAAGGAAAAAAACTCCCAGAGTCAGCATTTCCATGCTAATAAGCAATTCCATCCTAAAATGGAAGCTGAATAAGAGCCTTAAACCAATAAACATTCAGCAAGGTGTTTTAACTATACTGGATGTATCAGTTCATATACTATGTTTTTTTCAAACAAAAGAATCAGTTCTACCTTTTTCAGTCCCCTAACCAAGTCTTTAGTGAGATCATTAGGAGGCCCAAGAGACTATAAACTCATTAATAACAGTAGCAGCAAACACCACATATTCAATACTACACTGTACTCCGACTAGGCTGTTCTCGAGTACAAGTATCACAATTACAAACATTGTTCAGTTCAGTTCAGTCGCTCAGTTGTGTCTGATTCTTTGCGACCCCATGGACTGCAGCATGCCAGGCCTCCCTGTCCGTCACCAACTCCTGGAGTTTACTCAAACTCATGTCCATCAAGTTGGTGATGCTATCCAACCATCTCATCCTCTGCTGTCCCCTTCTCCTCCCACCTTCAATCTTTCCTAGAATCAGGGTCTTTTCAAATGAGTCAGCTCTTCACATCATGTGGCCAAAGTATTAGAGTTTCAGCTTTAATATCTGTCCTTCCAGCGAATGTTCAGGACTGATTTCCTTTAGGATGGACTGGTTGGATCTCCTTGCAGTCCAAGGGACTCTCAAGAGTCTTCTCCAACACCACAGTTCAAAAGCATTAATTCTTCAGGGCTCAGCTTTCTTTATAGTCCAACTCTCACATCCATATATGAAGTGAAGTGAAGTCACTCAGTCGTGTCCGACTCTTTGTGACCCCATGGACTGTAGCCCGCCAGGCTCCTCTATCCATGGGATTCTCCAGGCAAGAAGACTGGAGTGGGTTGCTATTTCCTTCTCCAGGGGATCTTCCCAACCCAGGGATTGAACCCAGGTCTCCTGCATTGCAAGCAGACGCTTTATCCTCTGAGCCACCAGGGAAGCCCCACTGGAAAAACCATAACCTTGACTAGACAGACCTTTGTTGGCAAAGTAATGTCTCTGCTTTTCAATATGTTATCTAGGTTGGTCATAATTTTTCAAGGAGCAAGCATCTTTTAATTTCATGGCTGAAGTCACCATCTGTGTCATTTTAGAGTTCTCAAAAATAAAGTCTGCCACTGTTTCCCCATCTATTTGCCATGAAGAGATGGGACCAGATGCCATGATCTTCGTTATCTGAATGTTGAGTTTTAAGCCACCTTTTTCACTCTCTTCTTTCACTTCCATCAAGAGGCTCTTTAGTTCTTTCTCACTTTCTGCCATAAGAGTGGTGTCTTCTGCATATCTAAGGTTACTGATATTTCTCCCACCAATCTTGATTCCAGCTTGTGCTTCATCCAGCCCAGTGTTTCTCATGATGTACTCTGCAGATAAGTTAAATAAGCAGGGTGACAATATACAGCCTTGATGTACTCCTTTTCCTATTCTGTTGTTACATGTCCAGTTCTAACTGTTGCTTCTTGACCTGCATACAGATTATGCAAGAGGCAGGTCAGGTGGTCTGATATTCCTGTCTCTTTCAGAATCTTCCAGTTTATTGTGATCCACACAGTCAAAGGCTTTGGCATAGTCAATAAAGCAGAAGTAAATGCTGTTCTGGAACTCTCTTGCTTTTTCCGTGATCCAGCAGATGTNGTCAGGTGGTCTGATATTCCTGTCTCTTTCAGAATCTTCCAGTTTATTGTGATCCACACAGTCAAAGGCTTTGGCATAGTCAATAAAGCAGAAGTAAATGCTGTTCTGGAACTCTCTTGCTTTTTCCGTGATCCAGCAGATGTTGGCAATTTGATCTCTGGTTCCTCTGCCTTTTCTAAATCCAGCTTGAGTATCTGGAAGTTCATGGTTCATGTATTGCTGAAGTCTGGCTTGGAGAATTTTGAGCAATAGCTTGCTAGTGTGAGATGAGTATAATTGTGCGGTAATTTGAGCATTCTTTAGCATTGCCTTTCTTTGAGATTGGAATGAAAATTGGCCTTTTTCAGTCTTGTGGCCACTGCTGTATTTTCCAAAATTGCTGGCATATTGAATGCAGCACTTTAACAGCATCATCTTTGGGATTTGAAATAGCTCAACTGGAATTCTATCACTTTCACTAGCTTGTTTGTAGTGATGCTTCCTAAGGCCCACCTGACTTCACATTCCAGGATGTCTGGCTCTAGGTGAGAGATCACACCATCGTGATTATCAGGGTCGTGAAGATTTTTTTCTACAGTTCTTCTGTGTATTTTTGCCACCTCTTCTTAATGTCTTCTGCTTCTGTTAGGTCCATACCATTTCTGTCCTTTATTGATTCCATCTTTGCATGAAATGTTCCCTTGGTATCTCTAATTTTCTTGAAGAGATCTCAAGTCTGTCTTGAAGAGATCTCTAGGAACACTGTTAAAAACATGGAAACATTAAGAAATACTTCAAAGGGACAAAAATTTGTGGCCAGCAACCCTGTGTATGCTTACTCTGTGTTGTCACTGTTAAGACAGGCAATCACCATGGGNCAAGTCTGTCTTGAAGAGATCTCTAGGAACACTGTTAAAAACATGGAAACATTAAGAAATACTTCAAAGGGACAAAAATTTGTGGCCAGCAACCCTGTGTATGCTTACTCTGTGTTGTCACTGTTAAGACAGGCAATCACCATGGGCCATTAGGGTCCCTGCATGTTCTTGCTGGGTAAGCCAAGAACATAAGGCAGAAACACTCCTTCCTAGGTCACTTCTCAAGAGTTGCAGTGGTCAACTCTGAAAGACAGGCAATATTTCTGCCATCAAAGTAGGCTTGTTTCTACTTATTAAAAAAGCAATACAGTCCTCAAACTCAGTGACCCTCTCCCATAAACCAACCCCTTACATGGGTGGACAGCCATCATGGACCCCATGAACCTTGTGGGACAAGGGAAACTGAAGCAAATCAACATGGCACTTGGGTTCTGCTTCTGTCAAGAGAAAGTCATTTTGTTTCTGACCCAAGAATTCTTGTCAACTGTCAGCATCCATAAAACCACAGTTCAGTCTGCAAGTAGGGTAAAAATCTCAGACCCTACATAGTTCATAACAGTCACTGCTTTGTCCACTGTCTGTAAGAACTAAGCATCCTGAGGAGACCAGGCACTCTAATGACCAAAGGTATGAGTTTCCTAACCCTTAATTTAATTGTAGTTTGGTGTTCTTAAAATCTTAAACTTGTAATCTGACTTTCATTTATAATTTTCAAAATTAGATGGAAAACTTAAAACTGAGGATAAATCTTGAAAATGCCAAAGGTCTATGGCATGCACAAGGCACCATCTCTGTAAACTAATAGAATTTCCAGGATAAATGAGGTTTCCTGAGAATCTTTAGGGTGAACCACATACAAAGATAGGACACAAACCAGATCTGTCTTTGTTCCCTGGTTCCCCTTTCCCTTTTCGTTCCTACCTTATCTTTAAAAATTTCGACCATACCACACAGCATGCAGGATCTTAGCTTCCCAACCAGGGATCAAACCTGTGTCCCCTGCAGTTGGAAGCATAGACTCTTAACTACTGGACCACCAAGGAAGTCCCTCCCCTGAGTTTCTAATAGCTACCTGGACTCACTTTATCTGTAGAAGATGCTTAATAGATATCTTCCTGGTTAGGTCTATTCAGCAATATGCTGTTCACCTCAAAAGTACATCATGCATGAAATTTTAGATATCTAGAGGCTCAAATACAAATGTATTCCAGTCAATATATATACCAATCATATTCTACACACTCATAAAGACACACACCCTTTAATGAACAGAGAACAAAAATAATGAACAGAGAACAGAATTTTAAAAGATTTAAATTTTGCCTGTTATAATGTTTATCCCTTTAATTACATGCATATACTAGCTTTATAAAAATATAGAAAGACACAAAAATTATTTAATGATTTGCTTATATTGTATTTACATTACCTATGTAAAGCTTTAAAATATATGGAGTCATTAGAATCCAATTCCTTATTTAACCTTGAATAATCAATGGATGATGTTAAGCCTTTCTCAAGCCTCGCAAAAAATTCTTCTTTTTCCTCTTGCTCTTCTAACGTGTCCAGTCCCAATCCGAGAACACTATGATTGAGCTCAGAAACTATCTCTAAATAGAAAGCACAAATATATTTCATTAACATATACAATTTTAAAGAAATTAATTTTGATGCTGCATTTATTGAAATTTTATAGCAAAACTTAAAAAAAAATCTATAACATATTTTACCTATTCTTTTACCACCAAACATAGATTTGTGTTCATAATATGTAAGGTTATATGGATTCTCCAGAGGTGTAATTCTAAACCTTCTAGGAAGAAATTAAATCTGCCAACTCACTTCAGTGAAGGAAGCTCCAAGAGAGCTAAGAGTTAATTTTTCTAAAAATTCTGATTACAAGAATCATAATTAAACTGTCAACTTATATCCGCCACAATTCTTACCATTGGCTTCTAAGCTGTCAATACTCAAGATAGAGGTTCCACTGCTCTTAAGAAACTGAATCCTGTCAGCAGACTCTTCTTCTGTTTCCATAACAGGCTGAGAAGTCTTCTTTGTTTTCAAATAGCTTACATTTGTCCCAAATGGTCCTGGGATGGGATTTAATATAGTTGGATATTTACATTAAGAGCATTGTGTTGACCACTATGCCAAGATAGTAATACTGTTATACCAGCTTAGATTTGTTATGCTATTATATGAGTTATACTAGGAGACAGTAGCTAAATCTGCTATATGAAATAAAAATTAATCAGACAAAAAATTCGCAAAAGGAAAATTATAATTCTATTTGATTGTGTAAATCTTACCCAATGGAAGATTTAAAAAATTTGCATCAAGACTTTAAAAATTAATTATTCTGAAGCACAAGTACTTAATACATAAACCATGCCACTTGAAAGATCCCTCCTGAAGGAAGGAAGGGAGACAACTCCAGGCTGGGGAACAAGGAGGTCCAAGGGTCAAAAATGGGAGCGCAGGCCACATGCAGGGATGCAAAAAGGTCAGTGAGGGTAGTCTGGGGGAAGTAACCCTAAGGCAGGAGCCATGGTCGGACCATGCTCATCTTCACAGGCTGGGGACAGGGTTTTGCTCTTCATTCTAAAAGCACTAGAAAACACTGGAAAAGTTATACAATATCAAATTTTCTTTATCCTAGCAGTACATAACTGTTGTGAAAAACTGATATATGAAAAAATAACTATAATGTATGATATAAAGACTGAGATTAGAAAAACACCACTTTTGCTTAGAAGAAAGCCTTATCAAAATAAGTTACAAATTCTGACTTCAATTTCCTACTTGGTGTCCTACTGGAAAGGGTTCAGAATCAAATTATTTTATGGCTCTGTGTAAATAATGGTTTTAATGGGTCTCATAATAACTTCAACACAGAGACAATCAGGAGATTTCAGATGAAAATATGCATGCCAAGGTAGGAGTGCTGTTGAGGCATCTGTCCAGGGGTCTCAGCTGGGCTCTGAAGCCGGACTCAGGGATGTGACCCACATTAACCCACCTCTCAAGAGACTAATACAACCAAAACCAAGATCTGATTCAGTTATTTACAATGAAAAGTATAACCAGTAGATAGAATTATATAGTTTCACCTTCTCTGCAGAACATTTTGTCTTAATGGCAACTGAAAGAGAAAGCAAAATTATAAGGTAGACTTGGCTCAGTATTGATGTTTAATAATGGCTCTTTAAGAAATGCATTCCTCTCAAGAGGGGTGGTGCAGTTCTCCCTTAGAAGCATCTACATTCTTGCTGGCAGGAATCATATTTTATCTTTGTATACTAGTGCCAAATACTCAGAAGGTAATATGAACTCAGTAAATGCTTGTGAATGAATTAGGGACCAGGTTATGCCCTTGGGTAGAGAAACCTTCTCCCCTGTGTTTAAACGGATCTTGTCACAAGTTTCCTTCCTAAGTATCCTTTGCATCCCTTACTAATCAAATCCACTGATTGATACATTCTTTTAAAAAAAATTTAGTCTCTTTAATTAGGTTACATTAAGTGTTAGTCTAGGACTCATTCTTTCCCTTTAGAGTGAGTTTGCATAAGTTTGCATACCCCAACTCTAATTCACTCCTTTCTAGGAGAGAGATTTTAAAGCTACTTAAGTCTCAAACTTTTGTCAACTATTTCAATAGTACTTAATCATATAATATCCTTTTCAAATGGGGAAAGATTCTAAAACAAAAAATTCTTCATATACAAGCTTTAGCACTGTGCGTGACTTATAGATTTATGAAAAAATACACTGAATTTTTCAGTAAGACAATTCCTTACTGTAAATTGTTAAAAGAACAGAGAAATGACTATTAAATTGTAACATTTACTTATTAAATATTTATTAGCTACGGTTGAGGGTCAAGGAGTACAAGGAAAAAGAACTATAGAAATCCTACCAGTTCATAAAATAGTGCTTAAAGATCCACAGATTCTGTTATCACAAGTACTTAACAGAGGTAGCCTGGGGATCCTTAAGAATTTGGCAGTATCACATATACGAACTATAATGCAGGAAACAGGCAAGGGAGCAATTTTCCATTGTAAAATGTGACCAGGAAAAGTTTTGGGAGAGGTATACACATGTGCTAGACAGGATCAATAATGAGTTCTTTACCATTAAGACGATGGTGTTTGTTTTTTTTACTGTTATTAACAGACAGTGATACAAAAATCAACAGGTCTATTAAAACCTTCCAAATGCAATGACATTAATACACTGTCAGAGTATCTTATTAAATCACCTTAAATCGATTTACCATTAAACATAACATATAAATATACCTATATTATTCACCATCTAAAACTAAGTAATTATAAATTATTTGAATGTAAAATAATCTGATAATGCAGAAATACAGATTCTCAATTATATAGCAAATATAAAGTTATATAATATGAAAATCAATGCAAGCTTAAAATTCACTATTAGTATTATTTTCCTTATAGATTTATATTGAGTTGGCCAAAGGTTCATTTGATTTTTTCCAAAAAATGGCTCTAGTAGAGCTTAGTTGTCTTTAACTTCATTAAAAAAAGTTTTGTTAGATTATATTGTGACAGCTGGCATATCAGGGTGCATTAAAAAAAAAAAAAAACACCTTACCAAAATTGGTGAATTGTTGCGTATCCATTTTATACTGAAGATGGAAGAAAAAGCAACATATTTGGTATATCATACTTTATTATTTCAAGAAAGGTAAAAATGCTACTGAATCATAAAAAAAGATTTGTGCAGTGAATGGGGAAGGTGTGACTGATCAAACTTTTCAAAAGTGATTTGTGAAATTTTGTGCTGGAGTTTTCTCACTGGACGGTGCTACATGGTCAGGGAGCCCAGCTGAAGTTGATAGTGATCAAATCGAGAAATTAATTGAGAACAATAAATGTTATACCATGCAGGAAACAGCTGACATACTTAAAATATCCAAGTCAAGTGCTGAAAATCCTTTGCACAAGTTTGGTTAATCACTTTGGGTGCCACATAAGTTAAGCAAAAAAACTTTCCTGACTGTATTTCCACATGCAATTCTCTACTGAAACATAATAAAAATGGTGCTTTTTAAAATAAACTGTGATGGGTGATGAAAAGCGAATACTGTACAATAATGTGGAACCAAAGAGATTGTGGGGCAAGTGAAATGAACCACCACCAACCACACAAGACTGGTCTTTATCCAAAGAAGGTGATGTTGTATATATGGTAGGGATGGAAGGAAGCCTATTATTACGAGCTCCTTCTGGAAATACAAACAATTAATTCCAACAAGTACAGATCCCAGTTAGACCAACTAAAGGTAGCACTTAACGAAATGCATCCAAAATTAGTCAATATAAACCATATGATCTTCCATTAAGATAACACAACTTTCTTCAATGACCAGGCAAAAATTGTTATAGCTTAGCTGGGAAGTTTTGATTCATCCACTGTATTTACCAGACACTGTACTTTTGGATGCCCATTTACTTTGGTCTTTACAAAATTCTCTTAAGGGAAAAAATTTCAATTCCCTGGAAGACTGTAAAAGGCACCTGGAACGATTCTTTGTTCAAAATGATAGTTTGGGGAAGATGGAATTACAAAGTTTTCTGAAAAATGGCAGAAGGTAGTGGAACAAAATGGTGAATATATTGTTCAGTAAAGTTCTTATTGAAAATGAAAAAATGTGTCTTTTACTTAAAAAACCAAAGGAACTTTTTGGCCAACCTAAACAGCACAGTAAGAAAATCCAGAATCAAAAGTCTTGTCTGCCCCCTTGTGGTCAAATAATTTAAAATTAGCAGTATTTACCACCACTTTCAAATTCATCTTCAGTTATCCACCACGGCACTGTATCTTTCTTCTTCACTTCTTTAGGTTGTCTAGGTGTTTTATTTGAATTTTCAAAAGAATCATCTGAAAGCTAAATCAGATATAAGCTACTGAAGTTTATATTCAAGAATCCCCAATTTATCACTGAAAATGTTCTCTTAGATCTTGACAATTAGTGCTTGTCACAATGATTAATAAACTTTAATGAAAAAATTTATTTTTCCTTTTCTACCCTTTAGGTTCAAATCTTACTACAGTCATAAACTCCTACTCTAAATCCAAACTACCTCCCTCACTCTCAGCCAGTTCTCTCTCTTTGACTGAGAAAATGAAGACCCTACAGTCAAAACCACCCTTCTTCTCACTCCCTTCACTCTACCACTCGACTCACCTGTTAAGACACTAATTTCCTCTCTCAGAAGAGAAATTCTTTTCTCCACTCCAGAGAGAACCTGCAGAGGGGCCCACTTCCCTGCTCACCAGGTTCTTACCAGGTAATCCTACTGCATCTCTATCTCACTCCCTCCTCAACCTCCCATCTCTCCTTCCCTCAGGTTATTAAACCTGCTCATTGCTGCATCCCTAGGGCCAAGCACAGCACCTGGCATAATCGTAGGATAAAAGAATGAACACTCAAGTCTCCTCTAATTAGAAAAGGGCTTCCCAGGTGGTTCAGCGGTAAAGAATCCCCCTGCCAATGCAAGAGACGTGGGTTTGATCCCTGGGTCA
Source organism: Neotragus pygmaeus (assembly GCA_006410875.1). Lineage (NCBI taxonomy): Eukaryota > Metazoa > Chordata > Mammalia > Artiodactyla > Bovidae > Neotragus > Neotragus pygmaeus. The sequence continues at coordinate 18,333 of SJYV01052645.1, read as the reverse complement.
GGAAGATCCCCTGAGGAAGGAAATGGCAACCCACTTCAGTAGTCAAGCCTGGACAGAGGAGCCAGGCAGGCTACAGTACATGGGATCACAAGAGTCAGACTAAACAACAAATTAAAAAGCAAACAAAAACAGAGAGAGAGAGGCAGAGGTCCTTAGTCCTTTATTTCCCTTTCACTCTACCCATCACTTTTCTTTTATATACATTCTAACTTCTCAAGGTCACTGCTAAACTCCTCAAAATCCGGTACCCATCCAAAACAACTCTCCTCAGTCACCAAAGGCCTCCAAAATCCACAAATAAAGAACCACCATCAGTGGTTTCCCTGACAGACCACACGATTTGACAATGACGAACTCTCACTTCCTGAAACTCTCTTTGAGTTCACAGTACCACCTTCTCCAGGTGACACCTCATTTCTGTGACCTTTCCTAATCAACTCTGCTAGCTTTTGGCTCTTCTGCTCTTTTGTTAATACGAAACTTACCCAGAACTCTGCTCTTAATCCTTTTTACCCTCACTTTAACACACTTCTTCTGGAGAAGAAACCAACATTTATTAGTGACTTGCCTGCTCTATGTCAGAATCTATACCCAGGTTATCGAACTCTTCAAACAATCCAGCAGAGATTTACTGATAGGGAAGTAAATTCAGAGAAGTTAAGCAACTTGCCCAGGTTGCTACTGTCAGTAAGTGATAACAGAGCTGGGGTTCAAAATTGGGTTTCCCTGACTGAAACCTGTCCACTTTCAAAGACGCTGTATGGTCCCCCAGCTAGGGCAAAGGAATGACTTTCTAAACTTTTGAGATGATTACACACACATTTCCACCTGCCAAACAAACAACTCTACTTCAATGACTTGTAAGAACACCATTTAAAAATGTTCAAAAAGAACTCAGTCTTTCCTGACCACCAGGGAGGAAGAGGGGGAGAAGGAAAAAAAGAATACTCTTTACTCCATACGAATTTTCATTGGATCACTTTCCACTAAGCCTTAAACTTCACTGTCACCCTGAAATGTCCCATTTCTCTCTCCTTTCTGTCTCTCCCTGTTTACCCAACTCTGATAACCTGCCTCAGATTCTGTCTTTTCCTCCTACACTCAAGACTATGTAAGAGCATGTAAGAAAGACTGCAGGTTTTTGGAGCCAGAGAGATCTGAGTTCAAATTTTAACTTCAAAATAAGTTAGTTTTGTTTATACATCTAGAAAACAGGCAAGGTAACACCGACCTTACAGGGTTGTGGCAAAGATCATAAAAGAAATGGAGACTGCCTGGCCAGGCACTGTCTAATGCACAGAAGGTATTCTCACTTTCAACAGTCTTCCACATTGCTTTCTGGCTACTATCATAAAAAACAAAACACAAAAGCTGGTTCCCCAGTTAACACAGTGCTGCTGAGGATATGGAGAAACTGGAAGCCTAAAACTACTAATATACCGCTGATGAGAGAGTAAAATGGTGCAGCCATCTAGAAAACAGTTTGGCAGTTCCTCAGAAGGCAACAGCACCCCACTCCAGTACTCTTGGCTTGAAAGTCCAATGGACGGAGGAGCCTGGTAGACTGCAGTCCATGGGGTCGCGAAGAGTCAGGCATGACTGAGCGACTTCACTTTGACTTTTCACTTTCATGCATTGGAGAAGAAAATGGTAACCCACTCCAGTATTCTTGCCTGGGAAATCCCATGGACAGAGGAGCCTGGCGCATTACAGTCCCTGGGGTTGCAAAAGAGTCAGACATGACATAGCGACTAAACTACAACAAATACATAAAGCAAATGTTAACAGATATAAATGGACAAAAATAGTCTCTATGTGTGTTAAAAATCACATCAAAAAGAAAAAAATACATAGGAATAAACTTAACCAAGAAGGTGAAAGACGCGGTTGTTGTTTACTCGCTAAGTCATGTCTGACTCCATTCCATGGACTGTAACCTGCCAGGCTCCTCTGTCCATGGGATTTCCCAGGTGAGAATACTGGAGTAGGTTGCCATTTTCTTCTCCAGGGCATCTTCCTGACCCAGGGATCAAACCCCTGTCTTTTACATTAGAGCTGGGTTCTTTACTACTAAGCCATCTGGGAAGCCCATGAAAGCTATACAGTCTGAAAACTATAAAATACAGATAAAGGAAACTGACTGTGATACAATGAAATAGCAAGATATCTCATGTTGATGGACTGGAAGATTATTATTAAATGTACATATCACCCAAAGCAAGCTACAGACTTAATGTATACCTATCAAAACATGCATGACATTTCTCACAGAACTAGAATAATCCTAAAATTTATATGGAACAATTAAAGGCCCTGAATAGCCAAAACAATTTTGAGAAAAAAGAATGAAGCTGGAGGTATTAAGCTCTCTGACCTCAGACCATACTAGAAAGTTCTAGTAATCACAACACTGTGGTACTGGCACAAAAATGACACATTCATCAATAGAACAGAATAGAGAGCCCAGAAATAAACCTATGCATTTATGGTCAATAAATCTACAACAAAGGAAACAAGAATACACAATGGAAAAAAGTCTCTTACTGAAGTAAGTGGTGCTGGAAAAACTGAATAGCTCCATGTAAAACAACAGTTCTCACATCATACACAAAAAAACTCAAAATGCATTAAGGACCTAGTGTAAAACCTGAAACCATAAAGCTCCTAGAAGAAAATATAGATAGGACACTTTGTTATAAATCATAGCAGTTATTTTTTTGGGTCTATCTCCTAAAGCAAAGGAAACAGAAGCAAAACTAAACAAATGGGACCTAATCAAACTTGAAAGCTTTTGCACAGTAAAGGAAACCATTGACAAAATGAAAAGAACCTACAGAATGGGAAAAAACAATCACATATCATATGTTCAATAAAGGGTAAATATTCAAAATACATTAATAGCTCATGTAACTCAATATCAAAAATAGAGCAACCTCCCCCCGCCCCCAAAACCCAATCTGATTAGAAAATGGGCACAAGATATACACATGGCTAACAGGCACATGAAAAGATGCTCAACATTACTAATCAGGGAAATGCAAATCAAAACTCCAAAGAGCTATCCCCTCACACCTGTCAGAATGGCTCTGTGCATGCTCAGTTGTGTCTGACTCTGCAACCCCTGTAGCCTGTCAGGCTCCTCTGTCCAAGGGATTCTCCAGGCAAGAATACTGGAGTGAGTTGCCATTTCCTCCTCCAGGGGATCTTCCTGACTCAGGAATCAAATCCAGGTCTCCTGCATTGGCAGGTGGATTCTTTACCACTGAGCCACCTGTGAAGCCTATCAGAATAGCTGCAAATAGCAAGTGCTGGTGAGGATGTAGAGCAAGGAAAATTCATGTACACTGTTAGTGGGAATGTACATTGGCGCAGTCACCACGGAAACAGTATGGAGATTCCTCAAAAGACTAAAAACAGAAGTATCATGTGATATAGTGGTTCCACTCCTGGATATATCTCCAGCGACAAACACACTCATTCGAAAGATAAACGTATCCCAATTTTTCATAGCAGCATTATTTACACTACCAAAGATATGGAAGCAACCTAAGTATTTATCAACAGATGAATGGATAAAGAAGATGTGGTATATATGTATATATATCCATCCTAAAGGAGATCAGTCCTGCTAAAGCTGAAGCTCCAATACTTGTCCACCCAATGGGAGGAGCTGACTCATTTGAAAAGACCCTAATGCTGGGAAAGATTGAGGGCAGGAGGAGAAGGCGATGACAGAAGATGAGATGGTTGGATGGCATCACTGACTCAATGGACATGGGTTTGGGTGGACTCTGAGAGTTGGTAATNCAATGGGAGGAGCTGACTCATTTGAAAAGACCCTAATGCTGGGAAAGATTGAGGGCAGGAGGAGAAGGCGATGACAGAAGATGAGATGGTTGGATGGCATCACTGACTCAATGGACATGGGTTTGGGTGGACTCTGAGAGTTGGTAATGGACAGGGAGACCTGGTATGCTGCAGTTCATGGGGTCGCAAAGAGTCAGACACAACTGAGCTGAACTGAAGGTGGAATATTACTCAACCATAAAAAGAATAAAATTTGTCATTTGAAACAACATGGGTAGACCTGGAGGGTATTATACTTAGTAGAATAAGTCAGGGTTAACAAGTACTGTATGTTATCACTTCCATGTGGAATCTAAAAAAAGGTAAAATGAATGAATATAACAAAGCAGAAAACAGACGATCAGATATAGAGAACAAACTAGTGTTACCAGTGGGAAGAGAGAAAGGAGGAGGGTGCAAAAGGGGGTAGGAATTAAAAAGAATTAAAAGGTACAAACTACAAGGATATATCATACAGCACAGGGAATATAGCCAGTATTTTATACCTCTAGATGAAATATAATCTATGAAAACAGAATCACTATCTGAACTAATATAATGCTGTACATCAACTATACTTCAATTAAAAAAAACAAAGCCATTTATGTCATAGACCAGTCATTCCTATGGGAGGCAGAAAACAGAGCTAAAAAAGTAAAATAATGAATGGTTATAAGTGCAACATGGATAATTAAGCACACGGTATACTAAGAAGGAACCTGATGTCTACTTTTTCTTTCAGTGGGTCAATAGGAAAAAACCTCTCTCATGTAGGATTTTTAAGAAGAGATCTTCACCACCCAGGTAAAGAACGGAGGAACAGACAGCATTACTGGCATGGAAAGTGAAACGTCAGTCATGTCCAACTCTTTGTGACGCCATGGACTACACAGCACACCAGGATACTCCGTCCATGGGATTTTCCAGGCAAGAATACTGGAATGGGTTGCCGTTGCCTTCTCTAGGGGATCTTCCCCACCCAGGGACTGAACCCGAGTCTCCTGCATGGCAGGCAAATTCTTTATCATCTGAGTCACCAGGGAAGCTCCTAGTATTAGCAGAGGGAACAGCTAGCAGTACAAAGCTCCTAACATGAATTGAGTTGGCCTATCTGGAGGAGAAAAAAGGCATGCCTGGAAAATGGGAAGGAATGGTATAAAGTCAGTGAGGTGGACATACCCAAAACCACTAGAGCTTTGCCAGCCCCAGGAAGCAGTCTGGATTTTATTCTCTAAGTGATGGGAAGGAATAGTGTGTTTTACATTGGACGAACAGAGTCTGATTTATGTCACAGACCATGCTGGCTGCAGTGTGGTGAAGGAACACTGGGACAGGAAGTAGGAGCTATTGCAGTAGCCTAATGAGAAAATGGTGCCCTGGATTATGATGGCTGCAGTGAAAAGGGAGAGAACTAGAGAGATGATAAATATACTCTGGAGACAGGTGACAGAGCCTGATGACTAAGTAACTGTATCTTACAGGTGAAGAGAGAATTGAAGAAATGAGTTTCTGGTGAGACAATTTACAATATAGCTTCTAAAAATATAAACTTACTTCTTTCATGAACTGTTCAAACTCTTCATCCAGCTCTTCTTTGGAATAGTGGGCCATCATCAATACATTTTACTTTCCAAAGTAAACATTCTGAAATGTTTACAACATCGGAAACACTAAATGGCAAGAGATAATAAACATCCTTTAAGGAAATCTACATCACATCAAAAAAAAACAGGCAGACTTGAACTTCAGACTTTTTAAAAAATTTTGTATTTAAATATAGTTAAATTTGGCCCCCCATGCGAAGAGTTGACTCATTGGAAAAGACTGATGCTGGGAGGGATTGGAGGCAGGAGGAGCAGGGGATGACAGAGGATGAGATGGCTGGATGGCATCACTGAGTTGATGGACGTGTCTGAGTGAACTCCAGGAGTTGGTGATGGACAGGGAGGCCCAGTGTGCTGCGATTCATGGGGTCCCAAAGAGTCCGACACGACTGAGTGACTGAACTGAACTGACAAGTTAATTTACAATGTTATGTTAGTTTCAGGTGTTTAGTTACAGTTCAACATTAAAAAAAAAAAAAAGAAAAGATGGGCAGAAGACCTAAGTAGGCATTTCTCCAAAGACATACAAATAGCCAAGCAGCCCATGAAAAGATGCTCGACATCGCTAATTATTAGAGAAATGCAAATCAAAACTATAATGAACTAGCACCTCACACTAGTCAAAAGGCCATCATCAGAAAGTTTGCTGCTGCTGCTGCTAAGTCACTTCAATCATGTCCAACTCTGTGCGACACCATAGACAGCAGCCCACCAGTCTCCCCCGTCTCTGGGATTCTCCAGGCAAGAACACTGGAGTGGGTTGCCATTTCCTTCTCCAATGCATGAAAGTGAAAAATCAAAGTGAAGTCGCTCAGTCGTGTCCGACTCCTAGGGACCCCATGGACTGGAGCCTACCAGGCTCCTCCATTCATGGGATTTTCCAGGCAAGAGTACTGGAATGGGGTGCCACTGCCTTCTCCCTCAAAAAGTCTACAAACACTAAATGCTAGAGAAGGTGTGGAGAGAAGAGAACACTCCTACACTATTGATGGTAATGTAAATTGGTGTGGCCACTAAGGAGAACAGTATGCAGGTACCTTATAAAAAACCAAAAATATAACTACTGTCTTGCTACATCTCACTGTTCTGTTCGCACCCACAGTAGGCAAGTCGCCAGCTGTAAGCTGGAAGAAAACTCAAGGAACCCTAGGAACTGCAGACATATTTTGTCTCTCCTGACTGGCACAGCAGACGCAGTGTACTCTGCCCTGGATGACCCAGAAGACACAGCCATAACCCGGCCATAATGCAGAGGCAAGAGCTTTTCAGGTGGAGCTTCTATAGGTTATGTGCATGCCCAGTGCTATAAGTGATCTCAGCTCTTACATAACCACGTATTTACAAAATGTGGGGTGAGAGCAAGAGGCCCTGGGGTGAGAGCCTGACCACCGTCATTTTGGCTAGTTTGCTCTTTCCCTACAACTACCACATGAGCCAGTGACCCCACTCCTGCGCAGGCATTTCTCTTATGATTTAGCATATACGTACAATCATTGACCAGTAAACTGAATGAGAGATTCCTAATTCATTAATAAAATTGATTTAACAAGCAGCTTTTACAGTGTGCATTATACTTAAGAGTTCAGAATTGCATTTTCATTCTTAATATCCAATGAATAAAAAGTGGTCTCCACAATATTTCCTAAATCTATGCATATCTGTGTGTGTATTAACATCTCTTAAACCAGGGCTTCTCAAGAAAACTTTTAAAAACTAGCATATTCAAAAGACTTTCCCTTCTGCAAAGGAAAAGGCAGAGTGCCTGCAGTTTTATCATTCAGCTGATTATCAACCCATATTTAAAAGTTTTGCAAAATACACTGTTCCTGAAACTGGGGACGCTTCCAGATACAAATTTCTAGACTGAGTTACTAAGAATCAGAATCTACCTAAAACAAAGTGGAGTATACAAATTACAACAAATTAAGCATCTTTTGGAGGGAGGGAAGGTCACCAAAAACTATGCAATGGTGACGCGCTTAAACTCTTTTCCCGTCTCCCCTCATAAGTCCAACGGCGGGTCTGCGCCAACTTATGGACTCTAACTCCTTGAAGCAGCTCCGACCCCAGCTTCCTTTCGTAGAGGCGGGAGGTGTGGAGACTTTGGTCAACACTTTAGCCAACCTGCGCAGTAACACTTCTTCCCCGTCTTCTGCATTTGGTTCAGTTCAGGGTGGCGGCGGTCAAGCTCCTGGCCCCAAATTCTAGGTTAAAGGCGGATCCCGCCCGGCGAGTACCCGGCCCCAGGAAACGCGCGTTTGGCGTCCGCGAGAAGACAAAGGCGCTCGCAGTGGAGTCGGGGCAGAGGTGGGGAGTGACCGGAAACTCAAGGCCCCAAGAAGCAGGTCTGAGCACAGTCTGGACGCTGCTGAACCGAGCGGGAAACAGGTATGCATGCCTCACCTACCTTTGCTTCCGAATTCCGCGCTTTCCCGGAAGGTCCAAGGGGTGGGTGGGGGGAAGCCAGTTGCCAGGGTTACGGACTTCAGCCGCCAGCCTCTGGAGTCACATGTCGCAAGTTGGTCACGTGGTTTGCGGGCGCGGTGGGACTGCAGCTTGCGTCTTCTCGCTTCCGCGAGCGCAGGTTAGAGTGGTCGTAGCTTAGCAGGACGGTCTGGCGGGTGGGAGCCGCTGCTGCTGCACCATCGGAGACTCTGCGGCCCTCCCTGTGCTCCTTGGGGTGGTGGATGTACGACAGGGTCGTGAGCGCGGGAACAGGAGTGAGGCTTGTGGCGGGTCCGCCCGTGGCTTCCTGGGAAATGTAGTTTAGCTCCCCTGGTCCTAGGTTTCAGCGTTTCTCACCGCTTCTCATCTCTTCCAAACGTTCTCTTCCCGTGTTATTTCAGCCTTCTGCTTTCCAAGAGGCAACCTTGAAAAATATTGAGTGATTTCCTTCATGTGCAATGCCCTGCGTTGTGAATGAAACTCTGTTTTCAGGAAAGAGCTCCGTTTTCAGGACAGGGACTCTGTTCCACCATCTAGTGGACAAGAAATTGAAAATACACAGACACACCCCAAGCCCTACCTATTAGTATATCAGAGCATCTCTGTGGTTTCCCACTATTCACTTGCCCCTGTTCTATTGCGGCATCTTACAATTATTTTCTTGCATTTTACTTTTTTTTTTTCTATTTCTTCCTCTAAAAAATAAAAACAAAGCACGTTGGAGTTTCAGAGGACAGTATTTAGGATATAAAAAGAAAAATCAGCATCAATCGAAAGCATTGATGCTGGCAGACATAAAGACCTCATCGTGTCCTGCCTAAACTTTTCTTTCAGCAATTGTTTATTGTAATACAAATGTGTGCATGCCAGGAACTGTGCCCTATGATAAGGATTTGAAATTATGATAGAAATTTTAAGAAGCTGTTGTTTTATTGAGCACTTAAGTTGCTAGGAGCTGTACATGGGTTACTTCACCTCTTTACAGTCTAAAAGACAATTCAATTAAATCTATATTTTTGTTTCTAACAAGTGCTGAGTGGGTGAAGACAGTCATAATCTCTGCCCTGGTGGAATCTTTGATCTAGTGGAGCAGATAGACAAGTGACTGGACAATTGCAGTTTTATAGAAGCACAACTATTGTAGGAGAAGTAGGGTGTGGTTAGAAGACTTTAGAAGCTCCCTCAACTCTTGAGAGATGGAGAAGGCTACTTTCTCTGTGAAAATGATCTGTTTCCTCTTTATCAATTCTTGCCGCCCTCTACTCATCCTTTAGGGGTTTAGGTTTCAATTTAGCCTTCATTTCTTCTAGGAACCTTCCTCACCCATCCTTATTAGGAAGCATTTTGCAAATTAGGCCTCCTTTACAGTCTTTCACCGGAGAAGGCAATGGCACCCCACTCCAGTACTCTTGCCTGGAAAATCCCATGGATGGAGGAGCCTGGTGGGCTGCAGTCCATGGGGTCACTAAAGAATCAGACACGGCTGAGCGACTTCACTTTCACTTTTCACTTTCGTGCATTGGAGAAGGAAATGGCAACCCACTCCAGTGTTCTTGCCTGGAGAATCCCAGAGACGGGGGAGCCTGGTAGGCTGCCGTCTATGGGGTCGAACAGTTAGACACGACTGAAGTGACTTAGCAGCAGCAGCTGCAGCATAGTCTTTCACAGATACCTATTAGCCTCAGATCTTCTTGGCCTCATTTTTTTACTCTAGTTGCAGCTGCTGGGACCACTTCCAGTCAGGCTGTCACTAGCTATACACAGGTGTAACTCATCTGTGTGCCTGCCTGGAGCCTGCAGTGTGGACCTCTGGCTTTCCAATCCATGGGTCTCCTCTGACTTGAGGGAACCCACTCAGCACTCAATACTTGAAGCTTGGAAGTGTGCAGAAATTAATCTCTGTAGGTCCAAGCTTAATCAATGGGGGTTGGAGCTGAACAAATGATTGAACAAATGATGAACAAATGATTTTCTTTATTGACCCTGGACAGAATTGATACTCATTTCATAAGAACCAGAGTGTCCTCTATGATCCAGAGCCAGTTGTTCATCACAGAGACCAACTTGTTAGCACATTCTTGTATTGGCGTTCCATCCTGTGTCACTCTGTTCATGGCTACCATTACTTGGCAACCCATTTCTGAATATTAACAGATGACTCTCGTGCAAAGCTGCGTCTCATGTTCTGCTTTTAGGCAAACATTAGGAAAGATGGATAGATCACGATTAACCCTGGAAAGGGGATCATTAGGATGGTATTTAGGAGCTGGGTAACCCAGCAGTCAGATGGCAATGAAAAGTCCACTGCTAATGGGAAATGGGTTGGTGGCAACCATTGAAACACAGCTCTGCATTTCTCATATGGGGTAGGTTGGGCAGAGGTACAGGTGGAAAATGAGAATTGACTCATATACTTACTGTTATACCTGAATGGTATGGTGGCAGTGGGAATTATAAGGATGGCTGGATTTTTATCGATTTCTTTGGATTCCTTGAAATAAAGAAAATAACTGCTTCAGGTCAGCCAAAATCAATTCAAATCACATCATAAATGGCAAGGACCTCTATGGGCATTTGAGGAGATCATCATTTTCTTCAGCATAAGTGCAACAGAGAATGAAGGCACAGTCTCACTGGCTATCTTGAGTTAGGGCCCTCATATGAGAAAGGCAACTCACAACATGACACTTGTCCTCTTCAGGATCCAGCCCTGCCACTATTCACCATCTCTGTGCCAGGTTAAGCCTCAGAATCTGAGCATGGAAATATAATCCTTGTTCTGGGAGAAAATGGTTTTCAGAAAGTGCGGGTCCCACATTATACATACTAGAAAGGAACTAGGGGAACACATGAAGGAGAGGATCTTTGGGAGTGTTGAACTGATAAGGAGGGTAAAGTAAGACTGCATAAAGATTTATGGACATGGGAACACTCATGCCTTGAAGTTCAGCGTGCAAGTGAGAACACCTGGTGCTGGTCATTTGCTGCTGGGATGTTTCCCTGAAGCCTGAATGTGCTAAAGGCCAATAGGCAGATGAAGTAGAGATGCTGAAATTGCTTTGGCAGAGTGTTATTGAAGATGTCAGGAGGCTCACAGAGATGGAAATGAGTAGTTTTGTTATGTGATATCTACAGCCTAGCACCTGACTTTGCTCCTTAGGAGGATTCATAGGACATTCCCTTCAGTAAGGCAAGAAGAAATTCATTGGTGTAAAAGGACTTGGTGATTTCTGTCCTCCACAGGTCAGAGTTTTTAACAGGAGATGCTGGGATGGAACTAGTTTCCCCAGTGTCAGTGGGGTTATGAGATTTCTCATTGGCAGTAGCAATATAAAACTATCAAAGGCAAGATGGTTGTAATTACTGAAATGGGCAGAATTCTTCCATACCAATGAGGTTGCCTTGACTTGCATAAATATGTGCCAATAACTAATAAATCATGGTGTTTTGAGGGATGAGATTAAGTGGACAGCTGATTGAGTGATTACTTGATATGTGTGTATATGTTTGTCTGTGTGTGTGTGTTAGTGTGTAACAAAGAAAGAGATCTTGTGAACAGAATACTAACGTCAGCTATCACAATGGAAAATCCAGATCCTTCACCCTATTTCTGGATTTATTTAATTTCAATAGATCTAGTTACTAAGGGTTCAAAGGGAGGGTGAATGCCCTTGAGGAAGTATGTGTAATGTAATCAGATTGGTTAGAAGCACTCTCACTACATTTCCACAAAGGGCCTTATGGCCATTTATCAGGGCCACCAGAGGTCAAAGTAAAAGAGTTCCATAGAAATTATCATCTGATCACTCTGGGCTCCTCATTTGAGTAATTTGGCTCCTTGCTCATGGATCATCAAGCAAAAGAGAATTAATATGTTAGTACATTTGTAAGACTGTGTGCTCTGTCACTCACTTGTGTCTGACTCTTTGCCACTTCGTGGACTGTAGCCCACCAGGTTCTTCTGTCCTTGGGATTCTCCAGGCAAGAATACTCTAATGGATTGCCATATTCTTCTCCAGGGGATCTTCCCAACCCAGGGATCAAACCCACATCTCTTGCATCTCCTACATTAGCAGGCAGATTCTTTACCACTAGTGGCACCTGGGAAGCCTATTTGCAAGGGTAACCTACCCTGATTAACACAAAGAGTTTGAATCATGCCGTATGATGGAGGCAGGGAAAAATATCCAACAGCTTGACTAATGCATCGCCTCATGTTTTGTGACAGGTGATCATGATGAATTGCACTTACAGCAACTATGCATGCCCTGAAGAAAAGTGAAAGTGAAGTGAAAGTGTTAGTTGCTCAGTTGTGTCTTATTCTTTGTGACTGTATGGACTGTAGCCAGCCAGGCTTCTCTGTACATGGAATTCTCCAGGCAAGAATACTGGAGTGGATTGCCATTCCCTTCTCTGGAGGGACTTCCCCAACCAGGGATTGAAACCTAGTTTCCTGCATTTTGGGCAGATTCTTTACCATCTGAGCCCCCACGGAAGCGTGATGAAGGCAAAGCAAATTAAATCTAGAGGAAGAAGGTCTGGATCACTCCAGGCAAACAACCTTAGGTCAGCTGAGATACTGGCTATGGTGAGAGAAATTTAGAATCAGTGGTAGAGAAGAGAGATAATGACTGTCAAGCTTTGAGGACCAAGTGTGGCAGCAGGGACTGTAGCTAGTTCCACAAACCCTCTTGCAGAAATCGTGGCGGGCTAGTCTCTGGCAGGAGACTTGGTGACAGATTTGGAGTTAATAGAGAGAAAAAGTGAGTCTGTGTGTTGCAAAGGTCCTAGTGCATCAGCGACCACTTTGTATAATTCACTTGGCCCCGCATTCTACTGAAGTCACTGTTTCTACAACCGGTTCTCATTGACTTTGACCAGCTTCATGAAGATGCCACTGGAAAGTGCCTCACCTCTGGCCAAGGTGTGAGCCTCTTGCTTCCTTTCCTGAACATTTTCTGGCAAGAAGTATGGGTGTGGAATGCCCACTGAACTACCACATATGTGCAACATACAAGTGGTATGGGGTAACCAAAGTCTAAGGGCCACTAAACCTATGAGGGATGAAAGTGTGAAAATGTTAGTTGCTCAGTCCTGTCCGACCCTTTGCAACCCCATAGGCTGTAGCCTGACAGGCTCTTCTCTGTCCATGGAATTCTCCAGGCAAGACTACTGCAGTGGGTTGCCATTCCCTTCTCCAGGGATTCTTCCCGACCCAGGGATTGAACCCAGGTCTCCTGCATTGCAGGCAGATTCTTTACCATCTGAGCCACCAGAGAAGCCCTATGAGAGATGAAAGCCCAATGAAAAATCATTCTCTATTCCCCCCTCCCCCCGCCCTCAGCAGAGCCACGAGGCATGCAGGATTAGTTCCCCTAATAGGTTGAACCCAGCCCCTGGCAGTGGAAGTGCAGAGTCCTAACCACGAGGCATCCAGGAAATCCCCCTTCAATTTATTTCATGGGTTTCATTGCAGTCTTTTAGAATGCCTGTGGAATCCAGGATAGGTTGGCCGTAGTCATTTTGATAATGCATCCTTTTTTCAGCTCTTCCTTCCTGCCTATTTTTACTCCCTAATTCATTATTCCTGGGCTCTGGGACCATGTGCATGGATGTAAGTTGCTTCAGTTGTGTCCAACTCTTTGTCACCCCATGGACTGTAGCCTGCTAGGGTCCTCTGTACATGGGATACTCCAGGCAAGAATACTAAAGTGGGTTGCCCAAAAATGCAAATCAAAACTGCAATGAGGTACCATTTCATGCCAGTCAGAATGGCTGCTATCCAAAAGTCTACAAGCAATAAATGCTGGAGAGGGTGTGGAGAAAAGGGAACCCTCTTACACTGTTGGTGGGAATGCAAAATAGTACAGCCACTCTGGAGAACAGTGTGGAGATTCCTTAAAAAACTTGAACTAGAACTGCCTTATGACCCAGTAATCCCACTGCTGGGCATACACACCAAGGAAACCAGAACTGAAAGAGACACGTGTACCCCAGTGTCCATCACAGCACTGTTTATAATAGCCAGGACATGGAAACAACCTAGATGTCCATCAGCAGATGAATGAATTAGAAAGCTGTGGTTCATATACACAATGGAATATTACTCAGCCACTAAAAAGAATGCATTTGAATCATTTCTAGTGAGGTGGGTGAAACTTGGAGCCTATTATACAGAGTGAAGTAAGCCAGAAAGAAAAACACCAATACAGTATACTAACACATATATATGGAATTTAGAAAAATGGTAATGATAACCCTCTATGCGAGACAGCAAAAGAGACACAGATGTCTAGAACAGTCTTTTGGACTTGGAGAGTGTGATGGTGGGATGATTTGGGAGAATGGCATTGACTCATGTATAATATATGTGAAATGAATCGCCAGTCCAGGTTCGATGCGTGATACAGGATGCTCGGGGCTGGTTCACTGGGATGACCCAGAAGGATGGTATGGGAGAGAGGTGGGAAGGGGGTTCAGGATGGGGAACACGTGTACACCCATGGCAGATTCATGTTGATGTATGGCAAAACCAATACAATATTGTAAAGTAATTAGCCTCCAATTAAAACAAATTTTATATTAAAAAATAGGTAAAAATAAAAAATAAAGTGGGTTGCCATGCCTCCCTTTAGGGAATCTGCCCAACCCAGGGATCAAACCCATGTCTTTTAGTCTCCTGCTTTGGCAGGCTGGTACTTTATCACTAGCCCCACCGAGGAAGCCCTCTGGGGTCATGTTCCCAGATAAAGTACCTTTTCAGGAGTAACTCAGGTTGAGACAGTAATCTTATTAACTATGTTGAAGTAATAAATAAAGAAATCCAAATAATTCAGGTCTTAATATGCAATCATGCTGCCTTATTCATGTATAGACAGATTTAGGAAGAGTGATGGTTTTGAAAATTAAAATAATTGTTTCAGCGAATCCAAACTTTATTCCATTTCCATTTGACACCTAGTTGTCACAGTAGTAAGTTGTTGCACTGTTAAAATGTTCATTCTGCTTTATAAAATACACATGTACATATAGAGATTTATAGACTGAATAAGAGGAGTTTCTTATGCTTTGAAGTGGTGTGAACTTGTGCAACACTTTCTAGATTATTGAATAATTGATACCATTACATTTTCAAGGTAAATAAATATGAAAAGAAAGGAGAGGAGCTTCACAAGATAAATGGAATTTGTGGCATTGTTTCTGTTGGTATTTTAATGTCAGTTTACGTTTTCACCATCAGAGGTCATGAAAGAACAATGTTGAACAAAATTTGGCTGAAAAAAAAACTTGTTTGATATCTGGACTGTAACATTAGTAGAAGGCTTTTTACAAAAGAAAAACCACTATCTACTTTGTACAGAAAGAAAAATAATTCTTAACAATAAAATTATCTGATAGGTTACAAGAGCATGAGTCTCTTATTTGCCTCTGGTGCTCTCAAGTTTTAGTTTAAGAATAAAATTTTAAATGCAAATGTTGATGACTCCTTGTCTTGGGAATATACAGTGTTTAATTTCAGCTAGGTTTCTGGTGTCTATAATTGACACAAGAAGTATCTCACTTATGAAAAAGGAAGAAAATAAACAAAATTAAAGCTTGGACATGTTTAGAAGTACATTTGTTGGTACACATAGCATCTACTTCATAAAACAAAGTAAAGTCTGTCTCATGAACTTTGCATTTGAGAAACTAAGTTTACAACAAAAGGAGCAGGCATTCTGAACATCAAAGACCAGGTATCAAGTTAAGGAATTCGGCCTTCTGTGTATGGGAAGATGCAAGCCTCTGGGCTCACTGAATTCATTCCTTTCTTTCACACCTTAGCTTTCTGCGGCCAGTCCTGTTTCCTTGCTCACCTTGCTTCTTCCAATCCCCCAGCTCTTCAGCAGTCACCATGGAGGGTGGCAGCATCCTCTGGATTGCAGCTGTGGGAGGCTTCATTCATGTTTGGAGGCCAGAAATCGCTGATGGCTGTGACATTTCTTGTTTATTGATATGCAGGAGATATTTTCATTTCACACTAACAATGCACAATGTATCAAATATTGTATTGATAGTAAATTTTATTTTAAGTATCTACTATCAATATGTATTTTGTCTGTCATAGTAGCATTTGTTAATTTAAAACCTTTATTGCCCTAGGCAAATTATTAGAAATACAAAGAAATCAGTAAGTTAAAATAATTTTCATTGGTGTCATAAAAACAGAAGTTATCAGTTGTCATTGCTCTTTCTGGTGAGTAGTCATAATAAAAAGCCTCCTTATAAAATGATCGTTAACATTTTTGCATGAGCATAGTTTTGTATGTTTCCAAAAATTCTGTGACATATGAAATAAATCACAAGAAGACAAAAACTGTGTGAATCCACTTCTGTGAGGTATCTAGCATAGATGGCTGCATGCTGGCAGAACATAAAATGCTGGGCCTGTGGATTATTGAATGGGCAATGGAATTTCAGTTTTTCAGGATTTGAAAAAAGCTCTAATGGTTGCACAACAATGTGCATGTTCACATAGTCTACACCATAGTGTTGTGAGAAACACATGAGTTAAAGCATGTAAAAATTTTCATGAGTGATTATATGTCATAATGCTCAATGTATGTTAGCAGTCCCATTGTTTTTCGTGAAGCACATCCTATGGTGGTAAACAATGATTTATTATCTGTTATTATCACAGTGATTTAATATCTATTATTATTATTATTGGTTTGGGTTTCCCTGGTGGCTCAGATGGTAAAGATTCAGCCTGCAATGTGGGAGATCTGGGTTTGATGCCTGAGTTGGGAAGATCCAAGAGGCCATGGCAACCCACTCCGGTATTCTTGCCTGGAAAATTCCTGTGGACAGAGGAGCCTAGCAGGCTACGGTTCATGGGGTCACAAAGAGCTGGACATGACTGAGCGACTAAGCATACAGTATTGGTTCTGATTTTCCAATATAGTGTATAAAAGACATTTTTCTTTGTCTTTTCGAGTCCCAGAGGCCTAGCAACTATTAAAAAGCCTAATAAGTAATAAAAACAGAAGTCTGTGATTCACAGAGAAATAAATTTTTATGGATTAGTAGTTTTAACAGCCAGAACTTAGACTTCAGTGATGTCCATGCGATTGTTCCTTCCCTCATTTTTGTCCTCTTTTTGAGTCAGTTCTATCTTACTGGCTTTCATCACTCATCTTCCAGTGGCTCAGTTCTGGAAACCTCCATACTGCTTCCATCTGAAATCATTCATTTGCATACAATGATCATTGGTGTGTGGTGTTTGAGGGAAGCAGATTAGAATCTGGAACATCTGAAGTTTTCACAGATTTTATTATTTTAATTCATGCTCCTTTCTTGATAAAAGTAATTGATTAAAAGTCATTCTTTCTATTTAAAAAACTTTTTTTAAGATTTTTTTGTTGCTCATATTTGCTTGATTCTTTATTAAATTTAGGGTTCTTCCATTTTAACACTTAACATGCAGAGTTCCAAAGAATAGCAGTGAGAGATAAGAAAGCCTTCCTCAATGATCAGTGCAAAGAAATATAGGGAAACAAAGAATGGGAAAGACTAGAGATCTCTTTAAGACAATTAGACATACCACAGGAATATTTCATGCAAAGATGGGCTCAATAAAGGACAGAAATGGTATGGACCTAACAGAAGCAGAAGATATCAAGAAGAGGTGGTAAGAATATATAGAAGAACTGTACAAAAAAGATCTTCATGACCCAGATAATCACAATGGTGTGATCAGTCACCTAGAGCCAGACATTGAGGAATGTGAAGTCAAGTGGGCCTTAGAAAGCATCACTATGAACAAAGCTAGTGGAGGTGATAGAATTCCAGTTGAGCTATTTCAAATCCTGAAAGATGATGATGTGAAAGTGCTGCACTCAGTATGCCAGCAAATTTGGAAAACTCATCAGTGGCCACAGGACTGGAAAAGTTCAGTTTTCATTCCAATCCCAAAGAAAGGCAATGCCAAAGAATGCTCTAACTACCACACAGTTGCACTCATCTCACACACTAGTAAAGTAATGCTCAAAATTCTCCAAGCCAGGCTTCAGCAATACGTGAACCATGAACTTCCAGATGTTCAAGCTAGCTTTAGAAAAGGCAGAGGAACCAGAGACCAAATTGCCAACATCTGCTGGATCATTGAAAAAGCAACAGAGTTCCAGAAAAACATCTATTTTTGCTTTATTGACTATGCCAATGAATGTGAATATGTCGATCACTATAAACTGTGGAAAACTCCGAAAAAGATGGGAATACCAGATCACCTGACCTGCCTCCTGAGAAATCTGTATACAGGTCAGGAAGCAAGAGTTAGAATTGGACATGGAACAGCATACTGGTTCCAAATAGGAAAAGGACTATGTCAAGGCTGTATATTGTCACCCTGCTTACTTAACTGATATGCAGAGTACATCATGAGAAATGCTGGGCTGGA
>SJYV01052642.1:228403-306082 GCA_006410875.1 Neotragus pygmaeus | reverse complement strand
TAGTGGGTGTGAAGTGGCATCTTGTGGTTTTGATTTGCATTTCCCTGAATGCTAATGATGTGGAAGATCTTTTCAAGTGCTTATAGGCTATTCATATATCTTCTCTGGAGAAAGGTCTTGTCAAAGCCTTTGCCCCTCATATTGAGCTAAATAACAAATATGTTTTTTATTATTGAGTTGTGAGTGTTCATATACTCCAGATTGAAGTCCTTTATCAGATACATGATTTACAGAAACTTTCCCCCATTCTGTGGATTGTCTTTTCACTCTCTTGAGAGTGTCCTTTGAAACATAAAAAATTTAAAATTTTGATGACATTTCCCCCCCCCCCATTGTCCCTTGCGCTTCTATTGTTTAAGAAACTGATGTCTAATCCAACGTCGTGAAGATTTACACAATATTTTCTTCTATGAGTTTTATAGCTATAGCTCTTACCTTTGAAACTTAGATCTATTTTGAGTTAATTTTTGAAAATGATGAGATAAAGACGTCAGTTTCCTTCTTTTGCATGGGGTATGGACACAGCTCAGCAACTAACACGCACACACTCCAGTCCGAGCACTGTTGGTTGGAAAGACTGTCCTCTGTCTTACAGGCTCGACACTTTTGTCAAGACATCTTTTCACTATGTTAAGTATTTAAGTCATTGGGCAAGGAAACATCTCATGTATGATGGTTGCGCAGAGGGAGAAATCAAATCAGTCAAGGATCGTTTATGTTAAAAGATGCCCTTTGTTGGAATTTTAAACAAGATTTTGATGAACACTTTCACTGCAAGTGAAAATAGGCGGCAGATGATGCTGTTGATTAAATATAAGTCACGAAACATGGAGTTTTATATTCTGGCCCGCTTAAGGGGGATTAGGGAGGCACTTGGCCTCGGTTCACTCTGGAATTCCATCATCCATGGACTGAAAATCAGAGCTGAGTGCATCAAGTGTGGGTCTGTGAGCACAAGGAGCCCCCCTGTCATATGTCACTCTGAGCCCCTTCCTCAGCGGCTCCTTAGCTAAGAGGTAAACAAAGTGACAGAGGGCAGCAGTCGTCCGGGGGACTCTGCACAAGTTGTTTCTTGGCCTTGATTTAGGAAAGGGATTAGGAAATTATTTCCTTTCAAAGTCTCCACCGCAGAATGGAATCCTGGAGCACCGAGGCCTCTGCCTCCCACGTGTGGGCTGGGCGGTGGAGCCGCCCCGGAACCGCGGGTGTGGGCCAGGGGGAGGCACGCACGGCCTCATGGGGGGACCTGGGACCCCGGCCAGGCCAGGGCCATGTGCTGGGCTCCCAGGCCTGGCCTGGCTCCCTGGAAACTGGACCCAGTCCCCCNCCCACGTGTGGGCTGGGCGGTGGAGCCGCCCCGGAACCGCGGGTGTGGGCCAGGGGGAGGCACGCACGGCCTCATGGGGGGACCTGGGACCCCGGCCAGGCCAGGGCCATGTGCTGGGCTCCCAGGCCTGGCCTGGCTCCCTGGAAACTGGACCCAGTCCCCCTCCGGCTTGGCTGTTTCTGGCAGTCCACCCAAGCCAAATGCCCCAGAGCTGAGGGTTAGCTAAGCCCCAGATGTTTAGAACCCAGACTCAGTGTCTGTGTGTGCTCTGCCTGTGTGTGCTCTGTCTGTGTGTACTCTGTCTGTGTGTGCTCTGTCTGTGTGTGCTCCGTCGAGAGCTTATGTGGCCCCGGAGGTGGTCCTGGAATTGCTCAGATCTTGGTGTGGTTCTCGGGTTTCATCCCCGTTTCCAGGGAGAGGCTCGGGGTTCCAGCATTTGCTCAGGGCTCTTTGTCCTGGTCTGCTCAGCCTGTGGGAACTTGCCCAGTCTCCGGGGCTTTGGGGAAGGGTGGTGGGGGGGGCGGTTCAGGTCTTGGAGAGGAATCTGGTCAGAGCTCTGGGCTTAGAGGGCTTCTCTGCCCAGGTCCAGTGTTTCCTGGGGTCAGGTTCAAGTTTTCAGGTAAGTGGTGTGTCCTCCAGCCCTGAGTCTGTCCCTCTGTGTGCGTGCTAAGTCACTTCAGTCGTGTCCTACTCTTTGTGACTCCATGGCCTGTACCCGCCAGGCTCTTCTGTCCGTGGGATTCTCCAGGCAGGAGCACTGGAGTGGGATGCTGTGCCCTCCTCCAGGAGATCTTTCCAATCCAGGGATTGAACTTATGTCTCTTAAGTGTCCTGCATCAGCTGGTGGGTTCTTTACCACTAGAGTCATCTGGGAAGCCCGTCCCTCTATGAGCCGACAGTTGAAATGCTTCCGGGAAGCTGGATGGAGCTGTTGATGACAAAGGTTCTGGAACAAAGAAAAAGTGAGCCTTTCATGCAGCACCTCAAGCCCAGGTTTCCTCCAGACCACAGAGCCAGTAGCAGGAGCCCACCCACCCCCCACTGCCAGGCCCTAGCAGCGCCCAGCTGCAGACTTTACAAAAAGTCTGTGTGGTACCCTCAGAGAAACCAGGAGTCCCCCTGATCTAAACTGGAGCTGGGTCTAGAAAGGGGCTTATGGAGGGGAAGGGAGGGCCCAGTGTTGCCCTCTTTTCAAGGCTCCCTGAGTCCCCGCCTCTTAGTTAACCCCAGCATTCAGAGCAGAAAGACACTCACAGTCACGGAAAGTTGCATCGTCTCGAGTGGGGATGATGGATTCAGATGCCAGGCGCCAGGTGGATCGCTGGGCTCCGAGGAACAACGTGCCACTGGCAACAGGCAGCCTCAACCAATTGTGGGGAACCTTTGCCCAGCTGGAAATTTGAAATCACCCCATTCTGTAATGTTGGTAATTGAGACTGCAAACAACAGCCAGCAACACAGTGTGCCAGCCAGGACTTACCAACCTCTGTCTGCTTGCAGCCTCTTCCTGAAGAGGACATTCGTTCTAGGCACAGGGTGACTCACCCTGAGGTTGCCAGGCCGGTCAGCAGTGTGCACTCGCTTGGATCTAGATGCCCCCCGGGCTCTGGTGCTGTGTCCAGCCAACCGTAAGAGATCCAGTGTGGTTACAGAAGGATCACTCAGCTTAGGGAAGGTGCCGGGCTGGGGTTTGAACCCAGAAGTGGGCCTCTGGCCACTCTGCTCTCACTGGGAAAGGGGGTCAGGATCTGTTGGTTCCAGATCATGTTCTCTCCCCACAACCCTCCTGGGATTGGTCCTGACCCTCAAAATAGGGCCGCTGTTTGACCAGCAAGCAGCTTCCCCAAATTCTGTGGGCTGTTCAGGAATGAGAGGTGATCTTGTGCGTGTGTGCTCACGCCCATGTTCTTTCCCTCTCCTCCCTCACACCCATTTATTGTTCCTGGGTTTTCTTTTTTGGCCGCATCTTGCAGCACATGGGCCCTTACTTCCTCGACTGAGAATCAAACCTGTGCCCCCTTCCTCGAAAGGGAAGCTCAACATCTTAGCTACTGTACAACCAGGCAAGTCCCATTTCTGGGTTTTCTCCCTGAACTCCAAGGAGTTCCCCAGGAGGCAGAAACCCGAAAAGTTGAAAGAAGGAGATACGGGCGCACCTTATTTTATTGCACTTTGCAGATACTGGATTAAAAAAAGAAAAAATCGAACGTTTGTGGACACCCTGCATTGTCAGATGATGGTTAGCATTAGCAATGAAGCATCTTTAACATATTTTTTTTCGAGACATAATACTATTGCACACTTAATAGACTATAGTAGAGTGTAAACATCTTTTACACACACTGGAAAACCAAAAAACAATCTCTCATGATGGACTTTGTTGTGGAGACTGAACCCACTGTATCTTCAAGGCCTGCCTGTACTTTTCTCTGCCTGGGAAGTGGCTCCCCAGTGGCAGGAAAGACCTGTTTAACCCATGCCCTCCCTGAGTCACTAGGTCGGGTCATTGCTGGCAAGTTGGTGTCAGGGAACCCGAGTCGTGTTGCCAGGCTCAGCGCCTTCTGTAGGTCCCCTGCAGCTTAGGGGGCTGCTCTGAAGGGCGCAGTGGTAAAGAATCCACCTTCCAGTGCAGGAGACCTGGGTTTGATCCCTGGGTTGGGAAGATCTCCTGGAGAAGGAAATGGCAGCCCACGCCAGTACTCTTGCCTGGAGGATTCCATGGAGAGGGAAGTCTGGTGGGCTTCAATCCATGGGGTCACAGACAGTCAGATACAACTGATGATACAAAGTAAGTACTGAGAGGAGAGCAGGTGTCACGTGAGTGACAGACCAGGCCACAGACTATCAGCATCCGCAGCGGGCAGAGTCTGGGGGCTCACTGCTTCCATCTGGTCCAGGCCCCTCTGACTCCCTGATGGGAATTGAGGTGAAGCGTCAGGAGTGGGAGAAGGGGTATGAGGGGAAGTATTAATAAATAAAGCAGGGGGCCTGCATGCTAAGTAGCTTTAGTCTTGTCCGACTCTTTGCAACCCTTTGGACTGTAGCCTGCCAGGCTCCTCTGTTCATGGGATTTTTCAGGCAAGAATACTGAGTGGGTAGTCATTTCCTCCTCCGGAGTCGGGGTTGGGGGGGGTCTTCCTGACCCAGGGATTGAACCTGAGTTCCCTGTGTCTCCTGCATTGCAAGCAGATTCTTTACCTATTGAGTGATCAGGGAAGCCCTCTAGCTGAGTGTTTTCTGGATGTTTCCTAGTCCTTTAAGACTGGTCCAGAAGAAGGCCAAGCAGGAGCTTGTCTAAGTTCTCCACTGACTCTCACCCTCAGTGGACCCCTCACCCCAGCCTTGTTCCCAGCATCACCCTGACCCCACTCCCATCACCCTGTCACCATTCACCCCCCTTTTCCATCCTCCTGGGAAAGAAAGAACAGTCTTTTTTCCTCCCTTTTAATCATATGATATATACAGTTTTACAAGTTGCTTTTTTTCTTTAAACTTAATATATGTTAAATGTCTTTTTATGTGAGTAGATGCATCTGTTGTGGTTCAGTCACCAAGTGATGTCCGACTCTTTGTGACCCCAAGGACTGTAGCCCACCAGCCTCCTCTGTCCTTCAGTATTTCCTGGAGTTTTCTCAAATTCATGTCCATTGAGTCTATGATGCTGTCAAACCATCTCATCCTCTGTTGCCCCTTCTCCTCCTGCCCTCAGTCTTTCCCAGCATCAGGGTCTTTTCCAGTGAGTCGGCTCTTCACATCAGATGGCAAAAGTATTGGAGCTTCAGCATACATCAGTCCTTCCCATGAATATTCAGGGTTATGTCCTTTAAGATTGACTGGTTTGATCTCCTTCCAGTCCAGGGGACTCTCAAAGAGTCTTCTAAAGCATTATTCTTAGTGTTTGCTTTTAGTTCATTGTTTGGAGAAACTGTTTATTACTTCTAATCCCCTAGTGATGGACACTGAGGTTACCTTCTTTTTGTTTTTTTCCTGTTATTAAGATCACTGAAGTCACCATACCTCCTGAGGCATCTTTTCCTGGTAGTTTCCAGTTAGGCCTATGGTGTACATTTTTTTTTTCTTTAAAGTCTGTATTGAATTAGTTACAATGTTGCTTCTGTTTTATGTTTTGGTTTTTTTGGCTGTGAGGCATGTGGGATGCCAGCTCCCTGAGCAGAGATTGAACCTGCACCTTCTGCATTGGAAAGTGAAGCCTTAGCCACTGGACCCCCAGGAAAGTCCCTCTGTGGTGTACATTTTGACTCATGCTGTCATTACTCTTCAGAAAGGTGGTGCCAATTTACAGCCCTCGAGAGTGCCTGCTGCACCATTCACTGGGCAAGACTGGCATTTGCAGGACTAAAGGAGGAAAACGTCAAAGATAAACTGGTGGCAGTGTGTTCTGCCAACACCCTTATGCCCGAGACACCTGCTCCAACATCAGTCTCTCTCCTCCATGCTTTGCTTTTGCCCATCCTTCACGACCCAGTTAGCACCCTGCCGCTCCCAGGAAGTGGGCTGCTCTAATGGAAGAAGGCTAGACGTGAAGGCTGAAGTCTGAATCTTGCCTCTGTGCTTCATTGCCTTCAGTCATGGCCGACTTGTGACCCCATGAACTGCAGCACGCCTGGCTTCCCTGCCCTTAATTACCTAAGGAAAATCTCTTGTCTTCTCAGAGACTCTTATTTTCTAATCTTTAAAATGGGAACAGTAGTACTTAATTCACAGAATTATATACTTGGCACATAGTGGGTGATGAGTAAATATCCATTTTTTTTTTTTTTAATTGGAGTATAGTTGACCAACTCCAGTATTCTCACTCTTGGAGAATCCCCATAGACAGAGGAGCCTGGTGGGCTATGGTCCATGGGGTTGCAAAGAGTTGGACATGACTGAGTAGCCAAACACGCACATAATTGCTTTAATTATAATTGTTGTCTTGGTTTCTGCTGTATAACAAAGTAAATCAGCTGTATGTATACACATATCCCCTCCCTCTGAAGCCTCCCTCCCACCCTGCTCGATCCCACCCATCTAGGTGTTTTCAGGTCTCTCTCAATTATTCCACTGCATGTAACTTCCCTCCCATCCCCCTCACCCCTGGCACCACATCCGCCATGGGGCACCTTTGTACTTGCAGACTTGACCTATGAATGATTTGAGTCTTTGAGTCCATGGTGGTAACCTAGGCTCTTCAGTGAGCTGTTTTTCACCGCTCAGACACCTGGAAGGTTGAATGAACGTGTGTCAGAATCACTGCGGTTCTTCTGTCAGACTGAAAGGAGGACTTAATGAGATCTATTGCCACCTACAAATGATGCTGTGGGTTAAGTGAGCGGGGCCCATATCTGCCAATAGGATTTGTGCCTGGGGTGGTTGGGTCGGGGGCCGGCAGGGCATAGGATATCTGGGCCCTTTCCTTTGGGATTTGGTCAGTAACAGTGTCCTGGAGGCTGTGTTTCTTACTTTTGGGACCTGTCCTGTTGAGTCTGACTTCCCCAAATCCCCATGCTCAGATGCTCAGTTGTGCCTGATTCTTTGAGACCCCATGGACCACAGCCCACCAGGCTCCTCTGTCCATGGGATTTTCCAGGCAAGAATACTCAAGTGGGTTGCCATTTCCTACTCCGGGGGATCTTCCTGACCCAGGGATTGAACCTGAGTCTCTTATGTCTCCTGCACTGGTAGGCGGTTTCTTCACCAGTAGCACCACCCAGGAAGCCCAGGTCTCACTTAGTGGGTCTCACTTGGGGCCTGTGTATGCGGTTTTCCGAGTCTTGCAGTGGATGAGGGCCGGTCTTCTCTGGGCTGTGCTCTTCCTTGTCCACCTTCAGCCTGGCCTGGCCTGGCCTTGTTGGCGGCTCGTGCAAGACCCTGGCACTGGGGGCCAGTCAGAGCTGGGGCGGGGTGGGGGGCAAGTGGGGAGCCTTCTCGGGCACAGTGAGGGCCCTGTTTTCCTCCCCCACCTCGCCGGAGGCCCCCGTTCCCTGCAAGGAGTCACGCTTTCCCCCTTGAGATAAGAATAGAGCCTGACTGTGCCCCAGGACAGAGTCCAGCTTCTTCAGCCGGGCCTCCGAGGCCTGGCAAGGGCTCCCAGATGGTACTGGCATGAGTGGGCCCTGGCCGCCTGCCCCGCCAGCCCCTTGTGCATTGTGCGGCGGGGACACTGGTGCAGTGTGCGTGCCTGCCCGGCCCTCCACCCACTGCCCAGAGCCCTCTGTCTCCAGGCTCTGCTCAGGATGGAGGCGCCTGGCCTGGATCAGTTCCCCCAGGCTCTGTGCTGCCCCTTGCCTTCCCCAGGAGGGCCTCTCACTCCACCCTGCCAGCCGTGAGACCTCCTGTGAGCAGCCAGGCCTGCCTTTTCCTGGAAGGAAGGGCTGGAGCTGTAGCTAGGAGCGGAGACCAAGAGGAGGCCATCTAGAGGGCTGAGTGTTGAAGGCAGGGGCCCAGGGGACTCTTTCTGCCCGCCGAGGGACAGGAGGCAGGAAGCAGCAGGGGCCTCAGATAGAGTGGTGGCAGGGTGCTGGGGCTTCTACTTTTGCTGTTCTTGTTCAGTCGTGTCCGACTCTGCGACCCCGTGGGCTGCAGCATGCCAGGCTTCCCTGTCCTTCACCACTTCCCGGAGCGCATTCAAACTCATGTCCATTGAGTCAGGGATGCTGTCTAACCTTCTCGTCCTCTACCGCCCCCTTCTCCTTTTGCCTTCTATCTTTCAGCATCATGGTCTTTTCCAGTGACTTGGCTCTTCACATCAGGTGGCCAAAGTGTTGAAGCTTCAGCTTCAGCATCAGTGCTTTCAATGAAATTCAGGGTTNGAGAAGTCGAAAAATTCCCGGGCTGTGAGAAGTCGAAAAATTCCAGATTGAGCAATGGTAGGCCGAGACAAAATCCCTGTTGACTCAGCCTCTGTCTTGTCTTGCAACTGGTGCCTGACCCAAAGGATTAACCGTGGTCATCCTGGCTGACCCTACACCCTGGGCTGTCGCAGGGCCCAGGCGTGTCCCATTACTCTCAGGATCAAACCCAGACCCCAGTCCTTAGCCTGGTGCTTGGGCCCAGTCCAGACCCCTGGCAGCACCCTCGTGGGAGCCTTCAGCTGTGGCCAGCAAGTCCATTTCCAGCCTGAGCTGTCAGTTTTGCCCCTGACCTCCTGACCCATATCCAGTTGGCACTGCCATTCAGCCTGTCCATGCCACCCGCAGCCAGTCCTGCTCAGTGAACTCCAAGTCTGTCGCTTCAGCCACTCCGGCCAAAAACCTGGACAGCCCCCTCCCGCCGCTTTCTCTCACATCCCGTATTTGGTGTGTCAGGTAAGCATGTGAGCTTCCAGACACAACTTAAAAAAATTCCAACCACTCCTCACCACCCCCACCACTGTCATTTTGCTCTGAGCCACAACCACCAGCATCATACCCTTTGATTTGAACGGTTGCCTCCTGACTCAGAACATCTGGATGGGCCCCTGTGATAGGAGAGTAAATGCTGACAAGGTCCCCACAGCAGCTGACAAGGAGCTACACAGTCAGACACGTGACTGCCCTGACTCTGGGGCCTCTCTTCCCCCTCATTCGCTCACCTCCCTCACCCTTCCTCTCTGGCCCTCCTGCAGCTGTTCCAGGCACGCTTCCTCCTCAGGGCCCTGGTAGCCCGTGTGGCTCGCTCCCTGCAGTGGACTGAGTAATGGTTTCCACAGATGTCCATGGCCTAGTCCCCAGAGCCTGTGGGGACGTTACCTTTCAAGGCAGATGGGATTCTGCAGGTGTGAGTGAATTAAGGCTCTTGTGATGAGGAGGTGGTTTTGGATTATTCCGGTGGGTCCAGTGTAAGGACAAGGATCTGTAGAAGAGGCAGGCGGGAGGGTCAGGTCTGGAGGGGATGTGCCAGCAGAAGTTAGAGACTGAGGATGTGGGGAAGGGGCCTCGAACCAGGGAATGCGGGCAGCATCTAGAAGCTGAGAGGACAGGCACGGAAGCAGGTTCTCTTTAGGGCCTCTCTAAGGAACTGCCTTGCCAGTACCTTGACCCCTTTCTAGGCCTCTGACTCCAGAACTGGAAGACAACACATTTATATTGTAACTTTGAGCTTCCTTGTTGTTGAGTCACTGAGTCATGTCCGACTCTTTTGCAGCCCCCAAGGACTACAGCCTGTTGGGCTCTGTGGGATTTCCCAGGCAAGAATACCGGAGTGGGTTGCTATTTCCTTCTCCGAGGGATCTTCCTGACCCAAGGATCAAACCCACATCTTCTGCATTGACAGGCAGATTCTTTACCCCTGAGCCACCTGGGAAGCCAATTAGTTTGTGATAATTTGGTGCAGCAGCCTGCAGAAACTAGCCCACTCTTCCATTTCTTTTGAGTCTCTTGCTCACCCCACTGTGCCCACTCCTTTACCCTGCTGCTGCTGCTGCTGCTAAGTCGCTTCAGTTGTGTCCGACTCTGTGTGACCCCATAGACGGCAGCCCACCAGGCAGGCTCCCCTGTCCCTGAGATTCTCCAGGCAAGAACATTGGAGTGGGCTGCCATTTCCTTCTCCCATGCATGAAAGTGAAAAGTGATAGTGAAGTCGCTCAGTCGTGTCCGACTCTTCGCGACCCCATGGACTGCAGCCTACCAGGCTCCTCCGCCCATGGGACCCTCCAGGCAAGAGCACTGGAGTGGGGTGCCATTGCCTTCTCCACCCCTTTACCCTACTCCGCTCTTTTTCTCCATCACTTGTCACCTTTCAACAAAACTGAGTCATTTACTCATCTATCCAGCTACTCACAGGGGTGTGAGTTCCATTAATGTTACCATGTAACATTGTCAGAGCCTAAGAGACCTTGTTGATCTCTAAACACAACCTTATTTCATCAGAGTGAGATGAGAAGGGGTCCTGCTAAAAGCTATGGTGTTGCCAGGGTAATTTCTAGAGCCCCAAGGGCTCAGACCTCCCAGTGCTTCCACTCTCCAGCAGTTCTCTCTTTAGGTCTCCTCCTCCCTGAGGCCACGCCCAGAGATAGAAGGGCCTGCTCAGAGCAGGTGCTTAGAACTTGAAGGCTGGGAATCAGCCTTAGCAGAGGATTCTCCAGGCAAGAATACTGGAGAGAGTAGACATTCCCAGGGGACCTTCCCGACCCAGGGATCACACCCAAGTCTCCTGCATTGCAGGCCGATTCTTTACTATCTGAGCCACCAGGGAAGCCCTCCTTTCCCTTGGCAGAGGAGTTGGTGGGTGAGGCAGGGTCTTACAGGAAGCCTGGAGATTCTCCCCAAGGAGTAGGGATGGTCTTGTCCCCAGCAGCTTGGGTGGAAGGTGGAGTGTTTGGAAGAAGGAAAGGAAGAGAAGATATGAAACAGTAGTGATGGGCAAGCAGGTAGGACAAGAAATGTGTACCCACGATGGGCATCTGGGCTTGAGGACCCCAAAATGACATGGCATATGGCCAGGGAGGAGCAAAGGATACAGAAGACCTTCTTTTTAGAGGGCCTGAGGTTTGCTTCCCCAGGACACAGCTGCAGGGTGCAAAGGGTGACCGGTTAGCTGTTGGGAAGACTCCTTCCTGCTGTCTTCTCCAGGGAGGACATGGTTTGAAAGGCTTCCTGGATTGGGGAGGGGAGGTAACATTTTTGCCCCCCTCCCCACAGGCTGCTGATGAAGTGCGTTAGTGATGATGAGCCTACAGCTGTGTTTTTGCACCGCTCCACCCTCCCGTCCATCAACCCATCCCACAGGGCTCCCCTCCCTCCTCCCTCCGTGGTCCTCCCCCTGCTGGCGGGTGACTCACTTTGCTCTTGTGCAACAGCCCAGGCTCTCGGAGCAGTTGTTTTCCTCAGTGCATCAGCTCCATCCTGATTTATGTCTTTCCATTTGGGTTAATGCTTTCCACATTTGGGTCTGAAGATTAGTGTGTGGCTCGGGGCTCCAGCCACCAAAACCACAGCGCCCTGCTTGGGTCTGGCATGGAGAAGCCAGCTAGCCAGCCAAACAGACAGCCAGAGAGACAGAGGGCACTTGGAGCTTTACCTGGAGGCCATCCTGTCTCTGGCCGGCCTCCTTTCCTCCCGGAGGAGGCAGAGGGAGGGAGGCTCGCAGCCTCTGCACCCGGCTTGCCCGGGACTTGTGCTGTTTCCTGTGAAGGGCGCACAGCATGGAGGGTGCGAAGAGGTAATTGCCCGAGCCTGTGACTTCCCATCAGAGGAGCTGCATCGTCGTCGGGAAGTGAGAGGCACAAGTCATAGGGCGTGGAGAAGTGATATCTCTGTGGCTGTGAAAGCTGCCGTACAACACATTGTGTGTGTGTGTTTCTCTCTCTCTTCGTGGAACAATAATATTACCTCCGTTGCCATGGTGTTGTTGTGGGGGTGGCTAATTGGACGCAGACCTGATACGGGCTGGTGTCCATAGTGATTATCGGACGCAGCCATGGAACCCGCTTGCATTTACTCGCCTAGCTTGAGAGGCTGGTGGGGCATCATCGCCATGGCAATGGGCGCCCTGGGGTAGGGTGGCACCCTAGTCCGGAAATGGACCCAGAAACCAGGACTTAGGCAGGGGCCAGAGCAGCCCTGATCACTTCCAGGGCTGGAACACGGCCTGGGTTTGCTGAGGACCAAGGTTTAAGGAACTCCTCCTCCTCCTCGGAAGCCCTGGACCACAAGGGAGTGGACGGGGTGTCCGTGGCACCGGGAGGGCAGGGGGCTTGACTTGAGGCTGCTTGCTATGCAGCTGGTCCCCTGGGCCTGCTCACCTGGCAGGTGCCGTCTTCCCACCGAGGTTGTAGCATCCATGCAGAAGGAGGTGCATGGGGTAAGTTTTAAACTCTTTGTTGAGTGCACATCCCAGGAATGTATCTTTGTTAGTTTTATTCTTACTGAATATGTCATATATAGATGAATTCTGACATTTGATGAGCACGAAGAATTACAGCAGGCTTCCCAGGTGGTGCCAGTGGTAAAGAACCCACCTGTTAATGCAGGAGACATAAGAGATGCAGGTTAGATCCCTAGTTCAGGAAGATCTGCTGGAGGAGGGCATGGCAACCCACTCCAGTATTCTTGCCTGAAGAATCCCATGGACAGAGGAGCCTGGCAGGCTCCATGGGGTTGCAAAGCATCAGACATGACTGAAGTGACATGAGCACATTTTTACTGAATAGGTGATATATAGATGAATTCTGACATTTGATAAGCACTAAAAAATAGAGTGAACGTTGGCCTACCTCTTCCCCCCGTCCTCTGCCTCTCAGTTCACCTCTCAGAAGTGAGCAAGTTATCACTTTCTTGTGGGTGTGGAGGAAATCATGCAGATGTTTGCAAATTTACATGTGTCTTGACTCCCCTTCACACTGATGGCTTCCTCTTCACCTTGCTGCTGCTGCTGGTTTTTTAAACCCTGTAACAATAAATCAATGGAAAGAGCATCGTTTGTTCATTTGTTTGTTTTTTAGAATGACTTCCTGCCTCATTTCACCAAAGTGCCTTCCTGGAGGAATTTTGATACCCACAGATGTCCATGGCAGACCCTGATCTGGGCCTTGTGGACACAGGCGTGAACAGAACAAGCCAGCCCTGTTCGAATGGAGCATCTCGTGTTGTCTTTTCAATAATGAAATAAGCAGAAAATCACGATCCTTGGGCACTTAGAACTTGGGCCTGTTACAGAAAAGGAGGTATTAGTTTTCTCTCGCCGCAAATGTAGTAGTTTCACATCCCTTCCATAGATCTGAAGAGCCAAAGTCTGAGGTGAGCCATGAGGTTAAAATCAATGTCCCAAGACTGGCTTCTCCTGGGGGATCCAGGGGGACATCCATTCCTTTCTTTTTCCATCTTCTAGATGCTCCTTCCAGGACTCAGGGCTGCATGTCCTATTGCTTTTACTCCCCATTTCTGGCCTCACATTGGCTTCCTTCCCTCTTTGACCTTGTCTCCTTCTTATAAGGACTCTTGTGAGTGTATTTAGGATCCAGCCAGATAACCTTCTCATCTCAGATTCCTTAGCTCAATTACACTTGGCACATCCCTTTTTTCTTTTTGCAGGTTCCAGAGATTAAGATGTCGCTCCTTTTGGGGGCCCGTTTTTCAGCCTGCTCCAGGGGGTAACTTTCAGTACTCGTAGAAGAGCAAGTTTGTGTGAGAGAACGTCATTAACCAAGTCAGGCCCTTTCCCAGGTGTTCCCTATTAGTGGAAATCGCCAAGACTTGAACCATTCCTTGAAGGTCTGATGTTCTAAATCAGTGCAGCTCGCTGTGTACAATGTCTGTGGACAGACGAATGGATAAAGATGTAGTACATGTATACAATGGCATATGAATCAGCTATAAAAAAGAATAAAATCATGCCATTTGCAGCAACATGCATGGACTCAGTTTAGTTCAGTCGCTGAGTCCTGTCCGACTTTTCGTGACCCCATGGACTGCAGCATGCCAGGCTTCCCTGTCCTTCACCAACTTCCAGAGCTTGCTCAAACTCATGTTCATCGAGTCAGTGATGCCATCCAACCATCTCATCCTCTGTCGTCCCCTTCTCCTTCCTGCCTTCAGTCTTTCCCAGCATCAGGGTCTTTTCCAATGAGTCAGTTCTTTGCATCAGGTGGCCAAAGTATTAGAGTTTCAGCATCAGTCCTTCCAGTGAATATTCAGGACTGATTTCCTTTAGGATTGACTGGTTTGCTCACCTTGCAGTCCAAGGAACTCTCAAGGGTGGACTAGAGATGATCACACTATGTGAAGAAAGTCAGACAAATACCATATGTCACTTAAATGTGGAATCTAGAATAGGACACAAGTGAGTTTATCTGCAAAAGAGAAACAGACTCACAGACATACGGAACAGACAAGTGGTTGCTAAGGAGTGGGGTGGGAGAGGGATGGACTGGGAGTTTGGGGTTAGCAAATGCAAACTATGATATATAGGGTGGACAAGCAACAAGGTCCTACTCTATCACATAGGGTACTATAGTTCATATCCATGATAAACCGTAATGGAAAAGAATATGAAAGAAAACGTTTATATATGTATAACTACATCACTTTGCTGTGCAGCAGAAATTAACACAACATTGTAAGTCAAATATACATCAAAAAAAAGTGGTGCAGCTTACAGTTGGGTCTCTGCATCACCTGGGGATTGTGGGGAAAGCCCAGAGGCCCAGATCTTATCCTGTGTCCATAAGCCTTTACCTTGTGCCCTTCGTGAACTCTTCATTGACTCTGCTCCTTAGTGAAGTTTGAGAAGCACCCCTCTTAGGAGTCGTCTCGGGGATGATGATGTGCGTGTGCTGCGGGGGGCGGGGGTGGGTATGCGTGGGAGGTGGAACGTCTTCCGTGAGTAAGCACCGAAGCCGGGCTGCAGACAGGAAGTGCTGGAGGAGACCAGAGGAGGGGCCGGTGTCTACAGAAGCAGCCGCTACCTGAGCCACACCTGGGAGGCAGGCGAAAGTGCGGCTGCATGGAGAAGCAGGGAGGGAGCGCCAAGCAGAGTGGAAGACTCGACAGCTGCGCAGAGGTGGGGACGGCCTGCCACCTGAGGGGACACGGAGGCCGTTTGGGGCCAGAAGGGACAGGAATGGGGAACTGGGCTGACAGGAGGAGCTCTTGACAAGATTCACCTGCGAGTGTTTGCAGGCTTAGGATAGGGCGGAGGCAGGATTCTGTCGGCTGGGATGAAGGCTGGGTGGTGGCGGGGAAGGTGGAGAAAGGGTGATTTAAGAGGAAATGTGAGTGGCGTAGGTCTAACAGTCAGTTAATACTAATTGAGCAGGTGTGTCGGGCGCCGGAATGCTGTGAGCCAGCCGGACAAGGTCCCTGATGCTGGAAGTCTGCTTCGGGGTGAGGAGGCGTGGATGGAGTTGGGCAATAAGCAGACAAACCCAAATAAACAAGGAGGGCCTCAGCCCGTGGTAAAGGCTGTGCAGGATTAAATTGGTTCCTGTGGTTGGAAGTGACTAAATGGTGGCTTTAGATCGGTGCTTGTGGGGGAACCTCCCACTTAAGCCGATGTCTGGATCTGGCCATGGGAACGGATTGCTGGGGGAGAGGCAGAGGTAACAGCCCATGCCAAAGCCATGAGGAAGGACCAAACTTTTTCCAAGGAGCAGCTAGGACAGCGAGGTCCAAGCTTAATCTGCAGCGACGGAAATGTTCTCGTCATTTCCTGGTCATCTGTTCTGGTCATGTGGCCACCAGCCCCATGTGACAACTCAGTACTTGAAAGGTGTCTGGGAACAGTTAGGAACCGAGTTTCACATTTTATTTTAGTTGTCACTGTTTTAACTTTAAAAAAGCAACATACGTCTGGGAACCACACTGCACTGAGTGGCACAGAGCAAAGAAGGTTTGTGTGGCTGGAGGGCATGTAGTATAAAATGATGAGGGATCGGGGAGGTAAAGGGGCAGATTTTATTGCTTTGTGAATTAGGTGAAGTAGTTTGGATTTCTTTTTTCAAAGAGCAGTGCGAAGTCTTTGGATGACTTTGGTTGAGGGGGTTGATGTAATCTGATGACTGTATTCTAAGTTCACTCTGGCTGCCACGTACAGAATAGGTTGGAGGGGATGGAGAGCCACTTTGAAGATCATTGTGATGATACAGGGAGTAGTGATGGTGCCCTGAGAATGGCGTGGCAGCACTGGGTGGATTCTGGATGAACTTTGGAGGTGGATTGACCGGAGTTGAGAGGGATTAGACTGGGAAGGTGGAGAACTTGACCCTGGGTAGCAGCATTGTGAGAAGTCTGCTCGGAAGTCTGGCTGAGTCTCAAGGTCTGGGTAGACTGTACCCATATCCCTGACCTGCAGAAACAGACCACACGTCTGTTGTTTGAAAGCACTGAGTTTTGCTCTTAATTTGGTACACAGTGGGCTTCCCTGGTGGCTCATTGGTAAAGAATCTGCCTGCCTGTGCAGGAGACATGGGTTCGATCCTTGAGTTGAGACGATCCCTGGAGAAGGGAATGGCAACCCACTCGAGTCTTCTTGCCAAGATAATCCCATGGACAGGGCTGCCTGGTGGGCTACAGTCCATGGAATCACAGAGAGTCGGACATGACTAAGCACACAGTACTCTGATATACAGTAATATTATTTATTACTAATTAATTATTATCTGCTTATTTGCTAGTAATTCTATTAGTGAAATAACTAGTTTAGAAGAGGCAAAGGCAGTGTCCTCAAAACCCTTCATCTCCTGGCTTTACTTTCCTCTATGTTGGCAGCATTTTCTAGCTTAGTCACCTCTTTAGAAAGATGCTAAAAACTCTTAGTAATTCCAAGGAAAGAGGAAAATCACTGGGCAGCTTTCCAGTGGAGCCTAGGATGGCATAGTTGAGAGGTGGGGTCATCCTAACCTCACGGACTGTGGAAGGAATAAGAGTGGTACCCAGAGGAAAATTAAGGTAGGCTGATTCCGGTGGGAGAAGAATGGAAATCTACCCGACATGGTAACCAATGAGACGTGGAAGTGATGGAATCCTTGATATGAGCCTGGAAGGCATTTGAGGGGACAGGTCCAGCTCTCAGGCAGAGAGGGAACTGAATGGCTCATGTCATCAGCATCACGGTGTAAAGGCAGCAGCTGCAAGGAGCTGGGGGGAATGAGGTCGTGGGAAGTGGTGATCCCCGTATTAACTGTGTGTGAGATTTTGTGTGCCCGTGTCCATGCAAGGACATTAAGAAGAGAAAATGGCAGTGAGGGGCCAAGCAGGCAGATAGGGACCATTCTTTTGAAAAGTTCAGCAGCCAGATTTTGTTCCTCTGTGCTAATAGGTGAGGTTGCCAGTTGCAGGCCTAGAAATATAATGAAATCAATCACAAAAAGGCAAGGCTGCCAGGAACCATATACATCACTTGTTTCATCATCTATTAAACTTGAATTATTCCCCCAAGACTTCTTTTAACCTAAAGTTTCCGTTTCCTCCTTCTGAGCCTTCAGAACTCCTAACAAGGAGGGGAATAGCTGCCTCTCTTCCTTCCTCTTTCCTGATTGCCTGTGAAGGTGCTAAGGAGCTGGGCTAATAATAAGCTGAGAATATTCCTCCAGCCCAGCAGGAGCGAAGCAAGAAGTCCTGGCCCTGTCCTGTCCCCGTCGTGTGCCTTTTGGTATGAAGTGGAGCCTGATTGTGAGTTTGGGAGGAAGTTAGCTGTCAGGTTTGAGCAATGCTTGGTTTGTGAGAGAACAAAGATTTCTCAGGAAAGAAGATTGGGCAGAGGCCATCGCATGGACTGGCCCAGGGTGACTGATCTTGTAAAAGTCATGGAGATGCAGCTTTGGTGTTTTTTTTTTAACATTTTATTTTGTGTTGGGGTGTAACTAATTAACACTGTTGTGGTAGCTTCAGGTGTACAGCAGAGAGAGTCATACATAGACGTGTATCCAGTCTCCCCCAAACTCCCCTCCCATCCAGGCTGCCACATAACACTGAGCAGAGTTCCCTGTGTTATACAGTAGGTCCTTGTTGGTTGTCCACTTTAAATGTAGCTGTGTGTAGATGTCCATCCCAAACTCCCTAACTATCCCATTCCCCCCATTCTCCCCCTCCCCATACCCGAAAGTTCTTTCTCTAAGTCTGTGAGTCTGTTTTGTAAGGAAGTTCATCTTTGCATCATTTCTTTTTAGATTCCACATATAAGGGATGTCATATACTACTTCTCCTCCTCTGACTTACTTCACTCAATATGACAATCTCTAGGTCCATCCATGTAGATGAAGCTTTCTTTTCAAGACCAAGTGTTATATGCAGACACGATGGCACTGTTGTAACTGCCTGGGATGGCGCGCTTCCCTGTGGTATCAGGTGTATTCCATAGAGCAAGCATGCGGAGTGTTAGAAGATTCACTTCATGCCTGCCCATCCAACTTGGCCACCTGAGCAAGAATACTGGGGGAGAAATAAATTGGAAGAGGAATTAAGAATTCCTATTCGTCCCTCACTTCCAGCCTCCATACGGAGAGAGGCTGACTGCCTCTGCCAAATCCACTCCAGGCCAGTGGAAAGATGCCCCTCTCAGCTCACTTGACACTGTGTCCCAGTTTAAAGTTCTCAACAGCCAGAGACGCAAAGTCCCTGCCTGTCGGCTGCCCCCTTCAGCCTGCGTAGTGGTTGGAAACCCAGCAGGGCTTTCTGCATCACCTTTCCTGGAGCCCCACAGGAATGGTCCTGGCTTTGCAGGGCTGGGAGGGCAGGCACTGTTTGGTAAACAGGGGCGGGACTGGGGGAGAGGGGGAACTGGACGGGCGGGTCCCGACTCCCTCTGCTTTTTTCCAATGACTCACAGGCTGTGATGCTGAAAGGGGCCTCTGGGATAGATCATCTGCTCCAGCAGGCTTATTTCACAAGCCCGATTTCAGAAACAGGGCTCAGGGACAGTCCCAGAGCAGTGAGTATATGGGGAGGGGGACATGGGACCCATCACTCATGTCAACTCATGTCCACTCCCAGGGCCACGTGTGTCCCACGTGTGCCCTTATTTTTAAGACCCTGATGCTGGGAAGGATTGAAGGCAAGAGGAGAAGAGAGTGGCAGAGGATGAGATGGTTAGGCAGCGTCACCTACTCAATGGACATGAATTTGGGCAAACTCCAGGAGATAGTGGGGGACAGAGGAGTCTGGCATGCTGCAGTTCACGGGGGTCACAGAGTCGGACACGACTTAGTGACTGGACAACATCAACATACATATATATGGCAGGGATGGGGTGGGAATGGAGTTTGGTTTTGGACATGTTGAATTTGAGGTGTCAGTGGCCTGTGTTTCTGAAGCGAAATGTGGTTTATCATACTTCCCTGGTAGTCCAGTGGTTGAGAATCTGTCTGCAAATGCAGGAGACTTGGGTTCAATCCCTGGATCAAGAAGATCCCCTGGAGGAGAAAATGGCAACCCACTCCAGTGTTTTTGCCTGGAAAAGCCCATGGACAGCGGAGCCTGGCAGGTCTACAGTCCATGGGGTCGCAGAGTCGGACATGACTTAACGACTAAACAACAAGGTTCTGTATTCTCAGAATAGAGGGTAATAGGAGCTGCTGTTCTCAATGAGGTTGACAGGAAGGGTCTCCGGTTGCAAACGTTTGAACAGAGGCCCTAATAAAATCAGGGAACAAACCTGTGGGGTCTGAGAAGTATGTGTCTGTGGAATGGGGAGGAGGACGCGTGGGCCAAGAGTGGACAGGCCCTCCATTGGGTCTGGAATAGAGGGAGATAAGAAGGTGGGAAAGATTTGACTGGAGGCATGACATGATTTCTTTTAAAGACTGAGATGAAATTCACTAAACCTAAAATTGACCTTTTAAACTGTAAAATTCACTGATGCTTAAGTGTATTTGCAATATTGTGTGACCATCTCCTCAGTCTAGTCCCAAAACATCTTCAGCAACCTCAAAGGAGACCTTGTACCCTTAAACACTCATTGCCCATTTCCCCCATCCCTCCCTCCCCGCCACTTGAAGCTCATGGTCTTTAAAGACTTTTTTTTTAGACTATCTTCTTTTTCTGACTGGTGGGAGGAATTTCTTTTGGCTTTAGGGTAGGAATGGTGCTTGCCTTGAGCAGGTGGCTTGTTTTATCCTAAGGACACGGAGGACCCTTTAGCCAAACACATTTCCCTCTTTGCTCTGGCTTCAAAGCTCCATGCCAGATTTGGGGGCCACCCCTTCTAGTGTGGAGAGATTGGACTGGAGAGGTCCCTGACCACAGCCAGACCGCATCTCATTTTTCCTGCTCGAATTTTCTCTATCCACTATGGCGCTCCCAGGGTCTGGACCAGGGAAACGGATCAGGGGAACTTTCACTAATTCTTTCCCCTCCACTCCATCCTCCCAGGCACCCCCCGCCCCCCGCCCCGCTCTGAAATCAAACGTGCTGCACTTGACCTCCCTGCTCCGGGGGTTTGTGCTCACACCACGTGTCCCCCCACTGCAAGCGTGGAAATCAACGGCTCCAGAAATAGCATGCGTGGCAGCCCGCCCTGGGTCATTGAGGGTGATTTATTTCTCTGTTAGAGACGCCGGACTGGGTGAGGATTTACCTCGATTCCCTTCATTGTGCTGGGCCGAGCCTTGTGAAAATAGGCTCGATAATTAGGGCCGCGTGGAGCCTCCCTCAGCTCAGCCTGTGCGGGTTTAATGAGAGTCGGCCAGAGGCCTGGGAGCTTCATACTGGCATGCGTGGTCCCCTTCTGAACCCTCATTGACTCAACTTAGGGGCCCAGAGTACCGGACTGTTAAGAGGTGAGGAGGTTGCCAGCAGCTGGGTTCCCTGGGACCTTGAACCCCGGCTCCATCCTTCTGACCCCAGCCCATCTTTTTGGTGCCCCTAACAGAACCTCAGTTTTGCTGGCTCAGTAATGTATTCTCCCCCGACCACCCCCCCCCCCACCGCTTTTTTTTAAAAAGCAGCACTCTTTAATGTTACTGAAATTATACCTAATGCAGTTGTACCTTGACAGCAGGGTGGGGGTGTCTGTTCTGGGTGTAGCCCCAGCCTCCCTTTTGACCCAGCCCATCAGGATTTTATTCTCTCCTCTTCTTCTGGATATACTCCCTAACAGGTGGATGCATTTCTTATTTTCAATTATTTTCTTATTAGAGGATGCTTAGGGCCCTAGTGGGGCAGGCTTCCCTGGTGTCTCAGGAGTAAAGAATCCGCCTGTCAATCCAGGAGACATAGGTTCAATCCCTAGGTCGGGAAGTCCACTGGAGGAGAAAATGGCAACCCACTCCAGTATTCTTGCGTGGGAAACCCCATGGATAGAGGAGCCTGGTGGGCTACAACCCATGGGGTCACAAAGAGTCGGACACATCTGAGTGACTGAACACCATCACATCATCAGAGGCCTGTGAATTTCAGAACTTCAGGGACCTCAGACTTCAGCCCTTCTTCCTTTTCTGAGCTGTAAAGGGGTCATCGTTTCTGAGCTCAGTGGTGGTGGGCTGACTGCCTTCTGAGATCTTAGGCTTGCTGAGTCCATCCTCTTCACAATGATGAAGGCTTTAAAACTGTTTGACAGAGCTGTTTCAGAAAGGCCTCTTTCTTTCATTCATTCATCATCCATCAGGATTCAGTGAATCTTTATTGAATGTCTTCAGTGTGCAAGGCATGTCTGCTGGGTGCAGTGTAGACACCCAACATGGGCACCTGGCCCCCTGCATCCCAGGAACCAACAAGCTCATTGCCAAGCAGGGACAAGTCCATGCCACGCTCCAGCATCAGCCTTTTCTGGCAAATGTTGTTGACATAGTGATGATGCTTCATGCCTCTCAAGAAGCATCCTGGCCCACTTCTTCCCTGGTGATCCCATCTTCCAGGAGACATGTGCCTGCTGAACAGAAATCAGGGCAGTTTGTGTATACAACACCACTCCCCCCTCACCCGCCCCCCACAAACACAAGCCACCCGGGGAGGCCAGGCCCTGCTCCCTCTGCAGTCTGGGTGGGTGGGATGTTTCCTTCACGGATAGTTTCTTTTGTGAGTTTTCCCATGCACCTGAACCTCTTAATGGACTCTCCTAAAACTAAGTGGGAATCAGTTGTTCCCTTTGTTTAGAGGGCAGGGGGAAGCCTATCGTGTAACTGTTCCCTGTATCTGCTGGTGCCTTGGGGAGGTCCTTTGTTAAGTTGACAGAACCATTTTTGGTTATTTGGGAGCCACTGAAGGATTTCCAGGTTGGTCTGAGGGGATCCTTGTAGCTTCTAGGCCTCCTCTGCCTGCAAAGGCCTCTGGAACTGGGATCGCTCTGGAATCTATGCTACAGCTCTTAACCTCTCACTCCATGCCCGCATCTGTTCTATAGTTCAAGTAGCTTTGATTCACGCTGAGATCATGCCTGACCCCCCAGCAGGACCCATGAAGAAGCTTTGGTCTGAAACTGGATTTCTGCACCGACTACAGTTCTTACTGATTTCATCAGCTTGTGCAACCTGAGTTGATTCACTCTTCCCATCATGTTTAATGGGCTTCCCTGGTGACTCAGATGATAAAGAATCTGCCTGCAATGTGGGAGACCCAGGTTTGATCCCTGGGTTGGGAAGATCCCCTAGAGAAGGTTATGGCAACCCACCCCAGTGTTCTTGCCTGGAGAATTCCATGGACAGAGGAGCCTGGCAGGCTGCAGGCCATGGGGTCACAAAGAGTCAGACACGACTGAGTGTCTAACACTTGGTTTTAACTGAAACTCTGCTCCTATCACCTCTGTTTAGAGAGCCCTGAATAAATTCAGGTTCCTTATGATGGTTTGAGAGCAGGGATGGTGCCAGGTATCGCAAATCCTGTGCCAAAGCCAAGGAAACATGATCCCTGCTCTCAGAGCCTCAGGACACGCTGAGACCCTGTTTACCCGTCCTCCCTGCTGCAGAGGGTAAGCATTCTCAGCTGATTAGCTAATGACTTAGGACTGGGCTAGTGCGATGCCAAAAACGTGAGTCACTCACTTACAGGTATGGGCAGCAGTGCGCATGCTCCGTTGCCATGGGAACGTGAACATGTATTCATCTCCAAGCAGAAAGAATTTA
Organism: Neotragus pygmaeus; assembly: GCA_006410875.1. Taxonomy (NCBI): domain Eukaryota; kingdom Metazoa; phylum Chordata; class Mammalia; order Artiodactyla; family Bovidae; genus Neotragus; species Neotragus pygmaeus. Next base: position 283,283 of record SJYV01052642.1, on the reverse strand, counting down.
CTTCCACTCCTCAGGGATGTGGATGGTTCCCACATTGTTCCCCGGGCACGTCTGTTCTCCCGAAGGCTGCAGCGTCTTCACCCCGTCACCCCATCCACTGTGACACTTTTCTGAGTGAGTGTCCTGACCCAGTGTATGCATTGCTCCACCCCCAGCCCTTCTGCTTTGTGGGTGCAGCCAACATCCCATTGTGCCTCTGATACCCAAGTTGAAGTCCCAGTGACCTAATTGTAAAGCAGGAGAAGCAGGAATGTTTTCTTGAGGCCAAGCAGCCTGATGAGGTGACAGGAGCCAGACTTTAAAGTTTGAACAGATTTGGCTCAGGTTCTGGTGCTGCCACTTATGAGCTGTATAACCTTGAAAAAATATTTTTCTTCCTCTTTAGTGTCCTCATAGATAGGGGGATTAATCCCTATGTTGGACTTCTTGGGTGGCTTAGTGGTAAAGAATCCGCCTGCAGTTCAGGAGGCACAGGGTTCGATCCCTGGGTCAGGAACATCCTCTGGAGAAGGGAATGGCTACCCACTCCGGTATTCTTGCCTAGAGAATTCCTGGCAGGCTGCAGTCCATGGGATCACTAAGGGTCGAACACAACTTAGCATCTAACCACCACCACTGCCATCAACCATTCCCTGCATTACCAAGTTGTGGGAAGGATGAAATTAAAGCCTGTCAGTGTGCTTTGTGCATCACTGAGTACATTTTCTTATCCTGTGTCCCAGCACCCTGGGATGAAGCAGTGATGCTGAGCACCCTGAGGCATTTCCTCTGGCTTCCCAGGTGGCACTATTGGTAAAGAACCCATCCATCAATGCAGGAGACTTAAGACACACAGGTTCGATCCCAGGTCAGGAAGATCCCCTGAAGAAGGAAATGGCAACCCACTCCAGTATTCTTGCCTGGAGAATCCAGTGGACAGTGGAGCCTGGTAGGCTGTAATCCATAGGGTTGCACAGAGTCGGACGCTACTGAAGTGACTGAGCACGCCATACCCAGGGACATCCTGGAGAATTCAGAACTCTGGACTGTGGGCTTCGCCTACCTTATGCTGGTTGTCACATGGGGTTCTTTGGTCACTAACTTCAGAAACCAATTCTTCAATGTCAGCAAAGTGAAATTTATTACAAAGATTCTGGAAGCTCACAGAATGGACAGGAAGCTGGGGATATCTTCTGAAAGCAGGTAGAAACCAAGATGCTCAGCTGTGTGGGGCCAGGAGGTAGGACTGATAGAAATAATCTTAGAGCGAAGAGAGTGTGGTCAGGCGTGTTTGGTTGTTAAGGGGGAAACCCCGTATGTCTCTCCAGGTGTCAGCAGAGAGCATCTGGCGGCAAGCACACCTTTGCCCTGTCAAAGAGGAAGGAACTCCCACTGGTATCCCTTAGGGCTTGTAGAGGGAGGACTGCCACCTGGATTCAGAGATCCATGGAGAAAGTACCTAATAGGAGTGCCTTTTTTTCCTAAAAGAAAAAGTGCAATGGTGTTAAGGTTTGGGTAAAGGACACTTGGCAGCTTAAGCAACAAATGTCTGCAGCAGTGATCTTGGACAAATTTCATTGCTTTCCTGAAAATGAGAGACTTGAACTTGATAATCTCAAAGGACCCTTGGGTTTCTAATAGGACCGCTGCAGTGATGAAATAAATAGCTTTCCACTGGAAAGGATAGGATTTAGCATTAGGCGCCTTCTTAGTTCTTTGTTTTTCTCCTGAAGCCTCCTGCTCTGCAAGATATGCAGTTAATGACCAATATTTTCTAAAACCCACTTAATTTTAACCAAAAAAAGTTATAACATATGTATCTACTATATCCCTATTTTAAAAATCAACTATAATTTATATATTTTACAATAAAGTATATAATTTACCATGAGTGTATCATGAAAAAAGTGAAAGTGTTAGTCGCTCAGGCGTGCCCGAGTCTTTACAGCCACATGGAATGTAGCACGCCAGGCTCCTCTGTGTATGGAATTCTCTAGGCAAGAATACTGGAGTGGGTTGCCATGCCCTTCTCCAGGGGATCTTCCCAACCCAGGGATGGAATCCAGGTCTCCTGCCTTGCTTCTCCTGACCTCCCTGGTGGCTCAGACAGTAAAGAGTCCATCTGCAATGCGGGCGTTCCATCTCTGGGTCGGGAAGATCCCGTGGAGGAGGAAATGGCAACCCACTTGGTGTTCTTGACTGGAGAATCCCATGGACAGAGGAACCTGGTGGGCTACAGTCCACTGGGGTCACAAAGAATCAGACACGACTGAGCGACTAAGCACAGCATTGCAAGCAGGTTATTTACTGTCTGAGCCACCAGAGAAGCCCAAATGTGTCATAATTTACCATAAGTAAAATGTACTGTAAGCTGTTATTTACCATAAAATTCACCCATTCTCATGGTATAGGTCAGTGACTTGACAAATATATATACCTGTATAACTGCCACTCCAACTGACGTCTGGAACGTGGTTCTGAAAACTTGTCTCTCACCCATTTGCAATCAGTTTTTCTCCTATTCATCTCCTCAGGTCACCTCTACTTTCTACCCTATAGATTAGTTTTGCCTATTCTAGGATTTCATAGAAATGGATCATGCGGTTTGTACCCTTGAATCTTGGCTTTGTACCCTTGAAGTTTGGCTTCCTTGGATAGTATAAGGTCTGAGACTTAGCCATATTGTATCAGTTGTTGATTCCGCTTTATTGCTTAGTAGAATTTCATTGGTTGACTATGCTCCTAGAACCGAACTTAACCCATTTGTCAATTGATGGACATTTGGGATGTTTCCAGGTTTTAGCTATTATGAGTAATTCTCCGAACTTTTGTATGTAAGTCTTTCAGACATGTTTTCATTTCTCTGGTGTAAATACCTAGGACTGAAATTGTTGGATCATATGGTAAGTGTATGTTTATATAAGAAACGGCAAAACTAGTTTCTGCACTTCAGTCGTCACTCACAGCAACATATGAGCTTTCAATTGTCCTAGTTCCTTGCCAAGATTTTTTTTTTAACATTCTAGTGAGTATGAAGTAGTTTCTCATTGCGCTTTCAACTTGTGTTTTCCTGAGGGTTAATGATGTTGAACATTTTTCCTGTGCTTATCACCATCTCTGGATTTGACATGTATCAACACTTGGCAAATGTCAGTTAGAACTACCACATTCAGTTCAGTCGCTCAGTCATGTCCAACTCTTTGTGACCCCATGGACTGCAGCATGCCAGGCTTCCCTGTCCATCACCATCTTCCGGTGCTTGCTCAAACTCAAGTCCATCAAGTCAGTGATGCCATCCAGCCATCTCATTCTCTGTCGTCCATTTCTCCTTCTGCCCTCGATCTTTCAGGGTCTTTTTTCCAGGGAGTCAGTTCTTCACATCAGGTGGCCANCTTCCGGTGCTTGCTCAAACTCAAGTCCATCAAGTCAGTGATGCCATCCAGCCATCTCATTCTCTGTCGTCCATTTCTCCTTCTGCCCTCGATCTTTCAGGGTCTTTTTTCCAGGGAGTCAGTTCTTCACATCAGGTGGCCAGAGTAGAGAGTTTCAGTTTCAACATCAGTCCTTCCAATGAACATTCAGGACTGATTTCCTTTAGAATTGACTGGTTGGATCTCTTTGCAGTCCAACGGACTCTCAATAGTCTTCTCTAGCACCGCAGTTCAAAAGCGTCAATTCTTGGGCACTCAGCTTTCTTTATAGTTTAACTCTCACATCCATACATGACTACTGGAAAAGCCACAACTCTGACTAGATAGACCTTTGTTGGCAGAGTAAATCTCTCCCTTTTCATATGCTGTCTAGGTTGCTCATAGCTTTTCTCCCCAGGAGCAAGCGTCTTTTAATTTCATGGCTGCAGTCACCATCTGCAGTGATTTTGGAGCCCCCCAAAATAAAGTCTGTCACTGTTTCCATTGTTTCTCCATCTATCTGCCATGGAGTGATGGGACTGGATGCCATGATCTTAGTTTTTTGAATGATGAGTTTTAAGCCAGCTTTTTCACTCTCCTCTTTCACTTTCATTAAGAGGTTCTTTAGTTCCTTTTCACTTTCTGCCATAAGGGTGGTGGCATCTGTGTATCTGAGGTTATTGAATTCTCTCTCAACAATCTTGATTCCAGCTTGTGCTTCCTCCATCCCGGCATTTTGCATGATGTACTCTGCAGGGTGACAACATACGGGGTGACAATAACACATTCCTCGGCATAAAAAAGAAAAAATCCCATGTGTTCCTCCAGTTCTATTCCCCTTTCTCCTTGTCTCTTCTCTGGTTGGTGGCTCTTTTCTATGAACATGTTTAAAATTTGTATTACCATGTATGCATCTACAGGGGGTTCCCTGGTGGCTCAGCAGTAAAGAACCTGCCTGCCAATGCAGAAGACACAGATTTGATCCCTGGGTCAGGAAGATCCCCTGGAGAAGGAAATGGCAACCCACTCCAGTATTCTTGCCNATGTATGCATCTACAGGGGGTTCCCTGGTGGCTCAGCAGTAAAGAACCTGCCTGCCAATGCAGAAGACACAGATTTGATCCCTGGGTCAGGAAGATCCCCTGGAGAAGGAAATGGCAACCCACTCCAGTATTCTTGCCTGGGAGATCCCATGGATAGAGGAGCCTGGCGGACTACAACCAGGTCACAAAAAATCGGACGTGACTGAGTGACTAAACCACAGCAACAGCATGCATCTGCAGTAAACATTTCCTAATGCCTTCTGTCTTTTGAAACTTACATGAAATTTAGTTCTCTTGGTGGGATTGGCTTTCCTCACGCATGTTGTTGAAGTTTGTCCAGCTCAGTGTATATAGGCCTGGTTCATTTTTCTAGCACATGCATATCTCATAGTTGATTCCTGTGGGTGGACTTCTTAGGTTATTAGAAACAACTGTACATTTCTCCTTGTGCACTTCTGTGAGTATTCCTCTGAAGCAGATAGATACCTAGAAGATTATCTGGGTCTCCGTATGTACCTTGGGATTTTGCCACTTGGGATTTTGTATTTTTCAAACAGGTTTTGCAAATATACACGTAATGCTACTCACAGAGTATACAGTATCCACTCCCCTTTGCCAAGAGAGCACACTTATTTTTGCCATCTGAATGTGTGAAATATTGCACCTCAGATTTAACTTGTGTTTGTTTTCCTTTCATTGCTAGCGAGGTTGTTTATATTTTCAAATGTGTATTCGCTTTCAGATTTCCTCTCCTGTGCATATCCTATTCACACCCTGCTCACTTTTCCGTCATGCTGTCTTTTAAGCCTTGCTTTTTCATACTTTTTAAATGGTATATTTTGTCATGTGGCATTTTAAAATTGTAATCTAGTCAAATGCATGTATTAACGGCATAGACTGTTTATTTAGGAAAACTTTTTTTTATTGAGGGCATAAGATGGTTCCCCCATCCCCAGAATTTGCTAATGTGTTTTTAGGATTTTTATACCTGTGCTCTGTGAGGTTAAGAGGTAGGCTTTTAATTCTTACATTGTTTTTCTTTGAAGATTGGTATCAGAGTATTCTAAAAGGAATTGATTGTTTTTCTATTTCTGGTAGAGATGGTGTAAATATTGCCTTTTCCTTAAAGGTTTAAGAGAACTTTGTCAGTAAAACCACATAAACCCATTACTGTTTTTTAAGGTAGATTGTAAACCGCAGAATCGATTCCTTTGAAGGTTACAGATCTTCTCAGGTTTTCTATTTCCTCTTGAGTCAATTTGAATTTTTTCTGAAAAATGATCAGTGGCAGGAGATAGCAAAAAGTCAGGCGGTTCCAGGACTTGTGAGAAAACAGCACCTTCTGCCGACTCAAATTCCAGACACCTCTGTCAGCTGAGGAGATCAAAGTGAAAGCACTGCAGGGCTTTGTACTATTCAGGAGAAAAGAGTTATCAATTAACTGTATGCTTGAAGTCAAGTGTAGAAAATGTAGTCAAATGTAGAAAATGTCAGTGTAACCACCTAAGTAGTGTGAATAGACTCTATAATTAACAAGTTTGTGGGGTTGGAGGGAAAATAAAGAAAATGCAGTCCATCCAACAGAAAGCAAGCAGGAGGGAGCAGAAATCGTAAAGCAAAAAGCCTGGTAAATCGAAAGCATGTCACTACAATGGCCTGCAGGCAACATCTCCTCCTAAGATGCCTTTCTGGACCGCTCGGTTTTTCCGCTTAGCACTGCACCTATCCGTCACCCTGCGCCATGACTGCCCGTCTGCTGTCTTTCTCTCTTTACAGAAGGCAGACTCTTCCCAGAACCTGACTGGGTCATATATTTGCTGCTTCTCGGTGCCTGACATATAGTAGGTGCCCACTCGGTTTGAACGAGCCTGGCAAACAATTTAATAAGTAAGTGAACAGATGGGCAAATAAATCTGGAAAGGTTACTCTATCAAGTTTAGCAGCTGTGGGGAGACATTTTAATCAGCGATTGCTTTGGTTGATCTGTGATTGGGGAACCGAGGAAATAGCTGGAGCCAAGGATTTGACTGGGGAGCGGGGGTAGGAGTCAACGTGAGATGCCTAAACGGGAAAAGAAGTGGAAGTCATGTCCAGCTGTTTGCGACCCCATGGACTGTAGCCTGCCAGGCTCCTCTGTCGATGGACTTCTCCAGGCAAGAATACTGGATTGGGTAGCCATTCCCTTCTCCAGAGGAGCTTCCCAATTCAGGGATCGAACCTGGATCTCTTACATTGCAGGTGGATTCTTTACTGTCTGAGCCTAAATTGAAACCACCTCTAAAGTCTTCACTCAGCTGTCTGTGTGGCTGTTACATGCTTCAGTATGTGGTTAGTGCCTTGAGAGGTACCTTGTGCAGCCGACAAAGAGCCTCTGCTGCAAATAAGAGTTTCTCAAACATGAACCAGAGCACGGGTCACCTGAGGCGCTTAGCAGAAAGCAGATTTTGAGGCAGGAGGTCAGGGGAGGCTCCTGGATTCTGTGTTCCTAACCAGCTCACTGTGGCTGGCATGTGGACTGAGCTTTTTGGAGCAAGGGTCCATGCTCTCATCTTGGCATCTACACCTTGGCTTTCCCCAGGGCCTTGGGGACAACAGAGGAACTCTAGACTTAGAGAACAGGCTCAAACGAAAACCATTCTGACTTCCAGGATTGTTACCAGTGACTGTGAAAGAGCCCAGCCCACGCCGGCTGGGGAGGGGTATCAGCTCGCCTCAGGCTGTGTTTCACCCTCTTCCCCATTTTCCTGTTTCTCAGGCTGAGCCACTGGGCCTGTTGGGACACGTCGGATCCTGGGAAACCCTCGTCTTTGTGATTCACATGTCACTTGTCACTGTTCTCCGGCCCTGCCGCACTTAATCTGAGCAATCAACGTCCCATTTCCTTGACTCCTTCCTGCGATCCTTCCCCTTGCTGTCACTCGGGTCCCCGGCCAGGGAGGGGCTCCTAAAGCTCCATTTTGCTGCCCACCCTGGGCGAGACTACGTCACTCTGCACACTCGGAATCATAATACAGCCTGGGAACTGTGACACCCTGACAACCAGCTCACTTCTTTTTAGCCCCTCTCTCCCTTTTTAGAGAAATGGCACAAAACCAGTGGGCAGGTAAGGCAGTAATGCACCAGTCCTAGGTCCAGACAATCCGTGCACGTTGGTCCGTCGCCAAGCCTCTGTCCACAGTCTCCCCGCCCCAGAAACAGTGCTGGCAAGCGGTCTGCTCTTTTCTTTGCCTTATGCTCATTATCTGCTCCCACGGATCCAGGAGGCTGGTGGACAGAAAGATCATTCTGTCAGTAAATGATGGAACTTGGAGTTTCTTTGGGCATGGGGTAGCTCCAGCACTTTACAGGAAGGGTGTTGTAAGCCAGAAGAACCTCTTACCCAGCAGGAAAATCGAAACTTGAACGCCTTTGGGGCTGTTTCCAGACCGTGGGCAGAAGAACCCTCCCCACCTGCTTCTCTAGCGCACTCCTGGTCCTCAGTGAGCTTCGGCCTTTGGCTTTTCCCAGGATGGACAGAGGTGACGCTGCCCTGAGAGGGGGCCCAGGATGACCACGCCGGCCAACATCTCTGTTGTGGAACAGATGATGGTTAAAGCAGGCTGCATGCTGGCTTTGCGTCCCGGGGCCCCAGCCTTTCCTATTATTAACCTTGGCTGAACAAGTAGACCAGGTCATGTCTGCTACCAGCCCCCATGAGGCAGGTGGTGGCCGCAGAGTCATCCCAGCAGCTCTGTTGGCTGCATGTTAGAATCACCTTTGAGCTTGCAAGGCAGCCATCTCCAGGTGTCTCCCTGAGACATCCTGTTTCATGCGCCACGGGATTCCTGGGCAGGCAGGTGGCTATAAAGCTCCCAGATGGGGAATTTCCTGGTGGCCACTCTCACTGCCATGATCCTGATTGAGGAACTGAGTTCCCACAAGCTGTGTGGCGCAGCCAAAAAAAAAAACAAACAAACAAACTCCCATGTGATTTTCATGGGCAGCCAGGCTGAAAACCACTGCTTTTGAGGATGACGGGGAAGATGGCAACGTTTTCTTCATCCTGTCAGGACAGTTTTTGTACGGCCCTGTCGGGTTTTCATGAGATGACTGCAGTCTTTATTTTTTTCTTGGGACATTTCCTGGTTTTTATAGGTAGGCCCCTGACCTGCAGGCTAAGCCCTCACCTCTCTGACACAAACACCTGTTGGGCGGGGCCCCACCTCTCCAGCTGTTGTCTGCTCACAGGCTGTTCACTGCACATGTGGGGGAGTAATCTGCCTTCGGCTGTTTCCTATTCTTGTCCTTGGCTTCAGACTCAGAGCCCAGCTCCACAGAAATAGTGTTACTGAGCCCAGTCTCTGGGCACTTCCCACTACCCCCACAACAACCCTACGGGGTTTGTATGGTTTTTGATCCTGTGCCTCAGATGTGGAAAGTCATTTGGCCAGGGGGATGGTGAAGCCAGGACTTGGATCTGGGTCTCTTTTCCTCATCAGCCCGAGCTCTCAGCCATCCCCACTGCTTTTCTATGCCTGGGGTTTCTTGGTACCTTCCTGCCTGCTGCCTCTGGATGGTTTCTGAGTGGGACCCTCTGTTTCTGATTGGATGGCTCCTTAAAGCCTGTGGTTGGGTTGGACTGGACGATCATGTGGTGTTGGAGAAAGTGGGAATCAGGGATGTCGTCCCCTGTTTGAGAAAAAAGGCACATTTCCAACTTCAGAATGCTGCCCTAATCCTGGACCGACGCCCACATCCCAGATCATGACTTGCCTGTGAGAGACCCTCTGCCTGTCCCTCCCAGCCCCTCCTGATTTAGGAAATTGGCCAGAGGCACAGCATCTCTGGTGGCATTTTCAGGCCAGTGGCCAAGGCCAGCTGAATGGAACTCAGGGGGGAGCAGAAACTAGAGATGAAGGAGAACAGGGCCCAGGCTGGGAGCAGAAGGGGCACCTGCCCCAAGTGGGTGCTGATGTTGTGTGACTCCTGGGCATAGTGGCCAGAGAGGCTGGAGAACAGATGAGCCAGCGGGGCAGGGAGGAGCTGGAAAATGCCTTGGGGTGGGGCGTGGTGCAGACAGGGAGCCAGCCAGCAGCGCCGTCTTCCCTGCTGCCTGACAGTGAACCAGACGGGGCAGGTTCCTGTAGCAGGCAGGGTAACCGTGCAGTGCGCTCCCCAAGACCGGGCAGAGGTGGGTCTCAGTGGTCCACAGGCAAGCCCTTCTGAACCATTAAATCACAAAGGGAGAAGTGTTTTCCTTTTGCAGTGCTCTCAGTTAAGGAGAGTTTGGGGTGGTGCTGGGTGGGGACAGGCCTCGGCAGGTAGTACTGTCTAGTTACGACTGAGCGGCATCGCTTGTTTTTTTTGTTGTTGTTGCAGTTGTTTTTGTGCTGTAGATTTCTGGCAGATGTTACTAGTTTTCCATTCAGAGAATACTATTGAGATTTTCTGAGAAATAAAATGTGTTGTTGTTTTTTTTTTTTTAAGAAAGGAGTCAACTCAAAATATTAAGTAAACAAGAGTGGTATGATGTCATGCCAAAAATGATAGTGAAAGATGAGCTCCCAAGGGAAGCTGGATATAGGGGGTTCAAGGTCACCAGCTGTAGGGTCAAATAGACCAGGGCTCGCACCCATTAAAATGGGATCTTGGGCAAGTCATTGCATGTCTGTAAGCTACAGTTGACACCATTGTAAATGATGAATATTATATTAAATAAGCTCACGTGTGTCGCGTGCTGGGCCCAGTGCCTGACATAGAGAGTGATAGTAAGTGGTGGTGATTATAAGAAGTGCTCTTCAATGTGAAATATTGCAGTTGCAGGCCAATGTTCCTGGGAGAAAAATGCTGTCAATGAGCACAGGCCAACCACGGGCCAGCACACTTTGTGAGGGAGTGAGCTCTCCATCAGCACAAGGGTTTTAGAGGCTTGTCACTTGCTTAGGGATCAGTGGCAGGAATCTGCCACTGAATGGGCCAGCCAGACAGCAGGAGAGGTCCCTTTAAGGAATATTCTGTATCCAGTGTGGAGAAACTGTTAACTGAGCCAGCCCAGGACTGCTCTCCTTACAGAGCTTGCTTGCAGTGTTGGTCTTTGGCTGATGTCACTTGGATCTAGGGAGGGTTCCCACCACTCCAAAAATGATAAGGGTGGCTCTTATGTTCTTTCAAACATTGCGGTTCATACTGAGCTCCTGCTTTCCTTCTGGGAGTCTGGGGTTTTGCTATGTATCAGGCAGAGGATGCCTATGGGACCATGGGTGCATGCTCAGTCCCTCGGTCGTCTCTGGCTCATTGCGACCCCTTGGACTGTAGCCCACCAGGCTCCTCTGTCCGTGGAGTTTCCCAGGCAAGAGTACTGGAGTTGCATTTCCTTCTCTAGGGGATCTTGCTGACCCACAGGTCAAATCTGCATCTCCTGCATTGACAGGTGGAGTCGTTACTGAGCCACCAGGGAAACCCGCCTATGGGACCAGCCCCGGATCAAGCCCCGGTGCTCTGAGTCTCTGAGCATCCCTGGTAGACACACTTCCTGTCCATCCCAGCTGGACAAATTCAGTGCATCTGCTCTGGGAGGAGACTCCTGCAAGCTTGCACCTGGTTTCCTCAGGGCCTGGCCCCCAGATACTTTTTCCCTTTATTGATTTTTCTTTTCTTTTTTTGTATCTTTGTGTTATAATAAATCGTGGCTACATACTGGTTCTGTGAGTAGCTGGTCTCGGCCTTCCCATCAGAGGAGAACCCAGGCTCCTTCAGCACTTGAAGGAAGGGGTTTTGGGGTGCTGATGCTGCTTCTAGGGTGAGCTTGCCTATCAAGAGTGTGTTGGGGGGCTGCCCCTCTCGGTACTGGTGTGATTTCACTGAGCTTCTCATGAAGCAGCTTAAGAGGTTTGGGAGGAGCTGGTGGGTCTTTTCACATGAGGCCTCAGTCTCAGCTGTGGGGCGTATGCCATTCTGAAGGACAGATCACAGGCCCGGACTAGTTCATGCAGAAGTGTCCAAGGTCAAGGCCAAGAGCCAGTGACCAAGGTTGTTTGGTACAGATAGTGTCAGAGACACCACACTCCGGCTCTTTACAGAATGTGAGGTGACCACACCTCCGAGTCAAGATTCTTATGAGATATTGCTGTCAGCTTCTCTCGGTTACAGAGTTAGCCGTTCTCCTAGTTGGGGGTCTCACTAACAACTTCTAGGGGATGGTTTCTTATCTCTGATCAAGGGCCCCGCCCCCAGCCGGGGCAGAGCAGGGTGTGCAGTGCCCAAGCTGTATTCTCCGAGAATACGGCTCCCCAACTGTACGACACAGTTCTCTCCAGCTGGAGAGTGGCAGACCTCCTGGCTGGGTGCTGGTTGGGCGTGTGGCCTGGCTACTCTGTGTGGGTCTCCGGGGAGCTTCTCAGCCGGAAGTAAGCTGGTGGGGGCGGGGGCAGCAATCTGTATGGAGCAGTGAAGGGGAGGCATTTGGTGACCTGCAAGGGGCCAAAGTGGATCATGGCTGTCCGTGCAGAATGTCAGGGACCACGCAGTCCTTATGTGCTGGCTGCATGTGGCTTTCCATAAGAGGCCTTAAAATGAGTGGTACTGTTTAAAAACGGGTCTCTTAGCCTGCCCAGGCCATCCTGAGCACATTGTAAGGGACTGCCTTGAGTGTTGTTGGTGTTACAGGAATGCCTGTGACTTGGGGGGCTTCTCTGGTGGCTCACTGGTAAAGAATCTGCCTGCCAAGCAGTAGTTTCAGTTTCAGTCCCTGGGTTGGGAAGATTCCCCTGGAGGAGGGCATGGCAACCCACTCCAGTATCTTGCCTGGAGAATCCCATGGACAGAGGAGCCTGGNTGGGGGGCTTCTCTGGTGGCTCACTGGTAAAGAATCTGCCTGCCAAGCAGTAGTTTCAGTTTCAGTCCCTGGGTTGGGAAGATTCCCCTGGAGGAGGGCATGGCAACCCACTCCAGTATCTTGCCTGGAGAATCCCATGGACAGAGGAGCCTGGTGGGCTCTGGTCCATGGGGTCACGAAGAGTTGAACACAACTTAGCGACTGAACAACAACAGCATTTTGGGGAACCCCACCTTGCCTCGCCAACCAGGGCAGCAGACCGCAAAGGAAGCTCAAAAGTTTGGTTTTGTTCTGGGCGTCTCTGTGGAGATGTGGGCGTGTCCTGACCCAGCTCCCCACGTGGTGGGAGCAGCTTCCAGTTGGGAGGGGGGACCTTCCCCAGTTGCTCGAGTCCTCTTGGGGACTGGCAGAGGCCGGACACCCCACTTAGATCCGAGTCCACCCACATACTCTTGTAGGTGTGACCAGCCTCTTTTCTCCCCGCGGTGGGAGTGGGGTGTCACTCCAGAGGCAAGCCTCCCCCACCCGGCCGGGGAGCACCTGCAATCTACAGGCCTGGTTCTTTCCAGTGGGTGGTCTTTCCCTTCCTCGTCTCTGGTGCCAGGGCCCCCTTGACAGCAAGTACAGGCCAGAATCACCGCAGCTGTAAGAAGCAGCCCAGCTGGACGTGGCTTCCTTCACACATCACAGTCTCATTCTCCCTCCTTTCTTTCTGCTCCCAGTACAAAGGGGATGCCTTCCCCCATCATACCTCAACCCTCCCGCTCACTGAGGACATTATGGTGCATGTAGGTGTGTTCTAATTAGCCTTTTACCTTGATCTGAGGTCATATTGCAGTTTTATCCCTCAGCAGACAGGCCCCTGACTCCAGCTCCCCCAAATGCCCCTGAACAGACCTCATCCAGGGGTGCAAGTCACACTGGGCTGAGCCTGGCACTCTGCTCCCTGTGGATCTTCTACTCTGACTCTCTGTTAAAAACTTTGCAGTTATTTCTTCTCCTAGTGCCCCTCGGCCTGCCCAGGAGTTCCCGGGCAGGCCCTGTGAGGCCTAGGAGGTGTGAACCGTGGCATGCCTCCTCCACGCTCACGTGATGGTCTGACTTTGCCAGGATGAGGGGAGACGGCTGAGAATGGCTCCCAAAGGTGTGTCCACATTCCAATCCCCAGGCCCTGGGAATTTTCCCTGATTTGGGAGAAAGGTCTCTGCACATGTGACCAAGTTAAGGATTTTAAGATGAGGAGATTATCCCAGATTATCCAGATGGCCCTAAATGCAGTGCTGGATGTCCTTATTAGGAGGAGGCAGAAGGAGAGGCTACTGTGCCCGAAGAGGAGGAATCTGACCAGGAAGGCAGAGACTGGAGTGATGTGGCCACAACCCAAGGGAGGCTGGCAGCCGCCAGGTGCTGGAAGAGGCAAGGACAGGATTCTCCCCTAGAACCTCCAGAGGGAAAAACCTTGATTTCAGTTCAGTCATACAGATTTTGGACTTCTGGCCTTCAGAACTGAGACTATATATATGTACACACAGTTCTGAGAAAAGTATATATTCTGAGGGAATATGTATATATAGTTGACTTCCCTGGTAGACTTGGTTTTATGCTACCAAGTCTTTGGTAGTTTTTTGCAGCAGCCATGGGAAATTAATATGGAGGATATTTGGGAATGCATGTCTCATAGAAGAGGACTTTACCTTGATAGAAGGGGCTAAATCTCTCATACTCTCTGCTCTATGTTCTTTAGAGTTTGCTGCTGTTGATATTATACTCTGGCCTGTGCTGAGAGAATATTAGGCACAAATCTTTCTATTTCATCTTATATAAATGCCTCTCAAATTGGCTTCAAGAAGGGAAGAGGGAAGACAAGAAGGGAATTTATAGTTTGGTGTAACTGAAAAAGTCCCAGAATGTCAGCTTCAGGCATGGTTTGATCAAGCAACTTACACAGTATCAGCAATCTGATGTCTCTCTCTCTCTCCCTACTCCCCCATCTCTTCTCTCTGTCCCTCATTAGCTCTTTTTTTTCTTCTGTGTAGCTTCCATACTCAGGAGGTTTTTCCCATAGGGTGCCAAGATAACCATCAGCAGCTTCACATTTACATTAATTCCAACTAAAATCCAGGAATTGAACACCTGGGTCACTTGCCCCCTCCAGAGCTAGTCACTGTGGCCCCGGGGAATAGACTATGCTCCTTAGAGAGGTGAGGGCCACCTCTCTCCACAAACCATGATGACAGGGTGGGGAAAAGATGCACCCCAAAAAGAAAATCAGGGCACTCTCAGCAGAAGTAGGGGTGTGTTGGGGGAGAAGGTAACTGTCACAAGTTGCTTCTGGCTTGGTGTTTCCTGGAGATGTAGGATGCTGTTGCAGCCCAGGGTGGTTTCCAGGCCCCCAGATCACGGTGCTTGGAGATACCAGGTCATGCCTTTGAAGCTTTGCCTCTGCTGCAAAAATCCAAGTGTGAAAATAGACACCCACATCCCCACATGTCACAGGAGATGGAGATGCTGACCCCAGAGGTCCTGAAAGGCGGGGATTGGATGAGCCAAGAGGTTTGTGTCCAGCAAAGCGGCAGCTGCTTGCATTAGAAAATCCCATTATCAAAGTGTCTTTGAACTTCTGTTGGCATTTACATGACTAATGTTCGATCTGGTGAAAGCCGTGCTTGGAAAAGGGAAGTGGGGGTGGGTGCTCCCACCGTAAGAGGGCTTTCTCTTTGGCAGCAGTCCACAGAGGGCGGTGACTCACTGTGGAGACTGAACCACAGAGGAGCCACATGCAGACAGCATCCCTCTGCCCCTTCTCTGCCCCTTGGAGGTGGGAGCCCTGGGGCCCAGGTCCAGAAGGAGGCATTTGGCAGGGAGAATGCTCAGTGGTTGAGCTGTGCTGGGTGGCAGTCAGGAAGCTGCCACACTGAGCAGGTGAGAGGAGAGCTGATTCACTAAGAGGTCCGGAGCCAGCTGTGCAAGTTCAGCCAGTTTCTGCTGAACGCATAGAGCTTTTACACCATCGTAGAGTCAAGAAATCGTAAGTCGAAGTCAACAGAAGTCACCATAAGCCGGGGACTATCTGTCCTTCCAGAACCTCCCTCCAGGCTTGTGGTAGAGACCAAATGAGCGAGCGTATATAAACTGATGAGGACGTTGAGCCACACAGCGTTGTGTTATGTGTTTATTGTTGTGGTTATAATCATCTGAAAATGAAGATGGTTTTTCACCTTCCTCCAGGGTTGGTTTGCCTGTTAAATGAGATAATGTTCATCCATGTTTGGAGCTGAGCCTTATTGTTCTCCCTTCAGTAGAGTTAAGCTCCTCATGGACAAGGCCCTTCTGTCTCGGCTGCTATGGTTTCCAGGTCTAGATGGTGTCTCGAGCATCGTAGAAGCATGGCAGGTGTTTGCAGGACAGACAGGTGGACACACGTAGTGTGCTGTGTGGCCAACATCTTGGTGCAAGGGGTCCTGAGCATCAGGGCATCTCACTCACGGGGCTGGCTTCACTAGAGCTGGTGTTCCATGTGCTTTGGGGCAGAGATGGTGGCTTTGGCAGAAAATGCTGGATAATTGCCACAGAGAAGTTAAATAAGCAGTAGGTGTGGAGCAGAGAGCAGACTGTCTGGGCTGCAGGACATGAGGACATAGACATGGATACACGTGCCCAGACCAGGTGCCACCGTGCCGCTGCTCATCATTGTGATGGAGGTGGGAGGGAGTAGGGACTCTCTTGTCTGAACGACAGAAAAAGTGGGTTCACAGGTCCTGCCTGTCCCTGCCAGGGAATTGCCAGGAAACCATCACCAATCGATTTCTGCTGCTGCTTCTTGACCCACTCTGGGAGACCCAGCCGGTGAATGGCCCAAGGGGTAGGACAGAGGTTGCCTGTGCAGGGCCGCATCCTTTCTGACCCTTTCGGTCTGCAGGGCTGGATGGGGCCTCCTTCACAGCCCTCCCCTCCCCAGGCTGCCCCAGCAGCTGCGGCTTCACCCATGCTGGGCTCGCCTGGCTACCCACAGGAGCCTAGGGCTGGAGGGCTTTTGCTGTGGGGACTGAGACCTCTGGGTCATTAAGTATTCTCCTCAGCTGCTGGTGGCTCAGCCCGCCTGGAAGAGAGGAGAGACAACATGGGGGTGTGAGCACTTCTGGATTGCTAACTCAGGGATTTCTGAGACCAAACAGCATATCAGACAGCAAAGCAGAATTAGTCATGTTATTTGAAGTTGTTTATGTAAAGGGATTTAAATGTTCTATGTCTGCTGTGTTCTTGGGCCTTCAGTGGACAGGATGCTTTTTATTTGTTTTTAAAGCCTGTATGTATTTCAAAACAGAATCATTTGAGGATGATTTTGGAGCTCAGAATCTACTTTAATAAAGTATTGAACAGAATGGTAAGTGTTCCTCCTTCATCATGAGTCACAGCTTCTTCTAGGGCCCAATGGTTGGTCTCTCCATGGAAATGGACTTGAGTCAGCGTCATGGGAACCTGGTCAGTATTAGGCTGTTCCAGAATTTCTCAGCCTCGCCACTACTGGCATTTGGGGATTTGGGGGTGAATAGTTGCTGGTTGTGGGCTGGGGGGGTCCTGTGCATTGTAGGATCGCTGGCCTCTACTCACTGGATGCCAGTGGTCTACACAATCATGCCACCCACCAGATGTCCACAGCCCCCGTTCCTGGAACCTGTGAGTGTATTAGGTCACATGGTCCAGGGAATTGAAGTTGCAGATGGAATTAAGATCACAAATCACACCTTGTGTTATGTCCCTGGATATGTTCCAGTGTCTCCTAGTTTATAGTCTGTGGGAACTTGAATAAAATTTGTATCCCACTACTGTGTGAAAATTGTTTAAATCTTGATTATGTTGAATTGGTTCTCACTGCTTTTTGGGTCTACTGTACTTCTCTGTCTATTCATTCTATTAATTTTTGAGAGTTTGATATTGAAATGCCAACTAAAAAAATCTTAATTTATCTACTTAAAATAATAATTGTTATACATAATGGAACTATATGTAACCTTGTTCTGTATTTTCCAAGTCTCCTGTATATGTGTTATCATATTTTCATAATTTAAAAAAATGAAAGCAAGAAAATAAAGATTGTACAGCAGTTGACCTGGAGATGAGTAGTTTGGATTATATAGGTAGGCCCCAGTATAATCAATAGGGTCCTTCTCAGTGGAAGAGGACAAAAGAGAGAAAAACCAGGGAACTTCCCTGGTGGTCCAGTGGTTAAAACTCTATACTTCCAATGTAGAGGGCGAGGCCTGGATCCTTGTTCAGGGAATTGAGATCCCATATACTACTCATTGCCTATCCCCCCATCAAAAAAACAAGAAACCAAAGAGATAAGGGGCTTCCCTGGTGGTTCAGATGGTAAAGAATCTTCCTGCAATGTGGGAGACATAAGGATGTGAGTTCGATCCCTGGGTTGGGAAGATCCCCTGGAGAATGGCATGTCTACCCACTCCGGTACTCTTATCTGAAGAATCCCACAGAAAGAAGAGCTTGGCGTGCTACAGTCCACGGGGTCGCAAAGAGTTGGAGACGACTGAGCGACTAACACTTTCATTTTTCAGAGAGATAAAAGCAATATGAAGAAGACTTGATTCACCATTACCAGCTTTGAAAATGGAGGAAGGGGCCAGGAGCCAAGAAATGCAAGGGGCTTCTAGAAGCTGAAAATTAAGACAAGGAAACAGATTCTTCCCTAAAAGCTCCATAAGGAACATGGTCCTGCTGACACCCTGGCTGTAGCCCAGAGAGACCCATTTCTGAAATTCAGAACTCTTAAGAAATTTGTGTCCCCTTAGTCTACTGAATATCAATAACCTCAGATATGCAGATGACGCCACCCTTATGACAGAAAGTGAAGAGGAACTAAAAAGCCTCTTGGTGAAAGTGAGAGAGGAGAGTGAAAAGGTTGGCTTAAAGCTCAACATTCAGAAAACTAAGATCATGGCATCTGGGCCCATCACTTCATGGGAAATAGATGGGGAAACAGTGGAAACAGTGTCAGACTTTATTTTGGGGGGCTCTAAAATCACTGCAGATGGTGATTGCAGCCATGAAATTAAAAGACGCTTACTCCTTGGAAGAAAAGTTATGGCTCACCTAGATAGCACGTTGAAAAGCAGAAACATTACTTTGCCAACAAAGGTCCGTCTAGTCAAGGCTATGGTTTTTCCAGTGGTAATGTATGGATGTGAGAATTGGACTGTGAAGAAAGCTGAGCGCTGAAGAATTGATGCTTTTGAACTGTGGTGTTGGAGAAGACTCTTGAGAGTCCTTTGGACTGCAAGGAGATCCAACCAGTCCATCCTAAAGGAGACCAGTCCTGGGTGTTCATTGGAAGGACTGATGCTAAAGCTGAAACTCCAATACTTAGGCCACCTGATGCGAGGAGTTGACTCATTGGAAAAGACCCTGATGCTGAAAGAGATTGGAGGCAGGAGGAGAAGGGGATGACCGAGGATGAGATGGCTGGATGGTATCACCAGCCCAATGGACATGAGTTTGAGTGAACTCTGGGAGTTGGTGATGGACAGGGAGGCCTGGCGTGCTGCAATTCATGGGGTTGCAAAGAATCGGACACAACTGAGTAACTGAACTGAACTGAAGCTACTGAATTTGTGGGCATTTGTCAGGACAGCAATAGGCAACCGATACTCCTGCTGGTCGCTCCTACCCCCATCATGATAGCCCGTAAATGTCCCCAGACATTGCCAGATGTCCCCAAAACTGCCCCAGTTCAGAAACACTGGCCACGCGAACCACCATGCTGTTTCCCTAGAAACTGGGGAAGAGCTTCTCTGCTCCGTGATGCGAATGAGGCCGGGAGTGGGTGCGCCCAGCACGATTGGCTGTATGCCCAGCGTGGTTCTCTCTGGGAGGAAGGGGCCAGTGGTGTAGAATAGAGCAGGGGTGAGGCTTCCCAGGCGGCTCAGCTGGTAAAGGACTCACCTGCAATGTGGGAGACCCGGGTTCGATCCCTGGGTTAGGAAGATCCCCTGCAGGAGGGCATGGCAACCCACTCCAGAATCTTNTGCCTGGCATTGCCTCCTCTTTTATCCTCTATCTATCTGTGCAGGTTTGGGAGTGACAAGGGCAGAGTGAAGGCAGAGGACCCTTGTCTTGTTGGCATTGCCTCCTCTTTTATCCTCTATCTATCTGTCCAGGTTTGGGAGTGAGAGGGCAGAGTGAAGGCAGAGGACCCTTGTCTTGTTTCTCCAGGAGCTGCAGCTTTTCAGTCCTGGACGGGTGTAATACGATGGTTCTTTGGGAGGGCATCTCCATCCTTTTTACATTGGTTTTTATCTGGCCTTGGGTTTGCACAGCTGGGGCTGGAGCTGGGGCCAGAGCCGTGACTTCGGTTTGGGAAGAAGTTGGCGGAACATTCCCTTGCAGGGCCTGGGCAGACCCAGGGAGTCCCGCCTAAAATACAGTGGACAAAGGAGCTCTTGTCCACAGGCCTGGGGGTGGGAGGCAACTGGTCAGTGACACAGGCTTGGCCATTGTGTGTCCTGACCTCAGCCAACTTTTTTTTAGCTGAGAAAGGGGAAAAAGAGAGAGTGCAAAAAAAAGAAAGCAAGCAAGCCTCCAGACCCTTTGCATCTGGAAAGTCCAGAATGCATCGTTGATTTCCTCACAAGAGCTGGAGCAGATTTGGAAGGAACTGTGCAATGTAGTGGGTTCTTTGTGAAAGAACAGCGGTGTGAAAAGCCACAGGAACATCCTCCAGGCTGCTCGGAGCCCTGACCCTGGGGTAGCTGCCCGCCCAGGCCTCATTTCCCACACGGGGGGCCCATGGTGAGGAAGCTGGCAGCCCGGAGACCTCACACAGGATCCTGAGTTAGCAGCCCCCAGAGAAGATGAGCTCACCTCCGATGGTAAGACTCGATCTCGCTCACCTGCCGACGTGTGGGCAGCTGGCTTTTCTCTGCGTGTTTCTGGGAGGAGTTCGTCATTGCAGAGAGGCAGTTCTGAGAGCTCTCTGAGATAGAGGCTCCCAGATGCTGAGTTTACAAAGTCTTGGAGTGTCAGGGGCACCTTTCATGGGTCTGAGGCCAAAGCGATGAGGGGGAGGGAAGGTATGGGGTGATGTTTGAGAAAGCAGGGAAGGGGGGGAGACGGAAAAGGGAATGTTTGTAGGGGGAAAGGGAGTCTTGCCTCCATCTTGCTACCTAGGAAGGCAATTGAGTGCGATGGAGAAACAGCGTGGTGACGTTTTTCTGTGATGGGGATTAGAGTTCAGGTCTTGCCTCCATTGCCCAACTTTTCCCACATCCTGATTTCTGCCCACCTGCCAACCCCCTACTCCATGACCCAGTTCCTGCTGGGACAGTAGGCAATAAAAGTCCATTAAAGGACACATGTCCCCAGAAGGTATTTGGGTGTCTGCCCAGTTAATCCAATATTGACACTAGGGTTCCAGGTTGGGCTCGTTGCTTCTGTCCAGCTTGGTGGCGGCAGCAGGGACTGCCTTAAAGATGATGGATGTTCCAGTAGTTTCTACCCCCCTGGCTGGGTCAGAACCAGCGTTTCTGATTTGGGCATGACTTCTGATAGGGTCCTGCACCTGTAAGGAGGAGGAGAGATGATGCATGTTAGCCTCTGACTGGTCACATGACCTGCTTTCAAAAGTGCATCTGAATTGTACCAGGACCTTTGCAGTGGAGAGCCTGGCTCTAGGGTGGGGCCCAAGACCCTGTGTTTTTAACCAGCTCGCAGAGGACTCCCCAGCTGCTGGCTGAGGGACCACACTTGGAGAAGGTCCGTTGTAAAGAACCCAGACACTGTCAGTCCAGGGCCAACAGTTACCGTCGCTCAGGACCTGGCTGCAGAGCGCTGGGCGGGTCTGGTCATGGCTGTGGGTGGCAGTAGGGAGGTTTACAGGGAAGAAGGGATTAGCAAGGAGATGAACACTGAGGGGCATTCAGGGAGCGGGGAGGAGCCCGGTAAAGCTCTTGGCAAGAGAATGAGGTGTATGGGGCACCAGCCATTGCCGGGTTACAGAGAGAGTGGTGAGCAGAGGCCACTGTCTGCCAGCAGGTTCAGAACAGTTTTTCCAGAGTGTGCCTTGGATACGGGGCGAATTCTAACTTTGGCTATCTAGAATCTCAGAACACCAGCTGGATGTCTGGTTTTAGGCAAAACAGAGAGCAACCATGTGTGGCTGTAGGAGTGACAGGGAAGGGGCGGACATGGCCCATCAGGAAATAACTCACTAGAATGTCCCATGGTGAGAGGCAGAATCACTGAACTCCGAGGCAGTGAGGCACAAGCGCAGGTGTTTGAGGTTAAGGCAGCATTCCAGGCTGTCTCATACCTCTGAATCCCATGTCTACCCTTGAACATGACTTTTTTCCCTCCTACAAATATGGCGCATACCTCAAAGTTATAATAACATCTAGGATTGTTGAGGATCAGGCTGTATATTTTAAGCAGAAACACACTCAACCCTGGAGACCATCTTGTCCAACTTCCGTATTCTTGCAATGAGGAAATTCCGTACTAGCAGAGATGAAGTATGTTGCTCAAGATCTCACAGCAAGACAGTGGCCGTGCTGGGTCCGTATTCTATTCACAATGCCCTGAGAGTGGTGGTAGACCCCAAACCTCAACAGCCATGTCCTCGGATGTCCCGCTTGTCTAGTTTCATAGGCATCAGGAGCTGAGGCTCCAAAAATGGCAGCTGACTTGGGTTGGTTGGAATCACACCCCTTCTGACTCACAGTAATAGTTCCAGCCCCTCTTAGCCTTAATCTCCCTCTGGTGCTCGTGGTTCTGAGCCGATTAGGAATCACTGGGAACAAGTTCACGGGGTTGGAAGTCTTTGATTGGAATCCTTGGGAGCACACGTTGTTAACGCTGCAGAGTAATTGGAATTCATCCCTACGGGAAGAAGACTGATCACCCCAGGTTCCTTGTGGTCCCTGTGGTCCTGAGAGCGGCATCCGTGAAGCTGGATCATCCGGATCTCGGCCGTAGACAGAGCATCAGAGACCCTCACCTCTGTGCCCTGGTGAGCTCTACTCTGCCTCCCTTTCAGACAGTACCAGCTCTCCTGGAGGAAGCCTGCTTTTGCCCCCAGAGCAGCTGTGGGCAACAGCTGTGTCACCTGTCTTTGAAGCTCCTTTTCTGGCAGGCAGGCTGCTTTCCATGAGGTTCCCAAGCCTCTGACTGCCCGGACTAGTGACTTTCAACTCCCTGACTTACTTCTGAGCTTTCTACAATACATTTTGAAAAGAACAGAATGCTTGGGTTAACTTGATTATGGGGCTTTCTTCAGAGTCATAACAACTTATAAGAGTGCCGGGAATGGCATAAAGTATTTTGGGGGTTTGCACCTGAATACTGAAGGAAGGCTTTATTTCTTTTTCTTCTTTATTTTTCCCCTTTCCAATACCAAGTGTTGGCAAAATTCTCTTTTTCCCAGACTTTTTACTTTGCGAAGGGAAGTTGGACTTGGAATCATCTAGAAGGGCCTTCACCCTACTAGGAGCTCCCTAGGGAGGGTGTTGCTTGTGGATGAGCCTCAAATGTCCTGCAAAAGTGCCTTCTAGAATGGGATAATTGATGTCATTATAAGTAGTATAGATGCTTTTTTTTTTTTGCCTTTTCCCTGCCGGATCTTCTTCTAGTATGCATTTTGAGATCCCAAGTTGTGTCCAACTCTTTGCAACCCCATGGATTGCAGCCACACTTCCCTCTCCTCCACTATGTCCCAGAGTTTGCTCAAAGTCATGCCCATTGAGTTGATGATGCTATCCAACCATCTCATCTAAGGGAAGTGTTAAACTTTACCCCAACTCCTTTCTCTGAAGCATAGAGACGTTCCAGTCATGAAGAGGCTGGAACAGTGACCTGTGGCAGAAAAAGGAGAATTCAGTGTTCAGTCTCCCCATAGAGGTTTCAGGTATATTGCCCACAGTTCACTTATCCAGCTGCTGCTGTTCGGTCACTAAGTTGTGTCTGACTCTTTGCGACCTGGTGGACTGCAGCCCGCCAGGCTCCTCTGTCTGTGGGATTTCCCAGGCAGGAATAACTGGAATGGATTGCCATTTCCTTCTCCAGGGAATCTTCCCCACCCAGGGATCAAACTCACATCTCTTGTGTCTCCTGCTAGGCAGGAAGATTCTTTACCACTGAGTCCCCTGGGAAGTCTGGGCATAGGTTTTTATTTTAAAGACTCCTTTTTTAATGTGGATAATTTTAAAAGTCTTTATTGAATTTGTTACAATATTGCTTCTGTTTTGTGTTGTTGATTTCCCCCCCGCCCCAACCACCATGCGGCATTTGGGATCTTAACCTTCGGATCCGGCATCAAACCCATACTCCCTGCCTTGGAAAGTGAAGTCTTAACCACTGGGCCACCAGGGAAGTCCCAGGCATAAACTTAATGATTTCCAGTTGCTGTTAGTCACTTCGCTGTTCCCTTTCCCACCAATCCCTAGTCTGCAAGAATGAAACAGTAGTTCTAGATNCTGCCTTGGAAGGTGAAGTCTTAACCACTGGGCCACCAGGGAAGTCCCAGGCATAAACTTAATGATTTCCAGTTGCTGTTAGTCACTTCGCTGTTCCCTTTCCCACCAATCCCTAGTCTGCAAGAATGAAACAGTAGTTCTAGATCAAAGGAGTTTCAGATCTCTGCCTCTGGAGCCCAGAGGAGTTTGGGGGGAAATTGTGCATAAAAAGGTGGCGGGGGTGGGGGTTCATGAACATTTATGTTCCTCATCAGGAGGTTTCTGCCATCTCTCTTGTTTATGTGGTGGTTTTTGCAAGTTCACGCCAGTCATTTAAATGCCTTGAGATTTCCCTCATGGTAGTTTTGGGCTCTGTTATGAAAGATGCTCCTTGGGGTGTAGAACCCCAGTGTTTGAGGGCTCGTAACCCCTGGTTTCACAGATGAAGAGACAGAAGTCCAGGGAGGCAAAGGGGACCACGTGAACTACAGCTCGTTGCCTGGGAACGCAGCCTCTCTAAGCCTGGACCCCTGTGTTTTCTGCTGATGCTCCCAAAGTGGCGGTAGGATGTCAGAACAGCCCCTGCTATTTTTAATCTGTCAGGGGAGGGTTGGGAGGAAGGGAGCCGACATTCTCAGCAGCCCATCAGGAAGCTGAGTTTGAATAAAATGTCTCTCTGAATCACAAGCTGGAGAGCAGAATCACTTGGGTTTTTCCTGCTCAGAAGCTGGAACCGGCTGCCAGGAGCCCACCACCTTGCCCTTTAGAGCGTGGAAACATCAGGGTGAGACACACCTGAGACGCGCGACAGGCGTTAGGGGCTTTCTCCGGGGTTCCCCAGGCCTCTCCAGACTCCGAGGTGGGGATACAGCTGTGGCTTCTGTCTTAGTTCTGGAGCGTTCTCCATATTTCAGGAACACCCACAGGAACCCCCACCCCCTCCCCCCCACCACGTGGCCCTCAGCGTGGCCAGGAGGACTCTGGTTTTCTGCTCCCAGACTCGTCTGTAAGCAGCAAGAGGGATGGTGATATTCAGTGGCAGTTGATGCTGTTCGGTCAATGTGGAGATTCTCCCAGGAGGCTCTGAGGAGTGAGCCCCTCTCAAATCCCAGCCATGCTGGATGGTGCCCCAGGAAAAATACCAGCCACTGAGAATTCCCCATCTCTTGCATTGTCTTCTCTAAACCCTGTTAATTGACTCTTCTGGTTTATATGGAAGGGGCAATAATAATAAAATGTCTTTCCTCCAGGGTCGGTGAAGTAGGGCTCATGTAAGAATGTGTGCAGGACTGGTACAGAAGCCACTTCCAACACTATCCGTTCCTTCTTACTCTGTACTGTGTGGCCCCCGGACACGGCAAGGTCATGAAGTGGCCTCTGAACCTAGAGGGTTCATTCATCCAATTCATTGTCATACTTTGTGGTATTGCTTGCAAAGCTTTTCATCCATCCTTGCCTCGCTAGAGACCCCATGGTTTCTAGTTGAGCAAGTTTTCCTGTGAGAGTTGACTTCCTGTACCCTTGCATGGGCTACATTGTAATTGTGTTCATCAAAATTCCTGGTTCACCAGATCACTCCCTTCCTTTTCAGGGTCAGAAAATACAGAGTTGATTGTTCTCTGTCCTCTGCCTATTCAGTCCTAAGAAACATGCCCAGTGAATTGATGGGTCCCCCGTCTCTGGGAGTNCCTGTACTTGAACAGTCTGTTCAGTCAGATCCATGAAGAGCTGGGATGTGTTCCCTGGTGAGTGTGTGTGTGTGCGTGCGCGTGTGTGCGCGTGCATGCCTGTGCGTGCTCAGTCATGTCCCAATCTTTGTGACCCCCTGGACTATAGCCTGCCAGGCTCCTCTGGAGTGGGTTGGCATTCCTTTTTTCTAGAGGATCTTCCCAACTCAGGATTCGAACCCAGATCTCTTGCATCTCCTGCGTTGGCAGGCGGATTCTTTACCACTGGCACATACGTTGCTTGGACTGCTGTTCTCTGTCTACTTGTTTGGTGAGAAAGCCTCTCAAATCTGAAGCCTAGTTTCTGTTACAGTTCCCAGTTTCCGTTCATTTATCCGTCCATCGATCCATCCAATGTTCTGAATACTGAGCTTAGAGTAAAGATAAGAACAAGATGGACATGGCCTTGCCTTCTGGAATGTTTCTTTCTTGTGTGGCCTCTCTTCTGCTTCCACCTGCTTCCCCTCTGCCTCCTCCTCCACCACCTCTTCTGCCTCTTCCGCCTCCTCCCCTGCACTCTGGCCAGGTCTCCAAATCTCTCACCCCTGGAAGACCCACTGGAAGACCATGAACATGCTGTCAACATCCGTTCTCTTCCCGCCAGCCTATAAAAGCACTGTGAGGACTACGCTTCCCAGGACGCCCTGTGCTGTTGTCATGGGTCGCCCTTTCCTCCCGTTAGTGTCTGTGAGCTGCTCTCCACGGACAGAAAGGCTGCCAGAGCCGGAGAGAACAATACTTTCACCCGTGAGATAGAGGCAAGGTGCCCAGAATTCTCGTAGACACAGGCCCGCAGGCCGGCGGCATCAGTGTGGAAGGCGGGGCCCCACTTCATGCCTGGTTTCTTAACCTGTAGCCAAAGATGCTCTTTCCTTGGGTAGCCGTTCCCAGCTTTGCGTGGGGCTCTCCCCACCCTGAACACGTGTCAGCAGAAAGCGTGGGTTGGACTTGACTCTCCGTCTCTGGCCCGACCAGGTCTTGGTCTTCTTGGTGGCTCCTTCGCAGCCCTGTCTCTGATTGGTCGGCCCACGCTGAGTGGCAGTGGAGGCCGCTCCGGACCGCTGGGTTCAGGACCGCTCTGGGCGCATCTATAACAAAGTGGTTCCCTGGGACCTATGGCTCCCGGGCACCCCTGGCCACGTCTTGGCTGCCCCCAGGTGTCCCAGCTGGCCATGTGGTTGAGAAAGGAGAACTTGCTGGAGAGTTCTTTGTGGAGAAGCCTTCAGGCAGTGCCAATCACAGCCCTGGGCTCATTAGCAGTCATTGCCATGGCAACGGGTCTGCCAGAAAGTGGCTCGTTAGGCTGACAACTTCAGCGCTGTTATATATAGATCTGGGTGTGGGGGGGGCGGTGTGGGGGCTCCTGGATATGCCTTTCTTTAGCTCTTCTATTGCTTCTGGGTTTGGGGTGTGAGAAGACGTGGAATGGGGGAACCTTAATCCCGTCCGATCTGACTGCGAAATCGAGTGTCTGACGACCACCCATTACCACCAGCGAGGACCATCTGCTCACGTCTGTGGAAGGTAAGCCAGGTGCTCCCGCAAGTCTCCTGAAGGGCGAGGAGTCCCGGGTTGAACTTGGAGAGGCTACCAGGAGCTGAGTGTTGGAGTTTGTACTGCCTGGAGGCTGCAGAGGGAGACTGGGTCTCTCCTAAAATAGTCTTTCTGAAGGGTCTGGGCTAGGGGCTAGGAGTCTTTTCCTTCATACATAGCCAGGAAGCCAAACACTTTTTATAAATTGTTAATTTTCTGTTCCCAGTTTTGATTTCAGAAGTGATCGTTTCTCTCCATCACTCCCTCTCAGGAAAGCTGCAGACCCCCTTTTCTGAGTTCATTGAGTATGAGACTTAAGGATAACATGTTAAAAGGCAGCTTCCCAGGCTCAAGGTTGATTTGAAGTCAGGAGCCTGGCATCCCAGGTGATGGATGGGGTGTCTTAGGGACCACTTTGAGAAAGACTACTGTAGGGGGGATTTGTGTTTAATCTCTAGGTGACTTCCCTTTGGTCACCTGCTCTTCTGCCCCTTCTCCCCCTCACACCCCAAGGGGGAATCAGTAGCCATTACTAAGAGGAAAATTTTCTTCGGTTGTGTTGTTCTAAGTAAGGAGACAAGGAAGTCAGCCCACAGACGGGGAACGTGACTGCTTGCACGTGGGTGGTGATATTTCTGCTCGTCTCCTGGGGAGGCATATGTTCGTTTGGAGTCCGTGAGACAGGCAAGAGGATCAGGCTGGGGTGCCATCCTCCTTGGGTGGGATCTGGGATGTCAGGTGGTCCAGGTGGAGATTTGGAGCTGATCACAGACAGCTGGGGAAAGATGGGCTGAGGGTAGCCAGGATTTGGGTAACTGGATGGAGATCTCTCGAATAAAGCTAATATTTTAAAGTTTGGTTTCACCAGTTAATTAGCTGTGCAGCTTTGGGTGAGATATTAAACTCTCTGAGTGTCGGATTCCTCCTTTTAAAATGGGGAAAGAAAATGGCATCTCTGCAGCAGGCTTGCGGTGATGATTAAAAATGAGTGTGTGAGGCACCTGGCCCAGTCCTTGGTGCACGGTAACCATTTGGTAAGCAATGGAAGTCATTATAGGTGATTGCTAATGGGCTCCGAGCTCAGATGTTTCTTGAGGACCTTCTAGATGGGCTTCTGAAGTCGTGTGGAACCTCTGCATGTTCCATAGGAAATAGGGTGAGTGAGTAGGTGGACACATGTCTCCATTTGAAGCGGGTGGGGGTGGGGCAGAAGAGCCAGAATTTGCTTTAGATTCTCCGAGGATGGGCTGTCATATACAATTCAGCAGGTTCTGTACTGAACAAGGGGGCCCAGGTTGGGAGGAGGTGAGGTCAAGGGAGGCCAAACCCAGCCTTGCACTTGGGGCCAGCCCATCTGGAGAAGAGGCAATATTTCCTGATTCCCACAACGCTGTGCTGTGCATGAGGTTAAGAATTTCTGAGTTGGAGGAAACTGGTTTCATCTCCCTTGATTCCCACTTCTTCTGATCATCTTCATTGTAGGTGTGGCCCCCAACCTCACCCTTCACCCTGCTTCCAATTCCTATTCCCATGGGAAAGAGCTGCTGAAATGGAAGGGGAGAAGCCACAGGACTAGGGAAGGGAAGGGAAGGATTTAAGTTGGAAGGAAACTAATTAGAAGTATAGGTTTGGCAGAGACCTTAATTACTGGGTAGTTCTTCATGCTGAATCTTCTTGATTGCTCTGGGGCAGCTTTCCCAGGAGGCCTGGCCCTCCGCAACCACAAGAAGTAAGATAATGGTGGTTTGGGCCACTTAGATGAGGGACTGCAGGTGGCAAGGCCAACTCTGTGTGTGTGTGTGTCTGTGTGTGTGTGTGTGTGTGTGTGTGTTAAAATACACCTGTACCTGTGTGCGTGCATTCAACTCTCTGCAACCCTATGGACCATAGCCCACCAGGCTCCTCTGTCCATGGCATTCTCCAGGCAAGAATACTGGGGTGGGTTGCCATGCCCTCCTCCAGGGGATCTTCCCGACTGAGGGATCAAACCTGTGTCTCTTGCGTTGGCGGGCGGGTTCTTTACCACTTGCGCCACCTGAATATAACACAGGGAGCTCAGCTGGGGGCTCTGTGATGACCTAGAGGGGTGGGCTTGGGATGGAGGGAGGTCCCAGAGGGAGATGTATGTACACATATAGCTGATTCACTTCGGTGTAGAGCAGAAACTAACATGACACTGTAATGCAAGTATACTCCAATGAAAAGAAAAAAATACACCTAACATAAAATTGATCATCAGTGACACATATACATTCTCAGTTTTGTGCAACCATCACCACTGTCTATTCCAGAACATTCTCATCATGCCCCAAAAGGAGTCCCTGTACCTGTTTTCCCCTCCCCGCAACCCCTGGCAACCAGTCATCTGCCTTCTATCTCTAAGGACTTTTCTGTGCTGGATGTTTCATTTAAATAGGATCGTACAGTATGTGGCCTTTTGTGGCTAGCTTATTTCACATGGCCTCATGTCAAGGTTCGTCTGTGTTGTCATGTATATCAATGCTTTATTCCTTCGGATGACCGAATATTCCTTTTTATGGATACACATGGGCTTCCTCGGTGGCTCAGATGGTTAAAAATCTGCCTGCAGTGCAGGAGACCCAGGTTCAATCCCTGGGTCAGTAAGATCCCCTGGAGAAGGGAATGGCAGCCCACTCCAATATTCTTGCCTGGAGAATCCCATGAACAGAGGGGTGTTTGTTGGTCCATTCATCAGTTGACAGACACTTGGGTTGTTTCTACCAGTCGTCGATTGTAGATGCTGCCACTGTGAACGTGTATACAAGTCTGTGTTTGAGCACTGTTTTCAGCTCTGTTGATATACCCAGTTGTCCGCACATCTTTGATTCCTGACTTACTTTAAACCAGCCAACAGGAGGGACTTCTCTCTGGAAGAAGGGAGACAGCAAGGGGACTGTGGCTGCCTTGTGGGTGGGAGATGGAAGCAGAACACAGACAGATGGCGTGCAGAGCGGGGCCCCGTGGCCATGCCATGTTAGGGGGAGGTGGAGACTGTCTTTGCCATGTTGGCCCAGGTGCCCCCCACTCCCCTCTTTCAGCACCTCTGCCTTCTGGGCTCAGCATCCGGGAGGCCTCCGCAGGTACCTTCTGGAGGGCCCTGCGTCTCCTGGATGGGGGTGGCCTCAGAGCAGTCATGGCCCCTCCTTAGTCATCTATGTCTTCAGGTGGAGACTCAGGCTTCTTCTGACCCTACAGAGTTAGGGAGTTCACTGTTCCTAAAGAGAACAGCACCACGCAGCTGTGGAGACAGGACAGGCATCACTGATGCTGTTTCACAGGTGGGACCCAGAGGCGTGGAAGGTTCAGTTCACTCACCCCACCAGCCCAGCGCAGGAGAGGTTGTCTCACCAGAGTGTGGGAGTCAGCATCTTAACCCGCCAGCCTCCCCTGCAGGTCTGTGTTTGCCTTTTAAGTTGAGCAGTCCTAGAAATAGAAACCTCAAGGAAGTGACTGTGAATGGTGACATTCCACCTGCAGTGACGGTGTGGCAGAGGCCAGGTACATGCTCCTGAACTTCACATTGTAGGAGGCAGAGGCTCTGTGAAGCTTGGTCTTGCTCAGCCTCGAATGGCTCCCCTTTCCTCTGGGAACCCCCATTTATTAAACACAGCTGGTGATAGGTACTGTCCTTGGTGGCTAGTGTGTTATTAATTTCCATGGCGCCTTCCACAACCCGGCTAATATCATCACCCTCCATTTCACAGATGTGGCAACAGACAGCTGGTTGAGTCATTTCCCCAGGTCACGTGGCTGCTAAGAGGATGAGTCAGGATGGTGAGCCAGAGGCCAGAGGACTGGTTTTCACTGTGCTTCTGGGTCCGTCTCTCCTCTGCAATGTATTTCTGACGATATCCGTCTCTGATACCTCTTAAAACTCTCTCATTGTTTTACCAGGTTATTTAGACAAGCTTCAATCTGGCCTTTCCTTCATGGATTCTGTAAGTTACCTGGGGTCAAGCGGAAGCAATCTGGTTCTAGAAGGTTTCTCTCTTGGGACTTCCCCTGTGGTCCGGTTTTCAAGACTCCGTGCTTTCAATGTAGCGGGGGTGGGTTCAATCCCTGGTCAGGGAACTAAGATCCCGCGTGCTCTAGGGTGTGCGCCCCCCCCGCCCCAAAGAACATTTCTCTCCTCAGCCAACCCTCTGACCTTACTCCTCTTGTTTCACTCTCACCTCTACTCAGCCAAAATGTCCATCTCCCGCAGGTGGGATGTTTTATACACAAAACACAATGCTCATCATAGGGTTTGCATGTGTTTTGACCACGTTCCAATCTGGGAGGGGCTGGAGCAGTGTCTGGACACCCAGGTAAACATGCACAGTGTGTGCTTGGGCTCAGTGGACATTTTCTGCTGAGGAGGAGGCCTCCTGGCTGCTGTCCAGCCCTGGGTAGTTCTTCTAGAAGCCAGTCTTCTGCACAGAGTCAGAGGTGCTGTGAGTTAACAGGTGTGGGAGTCGGAAGCCATTAGGACATAGGGGAAGGCTTTTAATTAAACTGTGAACATTTGTAATGAAACATACACACCACCGCTCCACGGAGGGACATGGGGAGGCTGTGTTTATTTACCCCAAGTCCCAGGAGCAACTACGATTGATCCCATCCACAACTTTTTTGTTGTGTGTGTTTATTAGCAAAAATTTAGATGCGAGAGATCAGCAAAAAGAAAAGAATAAAAAATTCCTCATAGTCTCACCACTACAAATCACCTCTGTTTATCCATTGTGTTTTTATCTTGTTTTTCTGTTGTGTCCTTTTTCTCTGACCTTTTTTATTTATTTATTTTTTAAAAAGTACTGTCATGCTTAGTTAGAAGAATTAAACCGCCCATCAGTGCATACTATGGAAAGGAAGAAGCCTGTTTCACCTCAGCTTCCCAGTTCTCTTTGCCATTTAGACATTTGACTAGAAAAAACCAGCTAGATCTTCATTGATTCTATGCCTTATTATGGAAGGTTTTAACATCTCAGTCTGCCGAAACATGTGTTAATGACTTCTGGTCGGTTCCCACAGCAGTCCCTGGGCCTTGTCTGCTGCTGTACTTGGTGGTCCCGGAGAGTTTCAGATTCCAGTGACCCCCTACCCGCTCAGGCAGGTGCAGCATCCCTGTGAGTGGTTTCCTAGGGGCCCAGGAGAGAAACCCCAGCTGTGTTCATTGAGCAGCATATCCACCACTCCCCCTTCCTCTGGGGGGAGCTGTCCCTTCTGTAGTGGTTCTGAAAATCTAAGGGGTCCTCACCCCTCATGCTCAGGCAACCCCCATAATCACACCTGTAGCCTGTTACCTCCCCCAGGGAGGCCTGTAGGCCACCACACCACCCCCTACCCCAACCAGCTTCAAGCCATTCTAGGGAGACTTCATCTGCCTCTCACTTCCTGGTTGAGAGACAGTTGCAAAAATGCCACATGTGTGTGACCTTCTCTGTCTTCCTCCACAGAAACCTGGAATGGTCCCCCCTCCGCCGGGAGAGGAAAGCCAGACTGTTGTCCTTCCACCAGGCTGGCAAAGCTACTTGTCCCCTCAGGGCCGGCGCTACTATGTCAACACGGCCACTAATGGTGAGTCCTGCTCCGGGCAGCGTCCTACAGCAGCTCCCGGGGTCCTGTCCGTCTGGAGGGGCACCTCTCTCCTCCACTTCCTGGGCTTTAGACCTTTCCTTCGAGCTCTTCCTCAGAGGCTTCCCCCAGGACTGGGTGGCAGGAGGTCGAACCAGGGTGGGGAAGGCTGTCCTTCAAGGTCGGGGGTCATCTTTGGAACCCGGCATCTTTGTGGAACCCAACCTCATGGTCTGGGATCTTGTAAGGATCTGTGGTCCACAGCTGGTTTAAATCAAATTAAACAGGTTAAGCCACTGCATGATTTCTGGGAGCTTGGAATGTGCTGATTGATACCCAAGTGGGTTACAAGAGTGGGGTTTTCCTATGATTTCATCACAGCATGGCTCTCTTCCCTGAAATATCTTACTTGCTGGTGTTTCTTAGGATGTTCTTTGGGAAAGGCTGGGGCTACTTATGGGTTTATTCTAACCAGTAAGAGAGGTCCACGTGCATTTCTGAGTTGAGTCAAGAGCACTTCTCTTTGTCCCAATAATTGTGGACATCCTGAGCCTTCAGAATGACTCCAGGATCCCAGCTTATTGCTGTAGAGTGACCTGCAAGAAGGGTCATAGAAGGAGGAGCTATATAACAGGGTGGGCAGAGTGATGTATAGGTTGTCGTCTTGGACCAGGCAGAGCAAAGCCAGCCATCAGCTCTGTCTCTTAACCCCAGGGCAGTTGCTACAAAAAAAAACAGAGAAGATGGAAACCCAGAAAATTAGATTTGGTGGGAATCTGTGCCAAGGCAGAATGTGAAATCTTACCAGAATCCACCTGTTGACACCTCACTTCCCTCATCTGTGCGTACCTGACTACGGCCACCTCCTCCCACCTGCTGGGACTGTGGATATGGATTATGTTTATGAACCCGCAGCCAGGACCTGGTGAGAGAAGAGCCAGCTGCAGTTTCAAGGGAGCAACAGAGAAAGCAGCTGAAAACTGCCACTTGGGGTGGTTGGTTTGTTTACATCTCCTGGCAACCTGGCCTTCCGCTCACGGGGGTGTTCTAGTTGAAGATCTAACCAGGGTTTCTAGAAAAAGGGAAGTGGAACTCCTTCTGGCCATTCTAATCAGAAAGAGTCTTCCTCAAAATAAACATGTGAGCCGCTTTGTACTCTTATCAGATTATCAGACTTTGAAGTTTTGGAGGAGAGGGTGTTTATGTGCGGTTGCCCATCTGTAAAATACAGAAATTGAACCATATGACCCTGAGATCATCAAGAATTTGGCTCCATCCTTGTCCTGAATTAGCTCCCGTTGCAAAGGAGCAGAGGGGTAAAAGCAGTTTTCTAGAAATCTCAACTCATTTTTAAAAAACAACCGTGTAACGAACAATCCACTGCTGACATATGCTCTCCTTCATGCAACTAGCCCTCTCTTTATTAGGGGGATAGTTAGGTCCCATTTTACCAGGCGGGGCAGACAGCTTTTTTCTGAAGCCCAGATGTCATGCCACTGGGTCCTGGAAGATAGTCATCACAAGAGATTCTAGACCAGGGGTCAAACTCTTTTTCTTGAATAGTCCCAGTGGTAGGTATTTTAGGCTCTGAGGCCCATGGGGTCAATGTCACAGCTACTCAACTCTACCATTGTCATGGGGAAGCAGCCACAGATGATGGTAAACCCACAGGGACAGCTGTGTGCTGATAAAACTTTACTTAGACCCTGAAATGTGAATTTTCAATAGCTTGCATGTCATGAAATAGGCTTCTTTTTTCAACCATTTAAAAATATAAAAACTGATCTTAGCTAAGGAGTTCCGAAGCTGTATGATGACATAACATATATTGGCCCACAGGCCGTACTGGCTGGTGACACCTCTCTGGGCTCTCTGTCATTCCCAGTAGGACCTGCCCTGCTCACCCCTCCCCACTCTCTCCTAAATGCTTGCAGTAATCCAATAATTACATTTATTATGTACATATTACATGTCAAAATGTGTTAAATTAGCCGTAAGTAATTTTATTTAACCTACTCAACAATTCAGGAAAACGGGGGCTTTCAATAGGGACAATTTTGTTCCCCAGAGAGCACGTCTGGAAAGAATTTTGATTGTTCCAACTGGTGTATGTCCTGGCATCCAGTGAGTAGAGGCCAGGGATGCTGAAAAACCTCCTGCAGTGTACATGCCAGTTTTATCCATTCATTGTTTAATTCATTTTTCATTTGTGTGGTTGATTGAATTGTTCATGCAACAAGCATGTATTGGGCCTCACATATGTTCCAAGCAGAGTGTTGGATGCTGGGATATGAGACTAAAAAACAGCCTTGACTCTCAAAATGCTAATCTTCTTATAGTAGTAACAGATTTTATTTAATTTATTCTTAGTTTTTGGCTGTGCAACTTGCAAGATCTTAATTCCCTGACCGGGGGCTTGAACCTGGGTCCTGGCAGTGAAAGCCCCGAGTTCCCTGGACTGCCAGGGAATTCTCAGAAGCAGATTTTAAATGAATCGATATTTGATTACAATTATGAGCAGGGTTGTGAAGGAG
The DNA here is from genome assembly GCA_006410875.1 of Neotragus pygmaeus. NCBI lineage: Eukaryota > Metazoa > Chordata > Mammalia > Artiodactyla > Bovidae > Neotragus > Neotragus pygmaeus. The sequence continues at coordinate 248,211 of SJYV01052642.1, read as the reverse complement.
AGGAGTCCATGGTGTTTTGAGAGCATGTCCCAGAGAGACCCTGGGAAGTCAGGGGAAGCTTCCTGGAGGAGGAGGTACCCTTCAGCTGAGGTGGGAAGCGTGATAACAACATTAGCCATGTTTGAAGGGATCGTGCAGACCCTCGGGGTCATGTTAAAAGTTGTGCTCTTTAGTTTTAAGGGACTGGGAAGACCAGATGTCTTTCTAATTCTCTCTGGGACCTCAGCCCTGTTTTGTCTGGCTGCTGGACTGCTTGGTAAAGCTTTGAATCTGACCTCCTTATCTGCAGGAAGGTACTGAAGGCGGCCTCTCGGTCTTCTCACACCTACGTTTATCTGATCCCTGACTCCTGGAGGCATTTGTGTCTCCTCACGGCCAAACCGGCTGCACCCACCTTTCTGCCCCAACTCTTGGATCTCTGCCGGCATGTTACTCAGGCCAGAGCCAGGCACCACTGCCACGGAAGCAGAGCCCCTGTGCTCAGCTGCCACGAGCCGTTTCCCTCTTCTTCTTCTTCCTGTCTGTCTACCTTTGCTCCAAGCTCTCCTAGTCCCTGTAATCCCTAATCACTTCTTTCCCAGGGGGTGCTGGGGTACAATAGACTTGCTGTCCCTGTTTTTACACCACATACACATGTAAGGAGTTTAAAGCCCAATTTACATTTGTATTGCCTTGCTCTGGCTAATCTGCTTATTTTCAAATCCATTTAGGATTTTTCTGCCTGGGAATTGTCACAGGGCTGGCTGCTATGCTGGGCTATGGGGATACAAAATCAGAGCAGAGGCTGTCTTTGCCTTCAAAGATGGAAGGTCTGATGAAGGCAGAGAAACCTGGAAACCAATAAGTGTTGTGGGTGTTAGCATAGAAATCTGGGGGCTCATTGAAGGGGGCCACCAGCTTTATCTGGGCATCAGACCAGTCTTTGAAAGGATGACAGTACTTGACTTATGTGTTCCTAGCTGTGGTGTCAGCCAGGGGAAGGCTAATGTGTTGGAGCAGAGAGAGAGGGACTTGAGAGTCTGATTCACTAAAGACCTCCTCTGGGTGAGGAGGAGTTGGGACTTTGCCCTGTGGGCATGGCAAGGGATGGAAGGATTCAGAGCGCTGGCTTGACATCTTGGAATGTTGTGGAGGGCTTGCTTGTGCTGAAGGGTGAGTGGTCAGAGGATAGTGAGCAGAGACCTGGCAGACTTGATGAGAAGTAATGAGGTCAGCTCCACAGCAGCAGCTGTGGCTGGAGAAGAGGAGGTGGGATATGTCAGGCAGGATGTGGCAGGTCCAGGAAGGTAGAACTCACAGGTTCCTTTTCTGCCTTATATGCTGGAGCCGTGTGGTGAGAACGGGGGATTCAAGGGAGGAATGGCCTTGGAAGAAAGAAGTTGAAGCCCTGTTGAGTGTGCAGTTCCCGGGGAAAGTTCAGGGAGAGATGGCCAGCGTATGCTGTTTGGACTCGGGGGTCATCTGGGCTAAAGGTGCGACTCTGGGGAGTCTTGTAGGTGCACAGCATGGCAGGCAGAGAGCAGGATGGATTTCACCCCTAATCGCCCCTTGGCCTGACCTTGTTTTTCTGGAACCAACCTGCACAAGCATGGGTGAAGTCCAGAATTTGCATTTCATCAGCAAAGAACTGACATCAGGAGTTCCCTCCAGGAAAAAAAAGAGCCCTGAAGAACCATGCTTAAGGGAGGGACAGAGTGGGCTTGGAAATAACTGTTTTAGATGGGAGGCATCCTTGAAAAGGCAATGTCGTGAAAGGCAAAGGAGAAAAGATTGTCAAGACAGACTGAAATATAGGTCAGATTTATGGCAGAGGGATATTTTGAATCCCTAGAGAAAGCACAAACTATTTAGTAAATGGTGTTGGGCCAGATGGCTAACTTTCGATGGGTAAGTTAGTGCTCTTGTTTTCATGTAAACAAACTCAGCTTAAACGTGGGTCTCCCTGGTGGCTCATTGGGTAAAGAATCTGCCTGCAATGCAGGAGACCCAGGCTGATTGATACCTGGGTTGGAAAGATCCCCTAGAGGAAGGCATGGCAGCCCATTCCATGATACCTGGGTTGGAAAGATCCCCTAGAGGAAGGCATGGCAGCCCATTCCAGTGTTCTTACTTGGGAAGTCCCATGGACAGAGGAGCCTGGCAGGCTACAGTCCATGGGGTTGCAAGAGTTGGATACAACTTAGAGACTAAAGCAACACCAAACCCAGCAAGACCATCAGAGCTTGAGACGTAGGGAAGCCCCCACCTCCCCTCAGCTTCTCACAGTTTACGGCTCCCAAGAGCATTTTGTCAAGCTGGGTGGTCCTGTGCCCAGGCCCAGGAACCCTGGGGGTTCTGGTATCAAGAAGCTGTTCATGCTGTGCCGTTCCGGAAAGTGCTCCATTACACCTACAGTTGACTCAGTTGCCAAAAATGAGGGTTGTGTTTAATTTCTGTATTTTGATTTGTTAATAACTAGCCTGTTCAAGAATCTAAACTAGTGTGAAGGGAGACCTCTTATTTGCATAACAGATAGTTGCATTTCAAGAAATACAGCACAAAGTTGTTTTGTTCCGTGCATAACAGATAGTTGCATTTCAAGAAATATAGCACAAAGTTGTTTTGTTCCATGTATAACAGATAGTTGCATTTCAAGAAATACAACACAAAGTTGTTTTGTTCCGTGTATAATTGGAAGGCCAGATATGCACATTTAATCACTTCACAGTGATACAGTCATAGGTATTCAGGTCTTCTTTTTGCAGAGATGCTGACTTTTTGGATATTGTGTGGGATACATTTTACCATTTGGATTTTGAAGGGGTATTTCCAGCCAGTAATGAAGGCCAAGGCCTTCCCCAGTGCCTCAGCAGTAAAGAATCTGACAGCAGTGCAGGAGATGCAGGTTCAATCCCTGAGTCGGGAAGATCCCTTGGAGGAAGGCATGACAACCCATTCTAGTATCCTTGCCAGGAAAATCCCATGGACAGAGAAACCTGGTGGGCTATGGTCCAAGGGGTCACAAAGAGTTGGACACAACTGGAATGACTTAGCACACATGCACACAATGAAGGCCGAGATTAGTTTTGCTTAGTGTATGTCAGTATCTGGCTTCTTATTTCTGTATATTCTAAATCTGATAGTTAAACTCTTCTATTGTCTTTCATTTCTAAAAAAAAAGATCTTTAGGGTGGGTGGCACCTTAGCCCTGTTTCTTTAGAAAGCAGAGCCTGAGGCAAGGATTAAGTATTAACACCTTATTTAGGAGGTATAAGCCCAAAGGTGAGGATGGGTGAGAAGGGGAAGGGAGGCTGAAGAAGATACCCTTGATACTGGCTTCCCTCTTAGTTCAGATGGTTAAGAATCTGTGCGCAATGCGGGAGACCTCGGTTCGATCCCTGGGTTGGGAAGATCCCCTGGAGAAGGGACTAGCTACTCGCTCCAGGATTCTTGCCCAGAGAACCCCATGGACAGACCATGAGATCACACAGAGTCAGACACGACTGAGCAGCTAAGCTAACACTTTTCACTTTCAAGGCCAAAGTGGTGAGGATGAGTGAGAAGGGGAAGAGAGGCAAAAAAAGATGCCCCATGTGATGCTGGCTAGCCTTAACATTGAACTGACTGAACTGGTCGCTCAGCAGGTATGTTCACGTCTCTGGAAGATTTGCAGAGAGGAGCCCTGCCTTTGAGTAGTCCACGGGAGAGCAAGGGGTTTTATCTGTGCACCTTCTTCTTAGCTCCTGTTCCCCGTGGACCATCCTTCTCCACTTGGGAGAGCTATTTCTGCCCATTCCCCCAACTTTGGGGTTGTATCATCTGTCCCCCAGCAGCCTCTCAGAAAGCTTCATTCCACTCCCATGGAGTGGTGCTTCTGCTAAGCCCAAGGCAGAAAATCAGGTCTAACCACAGTAAGAGGAGACAGTTAATGGAAATATGAGGAAGAGCTCCATGTCAGTCCCAACCCGGAGGCTCCTGCAGTACTCCCAATCTCTCCGCTGTCAGACCTGGATGACTTGATCGTTTAGTCTTTCTGTGACCAATGGCGTTTACTTCGCAGTCATCCTAGGGGGATCCTTCCAAATCATTGGACACAGTGGCTGGCAACCTATAGCCCTTGTACAGCTTGTACAGGGCTTGTACAGGCAATCCACAGGGCTTGTACAGCTTGCAGCTTTTTTGTTAAAGTTTTACTGGAACACAGCTGTGCTCTCTTATTGTCTTATTGCCTAAGGCTGTTTGTTATTGCCTGAAGATGGCAGAGTTGAGTTTGGTCCATATAGCTCACAAAACCAAAAATATTTACTCTCCGGCCTTTAAAAGAAAACGTTTGCGATTCCCCAGCCTAACAAATAGAGCCCATTCATTTTACACATGAGGAAGTGGGTCACCCATGGGGTAAAGGGACTTGGTCATAGTTACCTGGCCAACCTATGCCTACATCTTCTGACTTGTAGTCTTTTCCTTTTTGCCTCAATATCCAAGAGAATGAACATGGGCAGTGGTGACCTAATTTGCAAAAAGGACAACTGAATTCATAAATTAGTAGAAAAACAATCTGAAATAACTTTTATTTTTAAGAGAAATGCCACTGTCTTTTGAGAGCGTCAACTGAAACCCAGGAGAGCTGGGAGTTGTTTTATAAGCTCTTTTGACAAAGAATTCATGTGTATAAGCATATTATTATGTTTGCAAGCCCAACTTGGAGGATTAAACCAGGATTTGAGCTTTTGGATTCATTTGCCAAATAGTCGGCACTTTTCTTGATTTCTGTTTTTAATTTTTCTTTAAATGAGTAGATTCCCACTTAACTTTATTACACCAGGAGCTAATGTGAGTTTCTGGATCAGTTTTCCAGTAGAACACTTTTAAAAAGCATTCTTCGAGCTTTTCCTTGTTACAAATAATTGGGTACTTTTCTGACTCCCCAGAGAGAGCAACTCTGATAATTCTCAGTTAATAAAAGTTGCCCAAAGAAACTTCTGCACCCGAAAACATTAGTCTGTTTTCATCTGTCCATCTGTGTTGAACAAATGTGAAATTAAAAAGATGCTTTTATTTGGCACATTCAGTTGATTGAATTAGTTGTGTGTGTGTTTTCATGTTTTTTACTTTGGCTGTATAATTTTTCTCTAACAGACTCTCTCTTAATGGAAGAGTTGTTATTGTTCAATCGCTCAGTCGTGTCTGACTCTGTGACCCCATGGGCTGCAGCATGCCTGGCTTCCCTGTCCTCCACCGTCTCCTGGAGTTTGCTCAAGTTCATGTCCATTGAGTTGATGATACTATCTAACCATCTCATTCTCTGCCTCCAGTCTTTCCCAGTGTCAGGGTCTTTTCCGATAAGTCAGCTCTTCACATCAGGTGGCCAAAGTATTGGAGCTTCAGCATCAGTCCTTCCAGTGAATATTCAGCCTCGATTTCCTTTAGGATTGACTGGTTTGATAAAGGCTGTTGATCAAGACTGTAAATCTTACTATTAATCTATTTCTGTGGGGGTTGTGTTTTTTCCTTTCCAAGAATTCATTTTAATTTGTAATGTTAATGTAACACTTTATTATACAACACATCTTATTTCTCAGCAGTTTTTCATACCAGTAATCTCTTAGAATTTTGGCAAATGCCAAGTGGGTTAGATAGTCGTTCACATTGCCAGTAAGTTGAAGTCCCGTAAAAATCAAAAGACAAAGGAGACAGGAAGACAAAACGTTGCTTTGAAGATGTTGACTTATTGGCTGTTGGGTGGAACCACAAATTAGCAGCAAATGGTTCAGGTAGGAAATAAAAAAGAATATGTGGCACATGACCCAGCAATTCCACACCTAGATACCTATCCAAGAGAGCTGAAAACGCGTCCACACAAAAACTTATACGTGAATGACCCAGCAATTCCACCTATCCAAGAGAGCTGATAACGTGTCCACACAAAAACTTATACGTGAATGTTCATAGCAGCATTATTCATAATGGCTAGAAACAACCCAAATAATATACAAAATAAAAACATCTGGTCTTATTCAGCTGTCAAAACGGATGCAGTACCAATGGCTATATGCCCTATGCATGGGTAAACCTTGAAAGTATCATGCTAGGTGAAAGAAACCAGACATGAAAAGCCGTATCTTGTATGATTCCATTTATATGAAATGCTTAGAACAGACAAATCCATAGACCCAGGAAATAGATGTGTGGCTTCTAAGGGTCTAGCGGGGAAGAGGTGACTTCTCATGGGTGTCCTTTCAAGGTGATGAAAATGTTCTAAAATTAGATAGTCATGGTGGTTGAACATCTCTGTGAATACACCAAAAGCCCTTGTGAGGTATGTTTTTAGAGAGTGAGTTTCATGGTCTGTGAGCTGTATCACAATAAAAACAGGTGTATTGAGGAGGAGACGAGTTGGTAACTTTCCTGATGTCCTTCCAAAATAAGTCCTTAGATGCCCCAGTTGAACATTCCCTCTGCCTGATTCTGAGACTTTGGCGGACACAGAATCACAGAGGGAATTTGTCTAGAAATATCAATACATCGGTCCTGCTGCCAACCTATGGACTTGGAATCTATTATTTGGAAAGAGTGAAAATTTCTGCGTATTATATTTTTAAGTGTTTTCTCGTAGTCACCACCTCTTTTTGACTTGTAGGGTGATTACCAGACTGACGACAGCATGGCCAGTGGATCAGATATTCTAAACCTGGGGAGTCAATGTATTTATTTATGTACTTGGCTGTGCTGGCTCTTTGTTGCCATGCAAGCTTTTCTCTCTTGCAGCGTAGGGGGATGACTCTCTAGTTGCACACGTGGGCTTCTCATTCTCGTCGTTTCTCTTGTGTTGGAGCACAGAGTTCTAGGCACAGGGCTTCTGTAGTTGCAGTCTGTGGACTCAGTAGTTGCGGCACATGGGCCTAGGCACTCCATGGCACGTGAGATCTCCCCGGACCGGGGATCAAACCCATGTCCCCTGCCTTGGCAGGCGAATTATTTTCCACCGGGCCACCAGGGAAGTCCTGCGGAGTCAGTTTAAATCCAATTTTCTCTTTCAGAAATTCATTGATAAAGTACGGCTTTGTTCAGACAAGTAAACCTGTGTTGTAGTCCCAAGGTTGAAGAGTATATAAGTATAAACTATTGTAATTAAAGTAGAATCGCATGGAAAAGCTACTTGAAGACAACTCAGTTTCACAGTGACTACAAATGAGTATAAAACTACCAGGAAAGGCCCTTTACTGGCTAGTGTCTATATCCTTATGTGTTGTCAGGGTGGCGAACTTGAGGCTATTTCTAGCCTTTACAGTTATCCTCAGAACAGGATGTAGTGGCAGCTCTTATAATTTCAGAGCTTTTGAGTCAATAGCTCAGAAATAATATTTTTTTTTGAATCTCTGTGTTTTTGTCATTAAAAAACAACAACAACAAGACCCATGAGCTCTAGTTTCAACTATGTTTCTAGCTGCAACTAAGTCAAAGAATTCGGGGCTTGTGTTTTCATTGTCCCATTCTGTGTAGCACTCTAACATCCAGACAGAACGAACACCATCCTTGCCTTCAAGGAAGTGCAGCTCTGTGAAGACTCCATTTCTAGGGCAGTGTTGTCGTAGTGCCTCTGGGTGTGGTGGCGGGTGGCAAGACAAGGTCAGAACCTCACCTCCATCCCGGTGAGCTGTTCTGCAGAGATTCAGGTAGACTCGATGTCTCACAGTGGGTTGTNGACTCCATTTCTAGGGCAGTGGTGTCGTAGTGCCTCTGGGTGTGGTGGCGGGTGGCAAGACAAGGTCAGAACCTCACCTCCATCCCGGTGAGCTGTTCTGCAGAGATTCAGGTAGACTCGATGTCTCACAGTGGGTTGTCTTGAGGCCAGAGGCTGTCCACAGAAGCATTTCATTCTGTATGCACCACCGTTAAAGATGTTGAATGAACTGCCAGCATTGAACACTTGGGAAGTTTTTCACAAGCACCCAGATACTTGTCTCCTTTTGAAAAATCATGAGGATTTTCAACCCACCTTCCTGCTTGAACACAGCTGGGTGGATCTGAGCAGGTCACTGTCTCTCCTGATTTTTCTTAGACTCGAGAATCTGCTTCCTTCAAGCATCTTATGTGTCCAGGGCTTGTGTGGGCTTGAGCTTCGACCTACATTTGGATGTAGCCTCATGGATTTACAACGAGTATTGCAGGGGAGAGCTGGTATTAGGCATAAAGTCAGGAAGCTATAAATACAGTTGGAAATCAGAGATTATGAAAGAGGACCAGGCAAGAGATTAATGAATCTGGAGAGAAAAGACAGGTCCACTTCCACAAGGAACTGTCAGACTCATCCCACACTCTGTCTTATACCTGGAGCTTTTGTGCGCACATGACATGTTAGTGCAGGAAGCATTGTCTTTGGGGTCTTCCGTAAGGCCCGTGTGTGTGTGTTGGGGGGGTAAGGTGGGAGCATGTGGCTGCAACAGGAAGTTGGAGTACACAGGGAGGGGCAGTCTGGACACAGATAACCATCGATACTCTTTAAAGGATTAGGTCTCTTGGAGTCAATGAGATTCTTGGCAGAAATGGAAATTATCCATCGCTTATATCTGATGAGCAAGTGGGCCAGGACCACGTGGATTGGTTATCAAGCCACAAGTGTTTGTTCAGTGCCTCCTCTGTGCCCATCTCCAATTATGCACTTGGACCGCTCCTTGCAGGGGCGGTGTGGGCGAACACAATGCAGAGGACTTCGTGAGCACTTCTTGGTGGAGATGAGATCATTGAAGGAGACTTTCCTCGTGGGTTGCAGCCCATTCTCTCTCCTGCCTAAGTAGACCCCTGAAGGCCCCTTCCAACTCTGAAATCCTATGCAACCAGGAGTCGCTGAACCGCTGTTCTTCATCACCCCCCTGAAATTTGGGGATGCGCCTCTGTATGGAGAGTTGCTGTGGCTCCCGGCCATCAGACCTTCATCACCGAAGGAAGATCTTGGAGTTTGGGAACAGCTTCTTGTTGTTTCGGTCGAAGTTGGACTCCAGAGTAGGCAATGCTCTTCCAGGAGGCGTGGGAGGAGAATAGGCTGAGAAGTTAGTCGAGCGGGATGAGTGTTGTTTGCCCGTGCTCTCCAGGAGCGGGGTGCTGGGCTGAGCATGGGCTCTGGGAGCCTCCACTGAAGGATCTTGCTGTCCTTGGACAGATCATGGGCTGGGCCTTGCCCCTAGCGGGCCTCCTGGACATTCCTGTCAAATAAGATGCTGGCCTCCCGCCGGCTGTGGTTACTGCCTATCTATGCATCCAGCCTGGCATAACAGCCTGCCTTCCTCGGTTCCTGTGCAGAGGTGGTCTTGTGTTCTGGGGAGCCTTCAGGAGCTGAGATGCACAACTGGAGGTTGAACGGGGCCTGGTCTTTTTTGTATGGTGCAAGAAGCATCCAAGAATGCCAGGCCCCATGATCTGTGCCATGGAAGGAGGTGTGTGCTAGGCAGGAGTCAAAGACCCCATCCCCTCCTCCCTCTCCATTTCTCCCTCCTCCCCCTTCTTTTCTCACCCCACCCCCCCCCCCCTCCTCCCCCCCCCTCCCCCGCTTCCCNTGCAACACCTACCATCTTACTTGGGTTTCTCTTACCTTGGACATGGGGTATCTCTTCACAGCTGCTCCAGGAAAGCGCAGCCACTACTCCTTACCTTGGATGAGGGGTATCTCCTCACTGCCACCCCTCCTGACCTTGAACATGGAATAGCTCCTGTAGGCCCTCCTGTGTTCTTGCAACCACTGCTCCTCTGACGCAGAGTAGCTCCTCCTGGCTGCCGCCCCTGACCTTGGCCATGGGGTAACTCCTCTTGGCCACCACCCCTCGGGCATGGGGTCTTCCTGACTTCTGCCCCTGACTTCGGATGTGATTAACAGTCATGTTAATTGATTGAAGGTATGAGGAATTACTAGCAGTCCTTAGAATATTCCAGGTGAGCCCTAAGCTAAGGGAAATACAGGGGGAATTTAAGACAGAGATAAAGTTACATAGGCTTTTCTCAGCTGAAATTTTAGATCAATTGTTGGATAATTCACAGAGACAATAAGAAAAGAGTGACCTATTAAAACTTGGGGTCACAACTTAGGAGACAGGTAACAGCTTTAACTGAGATAGCATATTTAATATTCAGTGATACTAAAATTATGATAAATTATAGAGGACACGATAGGGTTAGTAAAAGACAGTAGAGACTGTATCATTCTGAATGTATTTGTAGAATAGAATAAAAATGTATTTATTGGTTATCAGTTTAGTGCAGAGAAAGATTTCAAGGTGGTTTGAAAGACACAAATCTGTCCCCATTCCACAATTGTACCCTCCAAGTATACAATTGAGATGGGGAGTTGACTGTAATGTGTAATTAAAAGCAGTACTGGGAAACAATAGAAATGATTTTCCAAGGCAGTGAATGATTAATTGCTTAATGATTTCCAAGATTTAAAAGGAGAGAGGTTAATTAGCATTGGCCAGAAAGAGACGTAATAGAAGTTCGAGGAAATACACAGTATGTCAGCTTTCCTCAGGGGAAAAGCAAATAGAGTTACCTACTATTAGGTTTTTGGGAGTGTGTGTGTGTGTGTGTGTGTGTGTGTGTGACTGAATAATGAAAATTTAATTTTAAAATGTTGAAAGTTTCAGACTGCCACTTTTGGGTTTGCTGGAAGTTCCAGTGATTGGGGCTAGAAACTGGACTTTGTATATCTTTACATTGACTAGAGAACTTGCTACTCTGGTTTGCTCTTTTACGCATGCATATATAAAGCAAATAGTTACCCTCTCCTTATAGTGTAACCTTGAAAAAGAGAAGTAATCAAAATGCAGCTGCTTCCAACGAAATGTGTTCTGTTTAATGACAGAAGTTAGGTTTATCCTTATGCAAAACTGTTTCCCTGCTGAGATAGAGAAATCATTTTTTTTTCTTTGAATCTGGATATATGCTACCCCATGACTGGAAACTTATTTGTGCTTAGTAGATAGTGTTCTTTTACATCTGAACATTTACTTGCATTTATTAGAAGAACAGATCACTCCAGGAAAGATGTATAAATCTGATAGTGTCTTCACTCCATACAGAAAGGCTATTAGCTGGATGGAGACTGTCACAGCCCAACTTGTGGTACTTTATTAAAATCCTACGTACAATGCTATGTCATATTTTAAAAGCCAAATACATATGATTATCTTGATTCCCAGATCCTATTTTGTAGGTGGAAATGGAAATTTCCCTATAAAACAATAATAATAATAATAATAACTCCCTCTTGTGAAAAAGGTAAAACTTTGGGGTAAGAAATGAAAGTCTTGGGTAGGAGCAGAATTTCTTTTTGTTCCAGAATGGAAGCAGAGTTGTACTGAGACACTAGACTTTGGTCGAGTCTGAGTTGACTTTCCCCGTGACAGTTTGCCAAGAGCTAGGCTGGGATACTGGCTATTGTCTCCTCACTTTTCTTATCCCTTTAGTGAAAATGTTTTTAAAATATTATGTCTTAATCCAGGGCATGATTTGAGAAATGAAAAAAGCAACTCGTTAACAACGCTTGCAAAGTGTGAAGGACAGGAGCTTTATTTAGGAAGCTACTTGCTAGTAGCAGGTTTAGGGAGCATCTGTGGTCCAAAATGAAAGTGATGAGCAGGAGGGATTTGAAGAGTACATGTACATGCTTTGTTAGTCTCAAAAATTTTAAGTTTCTCAGAAGTGGAGTGGAGAACTTTGTATAAGAATGGACTTCTAAAGTGTGATGTGACCTCTGTGATTGAGCACTGAAAGAAAACTAAGAGTCAAAAAATCTAGGATATAGTTACAGAAAAATATAAAACTCCATTACAATCAGCTCAAGGTTTGGGGAACTCTTTTTCCATTGAAGGTGCATTCATACATAAAACACTATTTCAGTCAGTTTTTCTTACTCAAATGCATCTCTTAAAATGGAGTGTGCTCAATAACCCATATGAGATTTTTGTAAGTATTAAGCTCATGCAACCAAGCAACTAATTTCAACTCATTCCCATTTTTAAAAAATGAAAAGCAACACATAAACAGAATATGGAAATAAAACAAAATACTTGAATAAATTGAAATGTCAGAACCCAGTATTTTTCACAACTAAAAGTATGTATTCTTCAGGTACTCTGGGGATTTTGTAGATGAACCTGATATTAACATCAGTCTCAGTGAGACTACTTCAAGTGTTTGCTTTAGCCCTTCAAGAGACTATATCTGTATAGAACTTATTTAATTAATATTCCACATCAGAGTAAATAGCATTGGAAATGAAAGATTAGTGGTGGATGTGGTAAATCACTGAATAGTTCTAATCTTCTATATGGCACAAGTGTATGGTAGGATTATTAATGGTCCTTGAAAAATGTTCTTTTCAGCCTTCCTGTTTAGTGATCCTCAAGGCTACAATGTTTTGATATGTATTATTGAAAGCCTTTTGTATGTATGTATTCATCCTGACTCACAGCCTACTATCTAACGGTGTCTAATCTAGAGATCTTGTTGGTTAAGCATCCTCTTTGTAACTAAATTTTCCTTGATTCAAAATGGTACAAACACTGCTTTATCATGGTCTTAAGAAATAATGAAGTAGGGTGCTCTTTCTATGCCATGAACTTGCTTAAATAACAGGAAACTTCTTGAGTACAAAATTCCCATAGCTTATTTCTCTTAATCAGTTAATCAAACTAGATGAAAACAAACATAAAATCAAAAACAATGTTAAACTCATATTTTTGTTCTTCAATAACATTAGCAGATGTATAGAAATGTATCTAAATTAAATGAATGTTTAAAAACCAAATGCAATATTAGTTAATTAGCTAGTCAGTAAGTAAATAAGTAAGTAATAATAATGAGTCTACTATACTCCAAGCATTGGGTTGAGCTTTCAGGATATAATGGTGAACAAATGGTGATTGATCTTACAGTTTAATGGAAAGGACAAACACTGACCTAGAAGTTGGAAATGTAATATGTTTAAAAAGTTGAAGTAAAGAATACAATGGAACCTTAAAACAATAGTGTGAACCTAGTATGAGAGCTCATTTATGGTTCCTGTGGCAAAATGTAGAGTAATTGTAAAATAGAGTAAACATTATGGATAAAATCCTTAAGATGAGAGGAGTGGGGAGTGGAGTAATTTCAAGAAACTGAAATAAAATTATAAATATAATGTATATATTGCATTTTAATAAAAAATATATATAACATATATAGAGAGAGACAGAATGGAGAAACACAAGATCTATACATGCAGAATCATGTATATGAAGATAGGATGGCTTTGGTTTTTATGTTATTTATTCATAGGAAGACATTGGAAGATTTTTAAAATGTGAGTGACATGATCAAATTTATATTTCACGATATCTTTCTGGATGCAATGAAAAAAGAAAATTAGAAAGGGTAAGAGAATTGAACTCATTAGGAGAAATGATGGTGACTCAGACTAATACAAAGGAATGGGAAAAGAGAGAGGAGGAACATTTTGAGAAATAATTGGCAGGTCAAATTGAAAGGACTTGGTGATTCATTAGATGGCAAATGTGGGAAAAGGGAGATTCTATGAGGACTCCTAGATTTACTGTTTGCATAACTTGACAGATAGTGGTGTTAACTACTAATGTGGGAAACACTGACATGGGTTCAGAGTTTGTCATTATGGGATTAAAAAAAATATATTTTTGAGAGGATAATAAGTTTACTTCTGATCATGTGTTTGAAGGGGCTTTTAGTTATGCACATGGAGATAATACTTTAGAGTCTGTACATATAGCTCTGGAATAGAGTAGAGGGAAATGCTTTTCAGATACAGATTTATAGGTTATTAGCTTATTAAATTAGCCCAAGGAAAATGTATAGACTGGTAAGAATGTCTAAGAGTGAATCTAAGGTACACTAATTTTAGGGTCACCTGGGAAAGAAAATCTAGCAAAGGAGACTAAGAAAGAGAAGCTAGGAAGAATACCAGAATTTTTAGAAGTTGAAGTAGTCAATATTGTGGAACACTGACAAAATAATACCATATACAAACGCATACATTTCTGTTAAACTCATACTAGAAACAAACTCACACTAATTAGTTAGAACTGATTAATGGATGTCAAGATTAAATAAACAGCTAATCACTCTTCTTTTCCATATTTATCCAAAATTTTGTATCTGTATTTTGAAAGCATCCAATCAATTGCCATATCTCCTTCAACAATATGTATCGCATTTCTGCTCTTACAGTTACTTCACCATCTCCACACTAATCCAGTATTTTACTATGACTTTCTAAGGATTTCTCACCTAGTTCACTCATGTCTCATCACTCCCTGCTTTAATGCACCTTATGAACTAAACAGTTTTCTGAATTTATAATTCTAATTTTACCAGTTTCCTCATAAATCTTCAATGGCTCATTTTTTGCTCAGTCTATGATGAATTTCTATGTGACAGGAGTATAGGATATATAATAAATTACACAGTTTTAATTGCACTACAAGTGACTATTTAAAGTGGTAAGTTAGACCTTATTAAGAATTTGAGATTTGAGCAAATACTTGAAGCAGAAGGGGTAGGTAGTGCAGTGGAGTCAAGGGGAAGGCTACCCACTCCAGTATTCTTGCCTGGGAAATCTCATGGACAGAGGAGCCTTGTGGGCTACAGTCCACAGGATCGCAAAGACTCAGACACGACTGAGTTACTTTCACTCACTCACTCATAAGCACTAATAATCACTCTTGCTGCTGTGTTGAGTATAGATAATAAAAACGTGAAGACAGGAGTCATTAGGAAGCTTTAGAGTTGCCCAACAAAGTGATTTCATACTAGGTTGGTAGCAATGAATACGGTTGGAAGTAGTCAGATTTCAGATATGTTTTGAAGGAATAGCTAAAAACAGTAGCTGGTGGATTTTATGTGCTGTGTCACAGAAGATCTTTTCCTTCTCTCTTCATTCTCGCTCCCTTTCCACTGCCCCCTTTTATTTTTTGGCTTGAATAACTTAAAATTTGGAAACATCAGCTGTGGTAAAAGCTGAAATAGAGTAGTCTCTGGCATGGAGCTGAGAGATTATGAGTGCAATTTTTGATCTGAGTTTAGAGTGTTTCAGATTGTAAAGTGGAGATCATTAGTAGGCAAATGGATTAGGAATTAGAATTGGGAATGGAATATCTAAATAAAATATATCATTTAAGAAGTTTTCAGCATACAAATGGTATTTAAAACCCCAGACCAGATGAGATTACCAAAGAAGTGAGCATGATAGAGAAGAGAAGACAACCCAGAAGTGAGCGTGCCTCATTACTACAACATTAAGTAATCTGGGAGACAAGAGAGAACCTAAACAGAATAAAGGAAAGGAGTAACCCATAAAGCAAGAAGTGAAAAAGAAAAGAGCCAAGTCAGGGTGGGGGGAATCATCAAAGGTTAGGAAACATCAGCTGTATGAGATGCTGCAGAATGGTCAGATAAGATTGGGAATGAAAATTAACTTTAGGGGATGTAAGTATGAGGAAGTCATTAGTGGTAGTTTCACTGGGGTGATGGAGGTGAAAAAGTTCTCAAAATGGGCTTAAAGATAATAATAGGAGATGAAGTGGAGACCTTAATATGGCAACACTTTCAGAATGTTGCTGCAAATGGGAGCAAGAAATGGGACAGCAGCTTGCTGGAAATAGTGAGCTCAACATGCTTGTATGGTGTTAGGAATGATCCGGCAGAAAGAACAAATTTGATGGGAAGGGAGTGGAGTAATGCTGGAATTAGAAGGGCTGCATTCTAGCACCTAGAGTTCCAAGTATTCTGAGTGCCCCTACATGTGTCAGCTTGATTCATTCTCATGCTATCCTATAGGATAGTTATTAACATCCCCATTTTACCCAGGGTTATAACTCGTTAGTAAGTGGTAGAGCTAGGGATTGAATTCAAGCATATTAGCTTCAAAGCCTCAGCTGTTAAACCCTGACATCTGATTTCCTGTCCTGTATGCAGGACTTTAGCCCCTATGAACTTGAAGGAGCTGAATTTCCATCTGTGACAGCCTTTTTCTGAACTGGAGCCTAGCATGGCTATACGTGGTTCACTTCAACTCAGTAATGCGTAATTTTGTTACAGTTCTTATTTACAGAGATCATTACAGTGGTTTTAAGTTGTATTTTTCTTTAGAATTTCACTTTTTGTGTTTAATCATCATTGTTATTTGTTTGGTGTAGGAGAATGTATGAAAGTATTGACTTACTATGCCCCAACCCTATATATTTATGAAGACTCATAATGACATTTACAATTTAGGAAATATTGCAAATTCAATTCTAAATTCTTATTTCATATTTTTAAATTTATTGGAAAACTCTCTCATATTCTCACCTTAGAACTGAACTTGTCATTTTTCTTATGTTTTTCTCTTTTGTTTTTCATTTCTAATATTTTGCTCCATGCATTGAAATTTGCTTAAATTCCTTATGCTTAGTGTCAGCTTTTTCATTTTTAGAGAATGCCCTCTGTATTCTGAGCTGATAATCCATGTTCCAACACCTTATTCAACATTTTATTCAAAAAATAACTTTCTAGGAATTCTCTCTGGATTCGCTTCCTATACTGCTCAGATCCCATCTTTCATTTTTATAGTAGATTGTTCTCTACTGACTGATAAATTGTAGCTATTCTCTAGATATATTCAGTTTTTTAGATCCCATAAATATGTTTTAGTTTCTTAGAGGGCTGCAATATTGCCATCTGACTTTTTTTAAAAGTACATTCTTTCTTGGCAATGATAACTATGTTTTGGGTAATAACTTCTACTCAAACTATATGCTGTGCTAATCGCTTCAGTTGTGTCTGACTCTGTGCGACCTTATGGACTATCGTCTGCCAGACTCCTCTCTCCCTGGGGATGCTCCAGGCAAGAATACTGGAGTGGGTTGCTGTGCCCTCTTCCAAATCTTTCCAACCAAGGGATTGCATCTGTGTTTCCTGAGTCTCCTGCATAAGTAAATTAATCCTCATCTTATTGGTAATGGGGACAAAAATTATAACAAAAACCATAAAATGAGAGGTGAATTTTTTCTTTATAAGGAAGTGGCAGATAACATTGAAGAGGAAATTAAATGCTTATTACTGCATAATTTCAATTATTCATTCATTCAACAAGTATTTTTCCTTAACTTCTGAGTTCCAGGCACTGTCCTAGGCACTGTTCTAACTACGTGAACATGAGTATTGAACAAAGCATAGTAAAGTCCCTCTCATTATTAAACTCCATATAGATCCTATAGGATAAGCAGATGATGTAATGTCAATATTCATCTAAAGAAGTGAATTTGCAATAAATAATTAAATGAACAAAAATTATTTTTTTTTGATGGATAGTTCTAAGGCCTAAATTTTGGGGAAGAGTTAAATTGTCTACTTAAAAACATGAGGGTTACTGTAGGGTGAGGACCTATAAGGGGGGAAACAAGAAGTTCAGGGATGACTGTCAGGTATCACCATACATTCACTGACATGTGAGATACCCAAAATGACACTGAGATTAAATGGGAATACAGTTCTTGACTTTTATTTCGGGTGCTTCAGTTCAGTTGCTCAGTCGTGTCCAACTCTTTGTGACTCCATGAATCGCAGCACACCAGGCCTCCCTGTCCATCACCAACTCCTGGAGTTCACTCAGATTCACATCCATCGAGTCAGTGATGCCATCCAGCCATCACATCCTCTGTCGTCCCCTTCTCCTCCTGCCCCCAATCCCTCCCAGCATCAGAGTCTTCCAATGAGTCAACTCTTTGCATGAGGTGGCCAAAATATTGGAGTTTCAGCTTTAGCATCAGTCCTTCCAAAGAACACCCAGGACTGATCTTCAGAATGGACTGGTTGGATCTCCTTGCAAACAAAGGGGCTCTCAAGAGTCTTCTCCAACACCATAGTTCAAAAGCATCAATTCTTCAGTACTCAGCTTTCTTCACAGTACAACTTTCACATCCATACATGACAATGGAAAAACCATAGCCTTGACTAGACGGAACTTTGTTTGCAAAGTAATGTCTCTGCTTCTGAATATGCTATCTAGGTTAGTCATAACTTTCCTTCCAAGGAGTGCTTAGATGATTAAATTTTACATCTTGTTATTTATTGTCTCTTTACTCCATGTTCCTTTTTTTCCCCTGCCTCTTTAAAAATTGGCTATTTTTGTGATTCAATTTTATTTTCTATATTAGTTTGTGATTGCATGCATGATGCTAAGTTGCTTCAGTGTGTCAAACTCTTTACAACCCTATGGACTGTAGCCTGCAAGGTTCCTCTGTCCATGGGATTCTCCAGGCATGAATACTGAAGTGGGTAGCCATGCCCTCCTCCAGAGGAACTTCCTGATCCTCGGATTGAACCCACATCTCTTACGCCTCCTGCATTGGCAGGCAGGTTCTTTACAACTAGTGCCACCTGGGAAGCCTGACTTATGATTGCTGCTGCTGCTGCTAAGTTGCTTCAGTCGTGTCTGACTCTGTGTGACCCCACAGATGGCAGCCCACCAGGCTCCCCCAGCCCTGGGATTCTCCAGGCAAGAACACTGGAGTGGGTTGCCATTTCCTTCTCCAATGCATGAAAGTGAAAAGTGAAAGTGAAGTCACTCAGTCGTGTCCAACTCTTCAAGATCCCATGGACGGCAGCCTCCCAGGCTCCTCCGTCCTCCATGGGATTTTCCAGGCAAGAGTGCTGCAGTGGGCTGCCATTGCCTTCTCTGAACTTACGATTAAACCCTATCTAATGGATCTAGGCCAGTGGGTCTCTGGGCTGTCCTGGTAGCTCAGTGGTAAAGAATCTGCCTACAACGCAGGACAGGGTTCAATCTCTAGACCAGGAAGATCCCCTGGAGGAGGGCATGACAACCCACTCCAGTATTCTTGCCTGGAGAATCCCATGGACAGAGCAGCCTAGTGGGCTGCAGTCCATAGGGTTGACCAGAGTCAGATACAACTGAAGTGACTAAGCAGCAGCAGCAGCAGCAGCAGTAGGTCTCTATATCTGTGACTACTTGGCAATACTGGAGACCTTTTTGGCTGTTGCAGCTGGGAGATACTACTGGCATCTAGATGATGAAGGTAAGAAATCCTCCTAAACATACTGGAATGCAAGGGCAGGCCTACAAAACAAAAATTACTGGGCTCAAAATGTCAACAACTCCAAGATTGAGAAGGTATGCTCTCAAGTGTTTACAAAATAGATTTTTAAAATCATTTTTTAAAATTATGTATTTGTTCATTTTAAATTTATTTATCTTAATTGGAGGATAATTACTTTGTATGAAGAAGGAAATGGCAGCCCACTCCAGTATTCTTGCCTGGAGAATCTTATAGACAGAGGAGCCTGGTGGGCTACAGTCCATGGGGTTGCAAAGGGTCAGACGAAACTGAAGTGACTTAGCACAATTGTTTTACAATATTGTGATGGTTTTTGCCATATATCCAAAAGAAATTATTTATTTCTTTTGAAATTGAAGTATAGCTGACTTGCAACATTTTAGGTATGCAACACAGTGATTCAGTTTTACATGTATATATATATATATATATATATATATATGCTTTTTCAATTATTTTCCCTTATAGGTTATTACAAGATATTTAGTATAGTTTCCTGTGCTATATAATACATCCTTGTCATATGTATATGTTAATCCCAACCTCCTAATTTATCCCATCTCCACTTTTCCCCTTTGCTAACCAGTAGTTTGTTTTATTTTATTTATTTATTTATTTAAATTTTACTTTACAATACTGTATTGGTTTTGCCATACATTGACATGAATCTGCCACGGGTGTACATGAGTTCTCAATCCTGAACTGCCC
>SJYV01052642.1:200461-228303 GCA_006410875.1 Neotragus pygmaeus | reverse complement strand
CTGCTGTGTAAAATTCACATGTGCTAATGGGGGAGACACTGCAGAAAAAGGTACAGATTGGACAGAGCAGGGCAGCCTTGGGAAGCAGGAGGGAAGGGGCCACGGAGCACACAGCACTTTTGGATACAATATCCCAGCCAGGCTCAACTCTTTGATGAGTAGGAAGCATGAATTCCTATTGCATGCTCAGTTGTGTCCAACTCTGCGACCCCATGGACTGCAGCACATCAGGCTCCTCTGTCTGCGGGACTCCTCAGGCAAGAATACTGGAGTGGGTTGCCGTTTCTTCTCTAGGGTATCTTCCTGACCCATGTCTCCTGCATTGGTAGGCAGATTCTTCACCACTGAGCCACCAGGGAAGCCTCACCCCCACCAGGTGTGCAGGTGCAAAGCCACAGCAGTGAGGCTCACTTTTTCTCTGAATCTCTCAGGCCAACTACACTATTTGTTGCAGTTTTCAGCAACATACTTGTTTGGGGGGAAAGGGTAAGCAGTGGATGCTTTCAAGTCAGAAGTAATTCGTGGGTTGGCTTGATTGTTGTTCTTTTCAAAACAGGTTTTTTGGGGTTTTTTCCCCTCCACAGCTTTATCTGCAGCCCCTGTAGATAGGGTATGAACTGTGGCAAAGAACTCTGTTCTTCCTTGTCTTAGTATATTCTGTGGTTCTCAAAGTGGGGTCCACAGACCAGCAGCATCAGCATCACCTGGGAATTTGTTAGAAACACAGTGTCTCAGGTCTCCCCGCAACCCCCTGAGTCAGACCTTCTGGGGTGGCCCTGTGATCTCGAGCTTAACCAGCCCTCCAAGTGATGCTCAGATCATCTAAAGTTGGAGGAGGCTGCCCCTTTCCCCAGCGTTTTAGCATCTCCCTTATTGGATGAGGAAACTCCCCTGGTAGCTCCTGCCAATGCAGGACACACAGGTTCCATCCCTGGGTCCGGAAGATCGCTTGGAGGAGGGCATGGCAACCCACTCCCATATTCTTGCCTGGAGAATCCCATGGACAGAGGAGCCTGGCGGGCTACAGTCCAGGGGCCGCACAGAGCTGGACACAATTCAGTGACTAAACAATAACTAGATGTGCCTTTTAAGCCTTCTTTGCAGAGAGGGTGAGAGTGTGTGTGTGTGTGCGTGCGTGTGTGCACGCGCGTGCACATGTTTTAACCTGCTCATGCAATTTCTGCCCATTTCTTCCTCATTTCGTTTGTGTCATCCTCTACCCTGAATGCCCTTTTTTGATGTCTGAGAAGAGCTCATTTCGCCCAGAGTTTCTGTACCTGTTGTGCAGTGTTGGTTCATGATAAGGACCATGCCCCTGAAGGTGCTTTGGGGCTGTTTGTGCCTTGCAGGCTTGCCCGCCTTTCCCAGGAGCCCAGCAGCCTTGGAAGTGTCTTTGTGGCTACACCTCCCGGAGACGATTGCTGATTCCTTTTTCCCAAAATAACCAGAGCTCTTTCTGACAGTTTCTTCCAGCTTGCGAAAAGCAACACTCTCAGTGATTCTGAGCATTATTTATAAAATGTAAAGTCACACCTTTTACTGGAAAGTCTTCTAAATCAGCATTAGCAAAGCAGAGCAAGGGGAGTCCATAGATGTTGAGTTTCTCAGAAAACAAAGCAAAGAGGTGATGTTTCAGTGGAAAATACCAGTTCATGGGTAGAGAAGCTTCTGAATAGTTGAATGCTGTGACTCCCCACCCCACCCCCGACCGGAGAGATTATGGAAGCCCTACTTGGGGGCACCTTAAGACATCACAGTTCAGCCTGGTCACAGAAGGAGGTTCCAGATGGGGCTCTAATGGCCCTGAGGCTGGTGTTGGTTGTTACAGGGCAGTGCCATTTGGGGACTGTAGGGGGGCAGAGACTGTCTTATATAGAAATAGAAGCCTACCCAAACAGTTTATGGGGGGAGAAAAAGACCTTTATTAGAAGGACATGGGATATCTCACAAAAGCCCCCACTTAAGGACTGAAATATCAGCTGCGTTGTTTGTCCTGGGTCTCTGGGATCTGATGATGCCTGTTCCTGGGTTGATTTCATACAAATTTTTCTCTGCAGACTTGCCTTTTCTCTTTAGCAGCCATTTAGCAGAAAAAGATCCAATCAGTTCAGTTCAGTCGCTCAGTCGTGTCCAACTCTTTGCGACCCCATGAATCGCAACATGCCAGCCCTCCCTGTCCATCACCATCTCCCCGAGTTCTCTCAGACCCACATCCATCGAGTCCGTGATACCACCCAGCCATCTCATCCTCAGTTGTCCCCTTCTCCTCCTGTCCCCAATCCCTCCCAGCATCAGAGTCTTTTCCAATGAATCAACTTTGCATGAGGTGGCCAAAGTACTGGAGTTTCAGCTTTAACATCATTCCTTCCAAAGAAATCCCAGGGTTGATCTCCTTCAGAATGGACTGGTTGGATCTCCTTGCAGTCCAAGGGACTCTCAGGAATCTTCTCCAACACCACAGTTCAAAAGCATCAATTCTTTGGCGCTCAGCCTTCTTCACAGTCCACCTCTCACATCCATACATGACCACAGGAAAAACCATAGCCTTGACTAGACGGACCTTAGTCAGCAAAGTAATGTCTCTGCTTTTGAATATACTATCTAGGTTGGTCATAACTTTTCTTCCAAGGANAGGTGGCCAAAGTACTGGAGTTTCAGCTTTAACATCATTCCTTCCAAAGAAATCCCAGGGTTGATCTCCTTCAGAATGGACTGGTTGGATCTCCTTGCAGTCCAAGGGACTCTCAGGAATCTTCTCCAACACCACAGTTCAAAAGCATCAATTCTTTGGCGCTCAGCCTTCTTCACAGTCCACCTCTCACATCCATACACGGCCACAGGAAAAACCATAGCCTTGTGGGTGGGGGACAAAAGTGTCTTAGACTACACTTCTCCAATTTTGACTGAGAGGAAGCATCTTTTCTTCCCTCCGGGTCATTTTTAATTGCTTTCCTGTGACCCACCTGTGTATGTTCTGGGCTCCTTTTGGATTAGGCAGCTGGCTTGATTTGTGCTTCATAGTCTGCGAGGGGAATTGGTGCTCTCTCTGCTCTCCATATGGGTGGTTCAGAGGGTAAAGAATCTCCCTGCAATGCAGGAGATGTGGGTTCGATCCCTGGGTCAGGAAGATTCCCTGGAGGAGGACATAGCAACCCACTCCAGTATTCTTGCCTGGAGAATCCCATGGACAGAGGAGCNCCTGCAATGCAGGAGATGTGGGTTCGATCCCTGGGTCAGGAAGATTCCCTGGAGGAGGACATAGCAACCCACTCCAGTATTCTTGCCTGGAGAATCCCATGGACAGAGGAGCCTGGCAGGCTACAGTCCATGGGGTCAGAGTTGGACATGACTGAACAAGTAACACTTTGAATTTCACTTTCTGCTCTCCATGGCCCTTCTTTGTTTCTGTCCCCTGTGTATCTTTTTATCTATACACACGTATATGCACTTACTCATTTTTGAAATCAGCCACTGGCAGTGTAACTGGACTGACTTCTAACAGTGCTTTGAACTGAGTCTTCATTCATTCATCAAACATCTATTGACTGCCTGCATACCGGGCACCAGGGAAACAGCAATGCATTTGTTTGACACAGTCCCGGCCCTCAGAGCACACCTGTGGGTAGACTGGATTTGAAAGCAAGTGTTGCAGCTGAGCTAGGAAGGGTTCATCCAGGTCCCCGAGGGCAGGGGCAACACTGTGAGCTCTCAGCGCCCCTTCCCAGCCTGGTGCCTGCTCACAGGGTTCAGAAAGCCTGAGGGACGCTGGTGGGGAGCACACAGGACCGTGAGTGTCCCAGCCGGGCTGAGAATATCCCACTAGCCCTGACCTGTCAGCTCCATCCACGCCAAGCACCTGGGACCAGGATTGCATGAAACGCATCTTTCCAGTTCAGACTTGCCCCAGAAGCTTAAGATAAGGCTTCCTGGGGAAGGCCAGGCCCTGTAGGAGTGCTTCCTCCTGCAGCCTGCCCACAGGCTAGAACCTTCTCCTGACACTGGGCTTCCTTCTCTACAATGCTTTCTCCCCTCTCCTCTCCATCGGCTCCTCTTCTAGGAAAAACCCTAAGGACTCAGTCGTGCTAAAGGGTTTGTGATGGTCTGTGTGATTCATAAGGCTCCCCCACAAGCTAAAATAGATAATAAAGCCACAGGCCAAAGCAGAGGCTCTTGGGCACAGATGTTAAAATCCTGATATTTTTAGAACATCGGAGGGGACATGGCATTTCCAAGGGTTCCTTAAGTTACCCTCCATTGCTGTCCCACGTCTTGCTTCACGTTGTTGTTTTTTTCAGTCACTGAGTCATGTCCGACTCTTTTTGACCACATGGGCTGCAGCACACCAGGCTTCCCTGTCCTTCACCATCTCCTGGACCTTGCTCAAATTCATGTCCATNCCCTCCATTGCTGTCCCACGTCTTGCTTCACGTTGTTGTTTTTTTCAGTCACTGAGTCATGTCCGACTCTTTTTGACCACATGGGCTGCAGCACACCAGGCTTCCCTGTCCTTCACCATCTCCTGGACCTTGCTCAAATTCATGTCCATTGAGTCAGTGATGCCACCCAACCATCTCATCCTCTGTCACCCCCTTCTCCTCCTGCCCTCAATCTTTCCCAGCATCGGGGTCTTTTCCAGTGAGTGGGCTCTTTGCATCAGGTGGCCAAAGTATTTGAGCTTCAGCTTCAGTATCAGTCCTTCCAGTGAATATTCAGTGTTGATTTCTTTTAGGATTCACTGGTTGGATCTCCTTGCAGTCCAAGGGACTCTCAAGAGTCTTCTCCAGCACCAAGTTCAAAAGCATCAATTCTTCAGCTCTCAGTCTTCACAGTCCAACTCTCACATCTGTACATGACTACTGGAAAAATGGTAGCTTTGACTATATGGACCTTTGTGGGCAAAGTGATGTCTCTGCTTTTTAATACACTGTCTAGGTTTGTCATAGCTTTTTTTTTTCATCTTTTAATTTTGTGACTGCAGTCACTGTCTGCAGTGATAACGCCTGACCCCTCCCCTGGGGTTTGTGTCTCACCTGGGTACCTCCCAGTCTGTGGCTGGTTCCTGTCATATTTTTACTATGGACTCTACCCTGTTTTTCCCATATCTGATTAATCCCTGAGACAACTTGTTAAAATGCTAACTTCTGGGTTCCACCCAATATCGGCTAAACCAGAACTTTTGGGCACAGGGTCTGGGAATCTGTGACTTCAGCAGATGGCCCCAGTGATCCTGATAAGAGGCCAAGTTTGGGAAACAAGCCTGGAGCTTTACTAGATCACTATGCTGAGGGCCTGGGTCCTGAGTGTCCAGGCTTTGATTTGATGAGATTTCCTTTTCAGGACCCATCCACTGTTTTCTCAGCCCCACAGCAGGGATCGTAAGATCTGTGAGCTGGCACATGGCTGCCCACAGCTGTTGGTTCAGTGACCAGGCACCCTTTTTCTTGTGTGGCACCATACCTCATCACTGCAGGCTCAAGTTCAGGGATTCCTGCTGTGTTTGCCCGAGTCCATGCTCTATGAAGAGGTTGGGGATCCTAAAGGGATTGAAGGACAGGCTCGGAGTATTCCAGGTGGGCCCCCCTTCCCCTCCCACTAGAATTTCCCTGGCAGCTCCCGACCCTGCTCTTGCAGGACTGTGCCAGCTGGAGCCAGTCCGGAGCTTGGCTCAGGCCAGTATCCAAGGGCCAGGGCACTGCCGGGGCCACTGCCTCCTCTACTGGCCTCTGTATCACCTGTGAAGTGTGTGCATCAGGCCCCTGCCCCGCCTGGATCACAGGGTTGCATAAGAGCCTGTGGGCTGCCACGTGGAGGCGAGTTTCTCTGGTTAACTCAGGGACCCCCTTCAGCTCTGACGTGTGTTCTCACACCTCTAACCCGGCAGCATCACTGAGGGAGCCTGCCCTTGCTCTCCCTTTGGGAGATGTGCTCTGTGAAGGTGGGTGGGGCAGAGTGGGGCTGGAGGAGCTGGTGGGGTGGAAGCTGGGAGGCGGAGGGAGGGAAGGAAGGAGAGAACGGAGAGGGGTTTATTTTATGCTTACCGTTAGTCTCGAGGGCTGCCTCTGTCTCCGAGACTGTGCTGTACACGCTCGTCGGCTGCTCGTCGCAGGACCGTGAGACTACAGTCGTGTGACCCCCACTTTGTGTGCTCAGTTGTGTCCCAAGTCTGTGTGACCCCATGAACTGTACCCCTCCAGGTCCGCTCCAGGTTCCTCTGCCCATGGAGTTTTCCAGGCAAGAATACTGGAGTGGGTTGCCATTACCTACTCCAGGGGATCTTCCCAACCCAGGGATCTAACCTGTGTTTGCTGCATCTTCTGCATGCACAGGCAGATTCTTTCCCACGAGCACCACCTGGGAAGCCCTCACTTTGCAATGAGGAAACTAAGATTGAGGACCCAGTTACAAGGGGTGGACCTGGGATTCAAACCTCTGTCTGTGTGACCCCTGAGCTCTTAGGAACACCTCTAGGTTGCCTTAGAATATTTGAGGGGTGTTTTTAAACACCCAGGTGTTGTTAGTGGTAAAGCACCAGCCTGCCAATGCAGGAGACGTAAGAAATGTGGGTTCGATCCCTGGGTCAGGAAGATCCCCTAGAGGAGGGCATGGCAACTCACTCCAGTATTCTTGCCTGGAGAATCCCATGGACAGAGGAGCCTGGAGGTCTACAGTCCATGGGGTGGAAAGAGTCTGACACAGCCAAAGCGACTTAATGCAACACATTAAACAGGCCAGGTTCCCTTCTATTTCTTTCCTTTTTTAAAACAACGAAGTCCTGGTAAACCCAGTTTTGTAGACCTGTCCACTTCTTCCAATTCTGAAAGTTTTTTGGATGCACCTTATGGTTTGCAGGGAGAAGGCAATGGCACCCCACTCCAGTACTCTTGCCTGGAGAATCCCATGGACGGAGGAGCCTGGTAGGCTGCAGTCCATGGGGTCGCTAAGAGTCGGGCACAACTGAGCGACTTCACTTTCACTTTTCACTTTCATGCATTGGAGAAGGAAATGGCAACCCACTCCAGTGTTCTTGCCTGGAGAATCCCAGGGATGGGGAAACCTGGTGGGCTGCCGTCTAAGGGGTCACACAGAGTTGGACACTACTGAAGCGACTTAGCAGCAGCAGGGCTTGCAGGATCTTAGTTCCCTGGAATCCAACCCCAGCCCCTGAAGTACAAGGGCAGAATCCTAACCCCTGGGCCGCCAGGAAATTCCCTGAGAGAGGTTGTTTGCGAGAAGCTTTTGTGTCCTGTTTCCACATGTTTTGTCTCTCCCAAGGGCATCCATACTGTGTGTGAGCAGGACCCCAGAACCCATTTTTTCCTCAGCTGGTGAAAGTGAAAGTCGCTCAGTCTTGTCAGACTCTTTGCTACCCCATGGACTATACAGTCCATGGAATTCTCCAGGCCAGAATACTGGAATGGGTAGCCATTCCCTTCTCCAGGGGATCTTCCCAACCCAGGGACTGAACCCAGCTCTCCCACATTGCAGGCGGATTCTTTACCAACTGATAGCCAGTGGGGGCAGCAGAGAGCCACTACCCCGCCAAGAAAATGAGTCAGTCATGAGCCAGGAGTCTACGGGTGTGTGGGGCCGAGGGTGGGAGGTGGAGGGCGAGCAGGGAAGGGCAAGGCTTACAGATCCACCGTAGGCCGATCACCAAGACCAGTGGCCTAGGTCCAGGGGCTCACTGACTCTCCCAATACCTATAATGTATGCAGGAAGCGGCCTTAACAAAGGGAGGTGAAGTTTAGAAGTGACTTTAAAGTTAATAACTCCTGCCTTGCTTTTTTTTTTTTTAAATAATCATTGTAATAATAGTTATGATTATTTTAAGGAAGGGATATCTGTGCTCTGAAACCAGATTTACATCACTTTCCACCTTTCAACTACATACTCCCTTTAAAAGTTTTATTCTACACAGAGCAGCTGCTGTAATCCATTAATGGGGAAGTGGAAATTTCTGGCTTTTCACATGGTTGGCTAGAATAGTAACCTCCCTTGGTCTGATTTGATCCATGCTCAGCAGTCAGCTCATTTATGTGTGTATGGATCCCCTGGTTTCAGCGGGAAAAGTTCAAATTGAGTTAGAATTGCCTTTAGAAATAAAACATGTTTTCTCATGAATTGGATGGTCAGAAGTTTTCCAAGCGAGGGTCTCACTCTTCCATTCTGTCTTCACTGATCCCCGCCTCCCCCCTGGGGCCTTTGGGACCTGCATGGGAGCAACTGTTAGGAGTCTGGATGGTCACCTGAATTGAGAGCCTCAGAATGGAAGCCCAGAGGACACAAGGGGGCCCCGATCCAGGGTAACTTGAGCCCCAAGCTGCCATTTCAGTTTTGCTTTGGTGCCTTGGCTCCGTCACGGAGCCTGGTGTGCTGTAAATAGATTAGGGAGTCTCTTAGAGGAGAAGACCTGGGAATGGCTTCCTCCCTGTGGGTGGTGTGGTCATCTGGGGCAATTTTTCCTGCTGCGGATGAGATCATTCAGCTAGAGCCCCAGGGACTCTCTCCAGATGTCCACCCAGGCTGGCCCCGTTCCTGCCCCAGGCTCGAAGTGGCTTTGTGTTTTGTGTTGACCCGAGCTGGCCAAGGCCAGGAGGTGGACTGGGTGGAAACCTTTAGGCATCTGCATTGTCCATGATGGAGCCCTGGCAGAGGTCGGGCAGAGAGATTCAGTCCTTACAGGGATAAGGGTCTCCAGCCTCTGGGGGCCAGTGAGTGACCCGGGTCAGTGAGTGCAGGGCACGGGGCTTTCCTTCGGAATCCAGCATCTAGTACAGCATGATTCTGACTGCAGGCAGCATCTTCCCGTGATTTCAGGGCCTCCTCTTGCAGACGCCTAGGAGGGCTGCATGGAGGGAGATGCACTGTTGTTGGGAGTTGACAAATGGACAGGATTCTGACACCTAGTGTGGGGAGCAGGAGGTGATTGGGGGTGTGTGAACAGCTACAGCAAAGACGTTCTGAGACCAGTGAGTGTGTTACCTGGGCTGGAGTGAGGTCAGTGTGGATCCGTTTGGACAGACAGACAAAGTGCCTGTGCTTGAGCCCTGCTGGCTGAGAAGTGGGGCAGTGGGTGGGGGTGGATGCAAAGTTTGGGCTGTATTCTCTGTGCCATGTTGGAAGGGGCTCCACAAGGGACTCTCCAGGTGAGCGCTGACCCCCAAGTGGGGAGACATGTTAGGGATGAGATGGAATGAGGAATGTGATGGAGAGGGGTGCCTCTAGGTTCCGGGAACTGATTGGAGGTGGGGGGGGGACCCCAGAGGAGCTGGTGAAGCCATGAAGGTTGGTCCCCAGAGCCGCGGGGGGCCAGGTTGGAGGAGAGAGCCTGAGCTGGGTGCTGTGGGCATGCAGGCAGCAGTGTGGTCAGGCCAATCCAGCAGCAGAAAGGAAGGTCTGTTTGGAAGCAAGACTGAGGCTGCAGGCTACGTCTGGTCCCAAGGGAAACCCACCTCATGTTGCAGGGAGGCTGTTTTACCATCTGAATTTCCCCCGCATTTTCACATCCAACCTCCAGGATCTGTTTGCTTTACTCAACTCTGATAAGGCACCTACTGTGTGCCCCTGTCATCCTGCTTCATGCTGTTATAGCCTTATTTAGGTGCCATCTTCATCCCCATTTTACAGTTGAGAAAAACAAAACACAGGTGGCTTCCAAAGGTCACAGGTCACGAGTGGCCAGGCCTAGACCCCTTTACACTGCCCTTGACCTCTGAGCAGGCTTGTGGTCTTCACATAGTCTCCAGGTCATGGCGCTCTCAGCTCCAGCCCCAGTGTCCATCCTCCTCCAGGAAGGCCACTGATCCTGCCCTCTGGTTGTCCCTCCTGGAAGACCCCTCTGCTCTCTCGTTCCTGGTCACATTCTCCCCGCAGCTTCCCTTGCTCACCCGTTTTCTCTCCCTTAAGATGTGAAAGAGCCATATTACCACCCAACTGCTAGAGCCATAAATCCCTAAAGTCCAAACAGTGGGTCTCAAGGTTTTGATCAAAGTCTTGGGGCAAAGACCAGTCAGCCCAACCCTTTCATTTTAGGGAAATAATCAGAGGACCAGAGAGGTAGCGTGACTTGCCCAGGGCTGCCCAGCAGATGAGAGGCAGAACTGAGGCAAAACCCCCAATTCTCTCGAATCTCAACTGAGAGAAGCCATTGGAAGGTTGTGCTTGTTTTTGTTTTTAATATTTGAAACAATTGAATTTTCAGTAATGGAATTTTGGATTCAATAATGTCATGTCCGTATATTGCATTAACTTTAACAATAACTTGTAAATGGGCATTTGGCATGAACATAGCAGCAGTCTTGGGTGGAGGCCATTCTTGGTCTCATTTTACAGCGGAGGAAACTAAGGTACCAAGGGCACAATGAGCTTGGTCAAGGTCAAACCTGGTGATGAGAGGCAGAGCCAGTTTAGACCCAGGCATTTGGCTGTAGACTCAGCTGCTTTTACTTGGTGGCTTAGATGGTAAAGAATCTGCCTGCAATGCAGGAGACCCACGTTCAATCCCTGGGTCAGGAAGATCCCCTGGAAAAGGAAAGAGCAACCCACTCCAGTATTCTTGCCTAGGAAATCCCATGGACAGAGGAGCCCAGCAGGCTACAGCTCATGGAGGTCACAAAGAGTCGGACACAACTAAGCAACTGACGGCCACTGTGCTGTCGGCCCTTTTAATTGTTTTGGAAAGATACCCACAGAAGTCCAGCTCAGGAGTTGCAGAGCTCAGGGTTAACTGCAGCATGTGGGGATCTTAGTTCCTCGACCAGAGATTGAACCCATGTCCCCTGCACTGGAAGGCAAATTCTTAACCATTGGACCTCCAGGGACGTCCCGAGAAGGCATTGTTTTTTTTTTTTTTTCCAGTGGATAACTTATTGAGAAGTCTATGCTGGGGTCGCACAGAGTCGGACACAACTGAAGCGACTTAGCAGCAGCAGCCGCAGCATACTCACAGCTGTGAAATGGGTGAAGTAGCATTTGGGGGCTGATCGTATAGCTGCAGTATTAGCTTTATTTCTGGCTGGGAATCGGAGGAGAGAGAAGTGTGTGATCAAACACAGCAGCTGTAATTCACACAAGGTGTGGAAATGGAGAAGCAGGAAGGGAGTCACCTTCATAGGACACAGAACCTAGGTCTCTATCCAGACCCCTGTCCAGGGCTACTTTCTCTGGGTTTTGCGGCTTCAGATGACAGTGGGCATTTGAGGAGTAATGCCCAGTTGGCAGCTGAGGTTCCAGGATAAGGAACTGAAGTGGAGATGTGTGAGGCGGGGAGGGAGGGGCACTGGGGACTGTTTCAGAGGGTCCCAACCAGATGGTCCCAGCTTCATGGAAAAGGGTCCCCAGTAAAGAGAAGCTTTGTTGCCCTGGGGGGCAGGAGAGGCAATTATATGGGAGCAGAAGGCAGACTCCAGCTTCCTGGAGTCAAGAGAGGCAGGTGATCCAGTGCAGCTCTGTGACCCTCAGAGCTTCTGCCCTAGGAAATTCTCAATACGATTTTCATTTTTCTTCTTTCTTTGACCAGAGACCACCTGGGAGCGTCCCAGCAGTTCTTCTGGGATTCCAGCCAGCCCTGGCCCTCACAGGAGCTCTCTGCCTCCAGCAGGTACTGTCCACACGCTGTCTCAGGGCATCGGGATAGACCACACTCACACACACCTTCATGGGAGAGGCCCAGCCTCTGGAGCCTGGATCTGAAACCTGGCTGTGGATCTCACGGGCCAAACCTGGGAGGGGTCTCAAGGGCTCGGAGGCACTGTAGGCTGTTGCCCTGTGGGATGCTTTCACTCTGGCAGTGCCAGCTGCAGCTCTGGTCTCTCTCCCTGCCCTCGGGTGCTTAGAGGAGGGGATGGCTGGGTGAGGTGAGGCAGCAGGGTTCTTAGCTGTCTGCTGGCGTGGGGACCTGAGCAGCGGCAGAGTCGCTCCACATGGTTTCAGAAGACATCAAGGGGTAGAAGTTAAGGAGGCAGATGTTTACTCCTAACGGGACATCTTTAGGTCTTCTCCACCACTGAGAAATCAAAATGTGATGCCAGCGCATTATTTAGTGAAGATGGCTGGGCTTCCCGTGGCGCTCATGGTAAAGAACCCACCTGCCAATGCAGGAGACGTAAGAGACACAGGTTCAATCCCTGAATCTGGAAGATCCCCTGGAGAAGGACATGGCAACCCACTCCAGTATTGTTGCCTGGAGAGAGCAACAGAGGAGCCTAAGGCTATAGTCCATGGGGCTTCAGACTCGGACATGACTGAGTGACTTAGCACGCATACACATAAAGATTACCATCAGCAGAATTGAGAACCGAAGTGGTGGCAGAATAGACCTGGAGAATCAACTGAGGCCTGAGAGAAGGGATGGGGGGCTGCTTTTCATGGAAAGTTCTTCTAGGCTATTAAAATGTTTTTATTTATTTTTGCGTATATATGTGTGTATACACACACACACTTTTGTTTTTTTCACTTAAAAAATTTAAGCAGGAGCCCCCTGTGGGGCAGGTAAATGGGGCATTTCCTCCTGGTTTCCTGGTGACGCAGCCAGGGCTACATTCTCAGACTGAGTCCCCAGAAGCGGGGCCAGTTCGCCTTCCTGGCGGTCATATGACAGTAGGCCTTTCCCGGCACGCTGCCTTGTCTTTTGTTGCTGTTCTTGTGGTTTTTTTTTTAACAATAGAAATGCTGGTGTGAATCCTGTGAGGTGTGGCCCTCTATCCTGGCTGGCTCCAGGCCACCCAGACACTAGAGGGAAAACCCAGCTGTCTTTTCTGACCATGGGTGGTCCCCGGAGCAGAGCAGGGATGTGACACGGGCAGGGAGAGGCTGGGGCGCGTGAGCGGACAGGTGAGAGCCCTGCGCAGCCAGCCCCACGGGGCTGCCGGGGCCAGTTTGGAAAGCTTGCCCTTTAGGTCAGTGCGGTCAGCTCTCCGAAGCCTGCTGCCCCTGGCCCCATCCCCAGAAGCATCCTGTCCCCTCTTGGCTGTGGACAGAGCCACCCCCCAGAAGGAGGGTTGGGAGGAGCGCTGCGCAGGGTGCCCGGGCTCTGAGGGGCCCAGAATGGCGGGAGAGGCTCAGATCCAGGGAGAACTGCCAGGGTGGGCAGAGCATCAGACAGAGAGTGTGGCCCCCACTTCCCTCCTCTGCCTCATCCCCCCGGGGCCCGGGGCCCGGGGCACCTCCTTCCCATGTCTCTGGGATCCCAGGTCTCTGCCAGAAAGGGCTTTTGTGGTCAAATAGAGTTGGAAATCCTGCCTCCTCTCTCCGCCTTTGGAGATCACACATCAGCGTGGAGAATGCCTGGAGTGGACCCCGTTTAACTCGGTGTTTCTGTCCTTGGGTGTGTTTGTCCACATCATACTTAAGCTTCTCTGGCTCAGCTTCTCTGGCTTCTCTTCTCTGACTCCATCCGTAGAGGTTCTCCACTCGGGAGTGATTTTGCCTTCCAGGGGGCATCCTTGGATGTCACCAGTAGGGGGCGGTGCTACAGACATCTAATGGGGAGAGGCCAGGGATGCCGCTGAACCTCTGACGGTACCCAGGCCAGCACCGCCCCACCGCAAAGGGCTGTCCAGCCGTGCATGTCAGCAGGGCCNTTCTTGCCTAGGAAATCCCATGGACAGAGGAGCCCAGCAGGCTACAGCTCATGGAGGTCACAAAGAGTCGGACACAACTAAGCAACTGACGGCCACTGTGCTGTCGGCCCTTTTAATTGTTTTGGAAAGATACCCACAGAAGTCCAGCTCAGGAGTTGCAGAGCTCAGGGTTAACTGCAGCATGTGGGGATCTTAGTTCCTCGACCAGAGATTGAACCCATGTCCCCTGCACTGGAAGGCAAATTCTTAACCATTGGACCTCCAGGGACGTCCCGAGAAGGCATTGTTTGTTTGTTTTTTTCCAGTGGATAACTTATTGAGAAGTCTATGCTGGGGTCGCACAGAGTCGGACACGACTGAAGCGACTTAGCAGCAGCAGCCGCAGCATACTCACAGCTGTGAAATGGGTGAAGTAGCATTTGGGGGCTGATCGTATAGCTGCAGTATTAGCTTTATTTCTGGCTGGGCATCGGAGGAGAGAGAAGTGTGTGATCAAACACAGCAACTGTAATTCACACAAGGTGTGGAATTGGAGAAGCAGGAAGGGAGCCACCTTCATAGGACACAGAACCTGGGTCTCTATCCAGACCCCCGCCCAGGGCTCCTTTCTCTGGGTTTTGCGGCTTCAGGTGACAGTGGGCATTTGAGGAGTAATGCCCAGTTGGCAGCTGAGGTTCCAGGATAAGGAACTGAAGTGGAGATGTGTGAGGCGGGGAGGGAGGGGCACTGGGGACTGTTTCAGAGGGTCCCAACCAGATGGTCCCAGCTTCATGGAAAAGGGTCCCCAGTAAAGAGAAGCTTTGTTGCCGGGGGGGCAGGAGAGGCAATTATATGGGAGCAGAAGGCAGACTCCAGCTTCCTGGAGTCAAGAGAGGCAGGTGATCCAGTGCAGCTCTGTGACCCTCAGAGCTTCTGCCCTAGGAAATTCTCAATACGATTTTCATTTTTCTTCTTTCTTTGACCAGAGACCACCTGGGAGCGTCCCAGCAGTTCTTCTGGGATTCCAGCCAGCCCTGGCCCTCACAGGAGCTCTCTGCCTCCAGCAGGTACTGTCCACACGCTGTCTCAGGGCATCGGGATAGACCACACTCACACACACCTTCATGGGAGAGGCCCAGCCTCTGGAGCCTGGATCTGAAACCTGGCTGTGGATCTCACGGGCCAAACCTGGGAGGGGTCTCAAGGGCCCGGAGGCACTGTAGGCTGTTGCCCTGTGGGATGCTTTCACTCTGGCAGTGCCAGCTGCAGCTCTGGTCTCTCTCCCTGCCCTCGGGTGCTTAGAGGAGGGGATGGCTGGGTGAGGTGAGGCAGCAGGGTTCTTAGCTGTCTGCTGGCGTGGGGACCTGAGCAGCGGCAGAGTCGCTCCACATGGTTTCAGAAGACATCAAGGGGTAGAAGTTAAGGAGGCAGATGTTTACTCCTAACGGGACATCTTTAGGTCTTCTCCACCAATGAGAAATCAAAATGTGATGCCAGTGCATTATTTAGTGAAGATGGCTGGGCTTCCCGTGGCGCTCATGGTAAAGAACCCACCTGCCAATGCAGGAGACGTAAGAGACACAGGTTCAATCCCTGAATCTGGAAGATCCCCTGGAGAAGGACATGGCAACCCACTCCAGTATTGTTGCCTGGAGAGAGCAACAGAGGAGCCTAAGGCTATAGTCCATGGGGCTTCAGACTCGGACATGACTGAGTGACTTAGCACGCATACACATAAAGATTACCATCAGCAGAATTGAGAACCGAAGTGGTGGCAGAATAGACCTGGAGAATCAACTGAGGCCTGAGAGAAGGGATGGGGGGCTGCTTTTCATGGAAAGTTCTTCTAGGCTATTAAAATGTTTTTATTTATTTTTGCGTATATATGTGTGTATACACACACACACTTTTGTTTTTTTCACTTAAAAAATTTAAGCAGGAGCCCCCTGTGGGGCAGGTAAATGGGGCATTTCCTCCTGGTTTCCTGGTGACGCAGCCAGGGCTACATTCTCAGACTGAGTCCCCAGAAGCGGGGCCAGTTCGCCTTCCTGGCGGTCATATGACAGTAGGCCTTTCCCGGCACGCTGCCTTGTCTTTTGTTGCTGTTCTTGTGTTTTTTTTTTTAACAATAGAAATGCTGGTGTGAATCCTGTGAGGTGTGGCCCTCTATCCTGGCTGGCTCCAGGCCACCCAGACACTAGAGGGAAAACCCAGCTGTCTTTTCTGACCATGGGTGGTCCCCGGAGCAGAGCAGGGATGTGACACGGGCAGGGAGAGGCTGGGGCGCGTGAGCGGACAGGTGAGAGCCCTGCGCAGCCAGCCCCACGGGGCTGCCGGGGCCAGTTTGGAAAGCTTGCCCTTTAGGTCAGTGCGGTCAGCTCTCCGAAGCCTGCTGCCCCTGGCCCCATCCCCAGAAGCATCCTGTCCCCTCTTGGCTGTGGACAGAGCCACCCCCCAGAAGGAGGGTTGGGAGGAGCGCTGCGCAGGGTGCCCGGGCTCTGAGGGGCCCAGAATGGCGGGAGAGGCTCAGATCCAGGGAGAACTGCCAGGGTGGGCAGAGCATCAGACAGAGAGTGTGGCCCCCACTTCCCTCCTCTGCCTCATCCCCCCGGGGCCCGGGGCCCGGGGCACCTCCTTCCCATGTCTCTGGGATCCCAGGTCTCTGCCAGAAAGGGCTTTTGTGGTCAAATAGAGTTGGAAATCCTGCCTCCTCTCTCCGCCTTTGGAGATCACACATCAGCGTGGAGAATGCCTGGAGTGGACCCCGTTTAACTCGGTGTTTCTGTCCTTGGGTGTGTTTGTCCACATCATACTTAAGCTTCTCTGGCTCAGCTTCTCTGGCTTCTCTTCTCTGACTCCATCCGTAGAGGTTCTCCACTCGGGAGTGATTTTGCCTTCCAGGGGGCATCCTTGGATGTCACCAGTAGGGGGCGGTGCTACAGACATCTAATGGGGAGAGGCCAGGGATGCCGCTGAACCTCTGACGGTACCCAGGCCAGCACCGCCCCACCGCAAAGGGCTGTCCAGCCGTGCATGTCAGCAGGGCCCGGCTCGGAAGCTGTGTTCTAGAAGGACTCAGAACCTCAGTTCAGCACCACTCGGGGGTCAGACGATGGACCACAGCCTATGACAATGAGAAGCAGCCACAAAACACGCAGGACCCCAGCTCTGGATTCTCAGACCAACATTTTTGGGTTGATTTTGTTCTGTTTTTAAGATTTATTTGAAGATAGCAATTTTATTTAATTAATTAATTGTTTTGACCGTGGCATGAGAGATTATCCTGACAAAGGGTGAAACCTGCACCTCTGCTGTGGGAGTGCGGAGTATTAACCACTAGACCACCAGAGGAGTCCTCAGACCCACGTTTTATTTCCCAGTTTTAATATCTTGGAAATCAATGGTGTGTCCTAGTCTAATTGGAAGCATCCTTTTTTTTTTTTTCTTTCTCACTAGTACTTAAAATAAGTGTGCCTCTAACAACCAGTGACATCTTCGATTTGTGATATTGCAGCTCCTTAGACTGAGGCCTCGGGCACATCCCTGCTCCTTGTCAGGCCTCACTTTGCCCGCTTATAAACGGGAGGAAGACGTGGCTGAGGTCCTGTCCAGCCCGCCATGGTTGTGATTTGTGGTCCTCTCTACCCTGGGGCATGAACACACATGTCAACTCTCCATCCGCCCTCTGGGGTGGACGAGAAGAGAACCCACCAGTGAGGCTAAGGCAGGATCTGTGATACCCTGACATCTTTTCCGGTTTTTAAATAGGATCTTGAAAAACAAAGCAATAGCTAGGTTGGTATTTCTCCCTACAGGGGAGCAGCACCAGGATTTTTCCCAGCCTTTCTTTCCTTCAGTTTTATAAGCGGCTTTCAGAAGATTGAATTTTATTGTGGAGAGTGAAATAGACTTGATGAAGACATGAGGTTGCTTCAAAAGCTGACCATTCCCATCCTCAGGTTCCTGGGGCTGTGGGCGCCTCACCTGGAGACCACTCACGGCCCTGGATTGAATCCCCTTTTGTCCTGCTCCTGCTTCTGCAGAGCAGCAGTGATGGAGTTGAAGCTTTTCCATTCAAAAAATATGCAGACGTTGTTCTCAGTACTGGGGGTACATCCTCAGGCAAGCCAGACTCCTGGGGTCCCTGGTCCCAGGAGCTACATTCTAATGGGAAAGTTGGATAAACAGGCAAACATGAACTTGATCAGATGTTCGTTGATGGTCAGCGGGACAGAGCATATGCCTGGGGCATCGGGGCAGCCTCACTTTAGGCCAAGCTTTAAAGACAAGGAGGAGATGGTCTGTGTGGAGGGTGGTGGTGGAGTGTTCTGGGCCAGGGGACAGCTGGTGCAAAGGTCCTGGGGTGGAAGTCATCTTGGCACATTTGCGAATGGAAAGCAGACCAGTGTGGCTGGAGGGTGGGGGACAAGAAGAAGGGTGGTAGGTGATGGGGGAGGGGAGTCAGGGTCCAGAGGAAGATATTGTTGGGATTTCCTTCTGAGTGTGAAGGTTGGGATAGGGGTGAAAAGCAATGGAGGTGTCTTGTCTTTCTATGCAGCTACCTACTTGAAGCCACTGGGCAGCTCTTGGTTAGCAGTGATGGGGTTGGGGGTTACCTGCAAGATGGGTGGGGGCATAAGGATGATGTGGAAGGAAAACATGACCACGTTTACTGACTACAAGCATCCCATATGGTCGTTCCTGAACGTCATGGACAAACAGGCCAGGAAGAATATGGGTGGGAACCACAAGTGAAGCCAGCCAAGCCAGCCTTAGATAACGCCCCTTCAAGGAGGCAGAGGGGTGGAGGCGACCTCGGGGCTCAGGTTTGCTTTTTTCTTTTGGCCACACCACTTGGCTTGCAGGATCTTAAATCCTCGACCAGGGATTGAACCCAGGCCCCCCGCAGTGGAAGCCCAGGATCCTAACCACTGGCATTGCCAGGGAATTCCCTCAGGCTTACCCTTGAGTTCAGCTTCTGAAGAAGGTTGGAAGGACCACTATGGACAGGGCCAGTTTGTTCTTCTTAGTGCAGGCTTGTCAGATGCCTGGAGCTCAGCCAGCCAGATTATAGCCGGGGAGAGAGACCTGAAACACACCCAGTACCCACCCCCCACAATCTGGACTCCACTCTTGGAATGTTGGGGGCTGCTTTGAGACAGCGCCGGATCCAAGATTTTCCATGTGTGGCCTCCTCTGAGATCACAGTGGGAGCTGTGTTTATTCAGTAACTTTATTAGAAGTATTTAATGCCAGGGTTTCCCTGTGGGGTCCATGCAAGTCAGCTTGAAGCCCCAACAGAATACCGAAGGCTCTATTCAGTAACTACTGTATGTATTAAAAACCATCTTTGGGCTGGTTTAACATGCTATGCGGCAATAATGATATATATGGAGAGAAATAGTAATGGGCAGATGGAAAGAAAACACGAGTGAAAAATGAAGTTCTGGGAATTTCAGGTAAGAGTTGCTGGGTCCAGCGGAAGCCAGCACAGACCAGTTCTGTCCTCTAGAACTTTCTACACTAACGGAAATGTTCTGTCTCTACCCTGCCCAGTATGGTAGCCATTGACCACATGGGGCTGCCGAATACTTGAAATGACTCTTCTCTGCCTGAAGAATGAAGTTTTCATTTTATTTAACTTAGTACTTTTCAAGTTTTAGAATAATTTTAGGCTTACAAAAGAAATTTGTGTAGACAGTACAGAGAGTTCTTACATAGCCTGTACTCAGTTTCCAGTAATGTTTTATGTATTTATTTATTCTTTGGCCACACCACATGGCATGTGGGATCTTAGATCCCCAACCAGGGATGGAACCCACGCACCCTGCGTTGGAAGGCGGAGTCTTAACCACTGAACTTCTGGGGAAGTCCCTCCCCTAATGTTAATGTCACATTACATAACTTCAGTCCATTTATCAAAACTAAGAAATCAATGTAGTACAGTATTATTAATTAGTCTGAATTTCATTTGATTTCACCAACTTTTTCAGTGTTGTCCTCCTGTTCTGGGATCCCATCCTGGGTACCACCCTGCATTTGGATTAT
This sequence comes from Neotragus pygmaeus, assembly GCA_006410875.1. Classification (NCBI taxonomy): domain Eukaryota; kingdom Metazoa; phylum Chordata; class Mammalia; order Artiodactyla; family Bovidae; genus Neotragus; species Neotragus pygmaeus. The sequence continues at coordinate 208,696 of SJYV01052642.1, read as the reverse complement.
ATTTAAATTTAACATGTTAGAATTTGAATAGCCACCTGTGACTGGTGGCTGCCCTATCAGATGACAGAGCAGGCAGGCATGGAGAGTGAATTCCTTTCTGAGCTTCTAAGCCCAGACAGACGTGGGTTGAACTTGCATTGTGTTTCCTTTCGGGATGGAAGAAATCTATCTCTTATTGAGCTGCCTTGGGAGTGGGGGTGTTGGGAAGCCTGGGTTCAGATACTGGCTTTGCCCTGCCTGGGGCTTGACTCTGCTGAGGGGTCATGCTTGGACCAGCAGCCTGCCTCCAGCAGCCGAGGAAGGCCAGATTGCAGGGGAGGGAGTGAGGTCTGTTGTTGATCAGGGAGAGCCCACCTTTGAGTCTGGAGTACATGCACACAGCTGTGCCCACCCCCCACCCCCCCCCGTGAGCAGAGCACCCCAGGAAAGGGGCTTCAGAACCCAGGCCTCACCCCCAACACATCTTCTCCAGATCAGGAAGCCCCAGCCAGACCTTCCCTCCCACATAGGAGAGAACGGAGACCCTGGACCGCTGCAGAATTACAAGCTGCCAGACCCAGAGTGCTTCCAAGGCTCTCAACTAGGAATCGCTGTTGACCCCAGGGGAAGGGCATGGGCCTCCACCTGTTCCTTGAGAAACACGCTCCTGTTGGCGTTCCTTTCCTGGGGGCCCTTGCAAAGGCCTGTTTAACCTTTGATAACCAGGACAATAGACTCAAATTTCCAACCTTTCACATCCATAGACACATATATTATGAGTTCTCTTTGGGGGAATACAGTTTACATCTTAGACAATCAGGGAGGCAGTGGGGACTGGGTAGTCAGACAGAAATGTCAAGAATAGCAGGATTTCCAGACTAGAGGGCTATAAATGTAAAACCTCTTCCCTAGGCAGACCTGGCCAGATGTGGCACACACCTGGAAAGGTGAATATGATGAAGAGCATCCTTTTAAGGCCACACAGGGCATACCGGGGCAGCGAGGCAGGGATGGTACCCACCAATCTGGCATGAGTATTTGCCTTGGTAACCTGACTTAAAACCTACTTTCCCACAGCCCCAGCTGCGTTTCCCAAAGTGGGTTCCATGGCAGCACCTCTGCTTTCCTGGCACCCCCTGATCCTGGCTCTTTGTCCTTGTAAGCTTGGGACTGCCTTGCTGCTGCCTTGATTGAGATTCACAGACCACATTGGCATATTTTAAAAGGCCTACCATCAGATCCTGCCCTTTACTTTCACTGCGGGTCACTTAAAGGAATGTCCTGCAGAATTGGTTGCCATCACCTGCCTGGGGAGATACCCCATTTCTCCAAGTTCCGATGTCATAGGAGTTAGGCGAGAAGGATTTCCAGAACAGGGGCTTCCCAGATGTCTTTACTTTGAGGAAAGAAGTTACTTGTTTGTTCCAGAGAAAAGGGAGATGAGCCACACCCGCAGGCAGGGCTGGCTTTTCTTGTTTGGAAGAGTTAAGTCTTATCTTTAGGGTGTTTTAGAGAACAGGACCTGGGCATTGGGGCTTGGAGGATAAACCATCTTACATGGCAGATTGGAGTTGGGGAATGGAGTCAGAGTTATAGGGAGGGAGTGAGTTATGGGCCGCAGACGATGCTGGGAATTCTCTGTTGGTCTTATTTTCGTTTCTTTATCCACCCCTCCACCAGCAAATGACTTCTCCTTTCTACAAATTATATGCCCCCTTCTCTCACTCTAGAGAGCCCTCTCTCATGCCCTGTCTTTGTTTAACTTCTCATAAAGAGGAATGAAATGTGTGTGTGTGTGTGTTTTTCTATTTGTATTTGAAGCNCTTTATCCACCCCTCCACCAGCAAATGACTTCTCCTTTCTACAAATTATATGCCCCCTTCTCTCACTCTAGAGAGCCCTCTCTCATGCCCTGTCTTTGTTTAAGTTCTCATAAAGAGGAATGAAATGTGTGTGTGTGTGTTTCTATTTGTATTTGAAGTTACTAAAGTTACTAGACAGAGCTTTCTGTTCCCTTTTCCTATCTTAAAAACAGCTGAATTTGGCATTTTATATATGTTTTTTCTTGTATCCCCAACTGAATTATGGCCCTTATGGTTATGAGTGATCTTTGACTATATTTTATTTCATTTTTACCTCTGGGAGGCTGGAGGCCTCTAAAGCACCCACCTCTGGCTGTGTTCAGTTTTGATCTCACCCTCAATAAGCCAGGGGGCCCAGCAGCGTGGGGGTGCCCATCGGGACCATCTCGGGCGAGCTGTAACGGTTCAGATCCCCAAGGATGAAGGTGCGGGGACCATTGGCATAAAATGCAGTGAGACAGAGTGTCACAGAGGTGCTGTATGGGGAGAAATGGTTGAATGGAAACTTAGTTTTTCTTTCCCCAGTAATTGTTTTGACATGAGTGGTAATTAGCCAGTTGCTGACAGGCCAGAACCGAAGTGAGAACAAGGGGATGGATTAGGGGCAAATGCCATCACATTAGATGGTTCCCGGCTGCTGTTAGCGTGGGGGGCCCCCAGTCCGGGGGAGGTTGCAGGCAGGACAGTGGCATGTTGAGGGTGCATTTTTGAGGGTGCTGTGGTAGGAGAAAGCGGGGATCAGAAAGACTCTGCCTCCAAGAAGATGGGGACCACCTTGGGTTACAAGGACCCAGTAGCATTAAAGGTAGTGACTGCTTCTAAACTAAGGCCTGCTCAGGTAAGAGCTTTCATATTTCATTTTCATAGTCAACTGAGCTGTGGTTCCATTTTTGTTCTTGTCCTTGGTGGATTTTACGATCAGGACAATGCTGTATTTGTAGAATAAACTGAGAAAGTCACCAGGTATATCTATACTATGCAATGTGGGCCTATATATTTCTTTCAAGAGTTTGAATTACTTTGCCTATAAAACCATCTGGATCTGATGTCTTTTGACAGGGAGGTCCTTTTTCAAATGTTTTACTCATTTTGGTGTTTTCTGGTATTCTATGAAATCATTTTGATCATTTGAATCTTATGGAAAGTTTTATATTTATTAGCATAGAACTATAGATCAAATCTCTTGCATTAAAAAAAAAAGTCTCTGTTTGCAGTCTAATTCCCAATTCTGAGCATTTGTGTCTTCTTTCACTCTCAAATTAGGCTGATCTGCCTTTTTTATCTTTGTCATTCCCTACCTCTCAACCAGCCAGGGTTGCTAATGTTATCCTGTCTCCTAACTTATTAATTTCTCTTACCATATTTATATCCTTTTCTCATGTTTTCCTTGGATTAATTTTATTGGGTTTTAAATTTTTTTCTAAATTCTTGAGTTGAATGTTTAGTCCATTTATTTTTATTCTCTCGGCCTTGGTAATGCAATAATTAAGGCTATGAATTTTCCTCCAAATATAATTCAGGCCCTTTCCCATTTGTTTTGATATGTTCTTTTTCATTATTTTCAAAATATTGTGTAATTATAGTTTGAAATTGCTCTTTGACCTGAGATTATTTTTTAAGAGAGCATTCTCTTAAATGTCCAAGCTTCTGGGGTCAGGGTAGGGGGAGAGATAGGGACCTTGTCTATTTGTTCTTTCATTATTTCAATCTACTTTTATTGCTTTCCAGACAAAGAATGTGTCTTGTGTTATTTATGCCTTTTGCAATTCATTGATACTTTATTTATGGCTTAAGTAGGCCCAACATTTTTAATGTACCATGGCTTCTCAGTAAGAAGAGATTATCTCTTGTTTATAGGGTATGATGTTTAATCCATCTAGTTCAATTAGCCTTTTAAATTAAATCACTGAGACATTCCACCTCCTGACTTTTGTCCACGAAATCAGTCCTAGACTGAAAGCAGTAAGGGTTCCTACTGTTGTCTTCAAATTCTCCAGCATTTGTGTTTTGTCCATTTCAGTGCCGGGCTCCTTGAGAAGTTAAGTTTCTTGAATGCCTCATAAGTAGCATTTATCTATCCAGTCTAGTGTGCCGTCGCTGTCACGGCCTGTGCCAACCTGAGTAGGTTCTCCTCTGAGGCCTCAGTGTTGAGTGATGCCCTTGGGATCCTACCCCCCACCCCTGCCTTTTACCTAGAGGACTCTTGGATAGAATCAGCAGCTTCCTAGGGGCCCCGAGTGTGGACCAGGAGCATGGTTGGCCACGTGAAACTAACTTGCTGCTTCCTCTTGTGTCCTAAGCCACTGCCCTGGGCCCCGGCTGTGCGGCCAGCGCTTTGTTGTCCTGGTGTGTCCGTGCCCACCCTTCTAGAGTACCCGGCCAGCTGTTGGATTGGGAGAGACCCAGTTACCCCAGGAATCTGCTGAGTGCACCCCTGTTCACAGATGCCTTGAATTTTTCCCTGCAGTTGGTGGCGAATGGGGGACATACCCCCAGGATGAAAAGGGCTCTCCATGGCATGCCCTTCACACCCCATTGCTTGCCCTGGCCCTTGCCCTAAGAATGGGCAAATGGTAATAACTGTAGTCCCTCCTCCTTCACCTCCTCCCTCTCTGTTGGGTTCTGGCAGCAAGACCCACGCGTGGACATCAGTGTGTCCACCTTTCTTCAGGCTGACCTGCACTGTCTGTGTTGTAGCAAATCTTCCAAAGCTTGGGGCGTGAGGAAGATGGCTTTCTGGAGATCATACTAGCTTGGGGCTCAAGGCCACTAGATTAAGGAACTTCGTGAAAAGAGAATTCATCCATTATCTTTTCATGAGGTGCTTTATAATTTAATGGATCCCTTCTACAGGGGTGGATTTTCATTCCAACAGAGTGGGTTTGGAGACTAGGTAGAAGTGTTCCCATTTTGCAGATGCAGAAGCTGAGGCTTCGATAACTATAACCATGAGAGGGCAGGGCCACCTCTGGGAACTGAGGATGTGTGGGTCTCAGTGTGTATGTGTGATGTCAGGACCAGGCAGCAGTGTTGGGGGCTTCAAACAGGCCCCCCTGGGAGCTTTGAGGCCATAGAAATGGGCAAATACTACAGACTAGGGCTCCCTATCCTCCTTTTAAGAACAGGAATATCAGCTCATGTTGGGAGCATGAGTGAGTGTCATGGGGAGAGATTTTTAGAGCCTTGAATATTTTTTTGTCTTAATTTTAGCAAAACCAGGACTCATGAAGGCTGTCATATGATCCCCTAACTCTTAATTAGCAAAGCCAAATTTCCTAGAAACCTGTGAGGCCAGTTCTCTTGTCATTAAACTGACATTCCAGTGAGTGAGGAGAAGGAGGTCCTCAGGGAGGAAGTCCTTGGGCGGGGAGTTGTTGAGGGGGCGGTGATTTGCAGGAGGGTAGGGGTGTCCCCACCTGACTCTAGAGAGAGATTGGGCCTTTGATCACACCAGTGATCACGGCTGATGAGGTTATTTTTGGCGATGACTGTTGGACTGTGATGCGTCTCTTCCTACTGAGCATCTTTCTTCTCTTTAGTCCAAAAAGGTCCCCCAAGAGATCGGTAGTTGGGTGCTGGCACTTGGGAGATGCTCTCAACCCATCTCCAACCCCACAGATAGGAGTGAGATCCAGAGAGGTGGTCCCGGCTGTGCAAGACCCCTCAGAGGCAGACAGTGAGGTGGGAGAAGGGGCCGCAGCTGCCCGCTGTGGTCTGCAAGGTCGGAGGGGCCTGTCTGTGGCCAGCGCAGCAGCATCTGAGTGGTGTTTCTGTCCCCGCAGTGAATGGATACCACACGTCAGGGACCCCAGCGCACCCTCCCGAGACTGCCCACATGAGTGTCCGAAAATCCACCGGTGATTCCCAGGTAAGGGGCCCTGTTCCGGGAGGTAGGGGCAGCCTTTAGGCAGGTCCAGGGAGGTGTCGTTAGAATGGGGACACTGTAGGGGTCCACGTAGCTACAGCCCAGTCCTGCCCCAGGTAGGAAGAGGTTGGTATCTGGGTCATTCCAATGTACCATGATTGCAAGAGAGCTGGTGTGATTGTGGTTTGGTTTTCTCTAGAAGTTGAAGATAGTAGGGTTTTTGGGGGGTTTTTTTTTTTTTTTGGCCCATGCCACACAGCTTGAGGGATCTTAGTACAACAACCAGGGATCAAACCTGAACCTCCTGCAGTGGACATGTGGGGTCTTAACCACTGGACTGCCTTGGAAGTCTCTGGAAGTTGAGGATGCTTTTGATGGGTTGATAGGGATGGTATTATAACCTCTCTGTGTTGGGGCAGAGGGTTCCATCCTGCTGTCTGGATTCTTAATGGAGTCCAGATTTCCCAACACTTTAAGAATATGGGTGAGTCCAGGCCATTTTCCTTTTCTGCGTGACCCTTTCCCATCCCCAGACTTCACCCAGAGTGGAAGTGAGTCAAACATTTTGTCACATTTGATCATCCAGAGAGGGGCAGCTGTGGGGTAGAAGGACATGGGTGTGTGTTTTAAGATTCCCAACCTGTGTTCTCATCTGTCATCTCAGCCGACACTTGCACAAACGTAAGAAGGAGGTGTCAGTACTAGTCCTGTGTTACAGATGCGGTCATAGCGTCTCAGACCAGATAAGCGACTCGAACAGGTTGACACGGTTACCAGGTGGTCAGACTGGACTAGATGCCAGGTTCTTCCAGTGGCCTTAAGCTCTGTCTAAGGAACTGGGGACGGGTCTTACGTGGTCCATCTATGAATTATCCGCAAGATGTCCTTAAGCAGAAGCCTCCAGACCAACCCTTTCCTGAGTCAGGATGCCAGGCCCCACGGATGGTGGTGGTGGTGATGTGATGACAGTTGTTGCTTGTCGGCAGCGGTGGGTTCTGTGTGCTGGTCCCTGAAGGGAAGCCCTTGTGGTCAAAGCGGCCCCAGTGTGACATTTAGCTGAGATGCAGGCGAGAGGGGCATGAGAGCACGTGTTAGGACCCAAAAGATGGTGAACCATGCCTGGACGGGGCGAAGCCAGAGGAAACTCCAGTGAAGGTCCACCGCGGTCCTGACATGCAAATTGGTCGTCCGACCTGGGTATATGGGGCGAGAAACCTCAGAAACCTAATTATGTTTTTGTCTTAGGAGGCTGAGCCTTGGGCTCAGGTCCGTTCAGTTCAAACTCTGGAGGAGAATTGGGACATCTGGGTGAGGTGAGGCTCCATACGTATTGATGGATGGATGGACGAATCACCCTGGGCCTCCTGTTAGAGTGCAGATTCTGATTCAGGAGGTCTGGGGAGGGGCCTGAGGTTCTCTGTTTCTCACGAGCCCCCAGGGGATGCTGCTGCTTCAGGTAGGGGGACCGTGTCATGACAGGCGAGCATCCGGGCACAGTTAGTCGTGGCAGCACGTGTGTGTCCCCTTCATCCTCTGCTCACAGCATACGTCACAGCCCTGACCCCGTGTGTTTCCTACAGAGGCCCCCTCAACACAGCGTGTCAGTCTGTTCGAAATGAAGCTCATATGCCACCCAACTGCAGAGTGTTTTCTTCAGACGTCAGCCCAAGTTCTGCCGTGGTTTCTCAGCAGCTAGAGAGGCACTTAGGAAGGATATTGGAAACAGCCCCCTCCGCCCCTCCCCCGTCATTCTTCTTTCCTTCTCTAATGAGTGAAAAAAGCAGCATGAAATTGCATATATGTATGTATGTATATTCAGTCACTCAGTTGTGTCCGACTCTGGAGATCCCACGGACTGTAGTCCACCAGGCTCCTATATCAATGGGATTTCCCAGGCAAAAGTACTGGAGTGGGTTGCCATCTCCTCCTCCAGGGGATCTTCCCGACCCAGGGATCGAAGCCGCATCTCCTGCCTGTCTCCTACATTGCAAGCGGATTCTTTACCTGCTGAGCCATCTGGGAAGTCCCAAAGCTGCATTTATGGTCCATCTTGTTTGGGAGAAGGAAATCTATCCATACATGAAGACACGTGACTGGATGAAAAAATAAACCCAAACATTGGTATTTCTGTCCAGGTCCCAATCAGGGGACGTTTGGCAGTGCTTGGATATTTAGGTTGTCACAACTGGGTAGGGGGTTTTACTGGCATCTAGTCAGTGGGACCAGGGCTATTACAAAGTAAGGTGCAAGACAGCTTCACAACAAAGAATTACCCAGATGAAAAGATGAAGGGTGCTAAGGTTGAGAAACCTTGGTCGAAGGTGATGTTTATTTTCTTTAGACTTTTAAGCATTTTAAAATTTTTCTAAAATAAACACATTTTACTTTTATAGACAGCAGATGCAACGAAACTAAGAAACAAAGAGTTAGAGGTGAGGTGCTGGGGATACAGGAAAGGTCAGCTCCAGATACCCCAGCCTGAGCGCTGCTTCAAGGCAAGTGGAATCCCATGTATTCCTTTTTTTTTTT